>CM032888.1:7137759-7211874 GCA_019176425.1 Megalops atlanticus
TTGTTTTTTTATTTCATTTAGATGTTCTAATATCCCTGGATGTTGGCCCCAGAATCTGAAATGTGTTTAATCTTGGGCCCAAGCTCTCATCCTGGCCCAACAAAGGAACTGTGTGTCCTCTGTGGTCTGTACCAATTAAAAACCAGACCAATGTGTTTCAGCCCTAATTGCAAGATCCCCCAGCAAAAAAAAAACCCCTCCATCAGAGACTGTCCTAAACCCAAGAGATGGCCCCGCCCCCCCTCCTCCCCCCTGCACTGGTGCCACCATGCGGCAGGCGTTGGCCTCATTTATGACAGACAGGTGGGATTGGGGGGTGGGGTGGGGGGAAGGCATCATCTGAGCAAATGCCCTAAATAAAGCGCTGCTCCCCTGTGAGCCACCGCTTCTGTCCCCAAGGGGAGCAGCTCACCCATGCCTGTGGTTATTAGACCAAACCGAATCTTGAACTCGTGTGGGCCTTTGAGGCTTGTGAAATGAAAACAAAATCATCCAAGAGAACACAAACCACCTGATTTCCTCTGGTTTGCGCTGCCCTTACAGTCAGGTTGCTAACTCCATATCCCAAAGCATATTCTCTTCTATACAGGGTTAACGTCATGCAAGTGGTCAATAAACAATCACTGCTCTCAGCACTGTTCCACGTGTGTGCTGGGGGCCAGTGCAAATGTGAGAGGGGAGAGCAGGGGAGGCCCTATTGATTCCAAACACTATTCCCTCTAATGAAACACATCTCCACACTGGGTGAGGAGGAAATCAGATCAATACCCTGCATCGATCCTGCGCTGATCATTAGAGGTGGCTCTCTTTCGACATCACAAGGACTGCTGTACTTTCAGCCTTGCCCATCTGTCTTTTTTTAGCTCAGCAGTATGGTTAGGTTAACGCCATCTTAACCAGCCAGAACTGGCATGATCCCTGGCATGTGAAATGTAAAGAAAGAAGTAAGGAAATGTGTGCATGTGGAATGGGGTTGGGAGAGGAGGTAGTGAATGGATGAATGGCTGAATAGATTGATAAAAAAGAAGGGAGGAATTACTTGGGGAGAGTGGCTCAGTATAGACCCCATCAGTTAGAGCAACTGGGCTAAAGACTGTCTCACACAACACCCAGTTTCATTACATCCTACAACACTGTATGCAGTGTGGAAATGAATAATTTTGTTTTGTTTTTGTTTATCTTGTTTTTGGGGGTGCTGTTTTTTTCTTTTTTTTTTCTTTTTTTTTCTCAATGTTTATTGTTATGTGGTGCAGTACAAGACACAAATTGTTACACACACAAAAAATTAAATTGTCAGTAAAATATTCCTTATATGTACCAATGGAAATCAAAAGTCTACGTCTGTTATCTTTTGACAGATATTGAACAGCACACACACACAGTGCACTACTTAACACAAATGCATACTAAAGCTAACCGTACGACCCTTCATGCCACAATGCAATGAGAGAGTTGGCCAAGAATAAGAAACAACTACAGTCCATGTACCTTCAAGCCGACACAACCTTCCCCAAAATGGGAGAAAAACCCAGCCGAGCAAACTCACAGGCCTGTTTCACAGTACAAGACTCATGCAGAATGCTACCTCAGTTGGTTTAGTTGCCTCAGTTCGTTTCAGTGACCTGCCGTGTTGTGATGCGTGTTGGATGTGTCGCCATGGTGTTACTGCATGGTTTAAGCCGGTGCGTGTTTGAGATTTGGCAGGGGGCGTGTCTGCGGTCTGCGTCTGCTCACTTCCAGCCAATGACCCAGCTGATGCAGGATGTTCTCATGATGCTTCAGCAGTGTAGTCACAGCACCGTCGCTACACCGCTGCAGAAGCATTGTGAGAACGCTGTGCATCAGCCGGGTCAGTCCTGACATTCCCAGGGTTTTGCAACAATCGTACATTGATCACTGTGTTTCGCATTTGCATTGCATTCTAAAAACAGCATGATCAATGCAGAGCCTGAAGTTATGTCTGTCCCTTCATATGGTATGCTTTTAAGCACGTTTCTATCAAGGCCAATTTTGGGGTTCTTATAAGAAGACAAATGACATCATCATTTTTATGGCACCCGAAGTGGG
This sequence comes from Megalops atlanticus, assembly GCA_019176425.1. Lineage (NCBI taxonomy): Eukaryota > Metazoa > Chordata > Actinopteri > Elopiformes > Megalopidae > Megalops > Megalops atlanticus. The sequence continues at coordinate 7,139,827 of CM032888.1, forward strand.
CAATTTCTGATTGAAATCTCTAGTTTGAAATATGTTATGTGGTTTCCAGCAGCCTAGATTTACTCTGAATGTTTTTCTTACTACTTTGGTACAAACCAGCCAGAACATGCTCAGGTTATTTATAGCTTAAGCAACAATATTTAAATCCAGAGTGTATTTAAACATGTACACAATTATGTTGATACATTTTACGAATATGCAACTATCCATATTCAGTACACAGATTTCTTTTCATTGTGGCAATGGTTTATACAGGGTTAATTGCTTGTGAACAAACCCAGAGGTGCCATAAAAATGCCCCCAATGTGAACAATGCATTGTCTCTAAGTTTAATTCCTTTAACTTCACGGCCAGTCTTTTCCCCTCCTGCCTCCAAAGAGCAAATTCGTAAAGCACTCACTCTGCAGAATATTTCAAAGGATACAAGGCTCTTGGAAGTCACAGACTGGAATTTTATGAATTTGATGTGTGCATGTGTGTGTGTGTGTGTGTGTGTGTGTGTGTGGGTTGGTGGGTGTGTGCAGGAGCTTGTATGTGCATATGTGTATGAGAGAGAGAGCATATTACACAGCACTTGATGGTTCATATAGCACAGGACCTCAAACAGTCATTAAACACTCTCTCACGTTGCTGTGGCATTTAAGCCTTTCTTTAAAACAAAGAGGTACGGCCACCCCAAATTGATTATTTTCTATTGTTCACTGTTTTCTTATCCTTTGTCTCTGTTAAGTTCTTAAGTTCTGAAATCTAACACAACACGAGCTGCTGTGCATATGGAACAGCCTAACAATCTTCCATGCACTTTTTGTTGTTGCTTTTCATTTACGACATCTAACAAAAGCAAAAAACAAAACAGAGAAATTGAAAGAAAATTAAAATTAATAAAGAAACAATCAACAAAGAACTTCTGAACACAAGGTTGCCAGAGTCCGCAATGCTAAGTTTTGGAGCTAACATCTTTGCGTCTGCATTTTTAGGCGTTTTTTTCCCCTAATTTGTTAATTCTACGAAAATAGCACTACAGAAACATACATTAGCAGCTTAAACCGTTTGCTGTTAAAACTAGTAACAGTGTCACAATATTCTACAGTTGCACACATATTTTCTTGTGTCTGTTTTTGTAGTTTCGTCTTTATACAATGCAACATTTACTACGTTTGCATACACTTAGATATAAATACTTGTATATGTTGAAAGGTTTTCTCTAAACTACTAACCCAGTTTGTAAAGAAAGAGAGGTATATTAAAATGCACACCATTACAGTACTATTACAATATTAATAGAACGCAAGCAAAAAAGAAAGAAAGAAAAAAATGGCATAGTTACCAATGTTTCTATCCCCGTAGAACAGCCATCATTTTATATTTATACAAGTTTTTGAAAAAAAAATCTTAATTCTTGTATATGGCTAGGTTTACAACGAAATTGATTTTGTTTATTGGCTGTCAGACCTTCCGCTACTGCTTGCCTGAATGTGTTTTTTTAATTCTTTTTTATTCCCCCAAAATTACACTACTTACACACTCATCTATTGATGGCAAACTATCAAAACACGCAGATCGAAGCAAAAATTCCATTCTACGAGAAAGTGGAACTGTTAGTGATATTATGAAGAAACCAAGAATGCACACTGATGTATAACGTTCAAGTGATTTTGCTCGTTGTAAATCTAGCCACATGCCTGGTGTGAACCCTTTCCCCGGTCCTTTCACTCACAGCATATTGCATCCGGTAGGACAAAAAAGAACACATCCCATAGACCTCTCGTGGATTTTGAGTTTTTTAAAAAATTATTGTATTTAAAATAGTTATGCATCTTTCACAATTTTGAAAAATAAATAAAAAATAACAAACTTGTTTTCAATTCATTTACCAAACCACCGCTTGAGAATAAGCGATGCAAGGCGGGGTATAAAAAAATGTCAAAATAAAAAAAAGCAAAAAAACACTTTTTTTTTGTTTTTTAGCACAACCAAAACCTCACTGAATCGCAAACGGTACCATCGTATTTTTCTCCCTGACAGTCCAACCATGAGTTCAACAAAGAAGTCTCTCCTCAGCTGTCTGGAATATTTATAACATCCTGGTATAACTGACAGACTAGTCCTATGCAGAACCTTCTAGAAATCCCTGCATAATAACTTTTAATAGTTCAGTGCATGGAAATGACATGTGAACTGTACCATCGCTCCCTGAGACTCTTTGTAAAACCCAGCAGCTGAGACTGCAAAAAGGGAATGGGCGACATGAAAGCTCCGACCCTTGCTTTGCATACAATGACCTTTGACCTTTCAACATAGCAAGGTCCCCTTTTGTAAGCGGGTCTGGGCTGGTGTTTTCATATCTCCCATGTTTGGGACAGGTATGGTTTTTTCTTTCAGAACATGGTCATTTAGTTGTACCATTGTCAATAAAAGCTACAATAAGGTCGATAAACCAGCACAACTCCATAACTATAATATTAAGGACCTTGTCTGGGAATGAAGTCTTTGTAAAAGGTCCACCAAGACCTCAATTTAAAAGTTTAAAAGCTTCTAACAGTTGCTGTGGGTTAAAGTAGTCTGACATCCCAGCACATCCTTGGACCCAGACAATAGCCCAAAACAGGGCCATTACCCCAATCATTCTCTGCAAGCAAAGGGGCATTAGTTACCAGTTTTAAAGTCTTTGGTTTGACTCTCCTGGGAACTGAACCCTCAATGTTTCGTTGTAAGGGCAAACCTGAACCACAATACCATTGAAATATTATACATCATATATGCTGTGTGAGCTCTTTAACATGACTAAAAGGTACTTGCTCTAGGTCATCCTATAGATTAATTACTGTTGACTGCTTGATCAGGAAGCTCTAAATCCATATTGTCTAGCTTTGAATGACCATGTTTGATGCAGTGAGGTTACAAAAAAACATACCTGCACTCTCCAAAATATCATTAACTACACCTCAGTCACATGACACAACTGGAAATTCTGTAATAAAGTGCAAACAGCATTCAATGCACAGTGTGGTGCATACTGGGCAGAGGCCTGCTGTTTTCAAAGCTTGAGGTCATTTATAGGGTACATTATAACACCATAAGGCAATAAATGAAAGACAATCCTATATGGAATTGATGACACATGCGGTACAACCCACAAACCACATGCATTGTCCCGTGTTGAAAATCCAGTTGTGTTTCCCTCCCAGGGTCAGAGTGAACCCAAGATGGCTTAAATGAACAGACAGGCAATGCACAAGCGTTCATAGTTCACAGAGACTCAGGCCTGGCAGGGTCATATAAACAGTCAGTTTTTCCTGCTCGTTATTTCTGAAAAGAGAACCAGAGGAAAAGAATGGGTGCAGCTCCAGAGAGCTGCGGCTTTAAAGTGAAGGCGCACTGCGCTAGTGAATTCATTCAGGTTGTCACTGCAGTTTGACGCTTTGATTGACTGCTGTCATTGCAATGCATCATGGGTAGATCTGCATTGTTGGCCAATTTTAACAAAAAATGGTTTATTGTCCCTTGACCAATTGCGATAATTTAGGCAGATTCAACAAATTTTTCCTGTTTTCTTTTCCTCCATTTCTTTTCAGCATACTGACAATTGTGAAATAATTTGTTAGAAAAACAAGAATGTACAGAAGCCTACAGACACACAGGCACTGCTGTGTGTCAGTGCACACATATTCTGAAAAGTAGCGCAACGGCATTAAAGTAAAGTAAAATAAAATAAAATAGAAATCAAAATAAACTGTGGGGGAAAATGGAGTTAGGTCAAATCAGCTGGGGTGGAATGAATGAGTGGGAATGATTCACGAATTTTAAAAGATGAAAATCATTTGACAAATTTGGTAAGAAATTAAAAATTATTATTCCCCAGAAATGGGAAGCTAAAATCATTGAAGTCAGAGGGTCTTTTTCCAGCAAGTATAGAAAAATAGGACTTTTTAATTTGTTACTGTTATGAGTATAAGTTTACAATGAAACTGCATATGGACAATTGACCCCAACGACACTAAGAAGCAGAAACAGGTCTGCCCTACACCAAAACAGATGGTTGCCAACAACACCATATGAAAATAATCCCAGCAGCCACAACGTTAGTGCCACGTAACACAGCTAGATGGATGCATCTGTGTCTGTCACAGTCTCCTACTATATACACAAGTCCTTGCAATACACAAACTAACAACCAATCCACCATTGCAGTAGGAGCTACCTAAATTACTGAAAGCTTAGAAACCAAGTTCTCAGACATGGAGCTTTGAGGGTGCTAACATCGTTTGAAACGTGGCCAGTCCTGTTGTAATAATGCAATATCACAATATTCATTGGAGTATTTTAAATGCCCAGCATGCCTGGTTTGCAGAAGAGAAGAGGCCTGGTTGTACTTATGGGTATTTTCACACCGTTTTGGTGTCTGGCTTCCTGTTTTGACTCTGTGTTGTGGGTCTGTGCCTGTCGTGAGCCAGCTGGATGAGCGTGGCTTGGTAGATAAAAAAACCCCTGAGTGAATGAGACAAGGAGGCTCTAGTTGAAATGGCTATGCATCCCCCCGTCCCCCTCCCCTCAATGTTTCCACGCGCACTCTGCAGTAACAAGGTTAAGGAGATTAGATGGGCAGTATCCCAGCATGCCTTGTGGCACCAGTGGAGTCATGTTTGAAAGGGCTCTCTGTCTCAGCAACCGGACACTGAGGAGCAGCCCTGGTTCCGGTTTCACTCAAAGGTAAGTCCTGAAACTCTAACTGCCCCCTTAGTGTCGCGGGATCACCAGCCTGGACAGTAACTGTAGTGTTTGTCTTTTGTGTGTGTGTGTGTGTGTGTGTGTGTGTGTGTGTGTGTGTGTGTGTGTTAGAGGCCTGTCACTAATCCAAGCACTGATGGATGTTTACTCCATCGCCTGTGCTGTGCATATAAATATGAATCTCACTGGTTCTCAAGTCCCCATAGGGGATTAAGTACAATGTAATTTAGTTTAAAGGACACTTGACAGACAGAATGAGCCCAGCAAAGGTCCAGTTCACTTCAATGCCTTATGACGCAGATGTAACGGTACACTGACAGACATACACACATGCACGTACATGCACGCGCATCTATATGGAACAAGCAATGTAAGCAGATACCCTCTATATGGTGACATCTAGATAGGTACACAGAAACTGGTACATAACAGCATAACACACCACTGTACAGCACAACCCACAAAGGTACATTTCACTCCAAGGATAACATACACTAATTCAGTCACGCTCTCTTTCACTAGCTACAAGCATGCTAACTCTGTCTGTTACACAAACACGCAGACACACATGAGGGAGTTCACTAAGCTAAGCTGTCTGTAAAGCAAAATGGACAGGTTTCACACTGTGTTTTATCTGGTCAACATTGGCCAGGTCTGATCAGGCATCTGAACCTTACTGCAATCTTCGGTCAGACAAGTGTCCGTTTAGTTTCCTAAAAAAAGAAAGAAACAGAGTAACAATACCCCCCCACCCCCACCCCACCTCTACCCAGAGTAATATGCTCCCTAAAAAGGGGGAGACAGAGCACAATGCAAAAGCACTGAAAATCTAGCTTTCCTCTTTTGCCACTACTGTCCATTTCATCCCCCTGGGAGAAGGACTGATGTTAGATAGTGCACATTTGTGAGTGTGTGAAATTGTTAGTCCTGATCTAGCGTAGGAAAGTATCCCTGCATGTGATCTGAAACACAGTTAACCCCCCAAAACCATTCATTTTAGTCTGCACAACAAGGCAAGGGAAAATCTTTTAAAAAGACAGAGCTAATCTCGCCTCGAATTTCAGAAAAATGTCCTATGAAAAGCATCCTATGCCTTGGAAATGAGCCGGCGAGCGAGGGGAAGGTCCCCTCGTGGGGTCTCGTCCGCCGATCACCTGTCTCATTATGAAATGGGTAATGCGATCGGAGGCACACAAACTCCAGTTACAGAGCCCTGGCTATCGCTCAGCTCTCCTCCCTGGCTTTGTTTCCAGTGTGAAAAAAGTGAAAATCCATCTGTAGAAGGGGAGAGGTGGGCTCGCTTTACACTTGACGCCCTTCATGACCTAACGCCTCGTGGCCATGCCCCCCACCCCATCCCTCTCACTAAACTGGCCCAGCCCTAACGTATGTTTAAATTCACTATGCAGCTGGTCACTCAAGCTCACCGGCCAGCAGTACATTATATTTATAGATATTATATATGGATCTGTGTTTGGCAAAAGAGGTTTTGTCCCCATAAAACCTTTGGTTAGTATGTTTATGATATAGTGGGAAAAAGAAATAGAATTATATTTTTTATCTGAATGATGTTGGGAAAGAAATTAATATGGGGAAAATGAAAAAAGACAGAATACCAGTGTTAAAAACTGTTAAGTTATGAATTGTAAAAAAAAAAAAAAATTAAAAATTAACACATTTTAAATGCACTGCACATAACTGCAGCAGGAGTTTGTCCAGTCACCATCTCTGTGATGTTTTCAAATGTAAACCTTTGAATTAAGATGGGGTGTTAAGGTGTTAATCTCAGGTGTGTGACAGTTACACATTTTGAATATGAATAATTTTGCTGTGTTTAAGTGCACACAGTGTGAATTGGACCAGCTGTGAACTGTGGACCAGCATGGAATAGTGACTTAAAATGAGGTCTTAGACCACTAGCAAGGACAATAAAACCTGTTAACAGCACATTGTGGTGACTGACAAACTGGCTGTGCATTTCTCTCACCCATGAAAACAAAAAAAAAAAAAAAAAAACTTGTGACCTTTAGAACACACTGAACACACTTGTATATCTGTCAGAACAGAGGGAGGCATTTATCAATTTCTAGTCATGGAAAGATTCTCCCCACACAAAGGTGTATCATGTTGTTCTTCCTAATACAATGGCACCAGCAAAACTTTCTCAAACACCCTTTGCCTCCAGTCTTTTGTCTATCCTTAGGTACTCTAGCTTATTTGCTTATATAATGCAACTGTTTCCATGGCACACTGTTGTATGTACAGTGCATATATCACATCACACACAGGGGTTTGGTACAGCTCCTCTGATTATCCTTTAGTTACCTTCTGCATTTCTGCCTTTTTTCTCATTGGCAATGCAGTAATGCAGTGTGCTTTGGGGAGCGGGAGACGATCAAATGTCCGAACAGACCAGTGGTTATACCTAAACCGTTCTCTGTTTGTTCAACAGAAGCAGTGCTGACCTAACTGCCTCAATGATTACTGACTTGGTGTGTGTGTGTGTGTGTGTGTGTGTGTGTGTGTGTGTGTGTGTGTGTGTGTGTGTGTGTGTGTGTGTGCGTGTGTGTGTGTGTCTGTTTGTCTGTGTTTGTGTGTGTGTCTGTCTATCAGTGTATGAATATGTAATGGGTTGGGGTAAAATACATATGATCCCACTCACATGGATTTGTCAATTGCATTTGACCCAGCAATGCAGCGTTTGATGGTTGATTGTTGTTTTTTTTTTGAAGATTGATTTGTGTTAGTCAGCAGAGCTTTCTGCATTTGACCCAGCCCAGGCCTGTCTGTACATTTTACAGTCTGCTGTACGGTCACCACAAAGCAGTAGCATTGGTACATCCAGCTGCTGCCTTGAGTACTTGTCTGTTTCACTTGAGCACCGGGAGGAGAGAGCTCTGCCCAGGGTTGGCCATAAGGCTCGGGTAGAGTGGCCTTTGATCGTTTCCCAACATCAGCTCAACGTCCCCATCGCACACCAATATACCCAGCATTCTGAGAGAGTGCAAGCAGGACAGCACCTGCCTCCCACCCTTATCCACAAGCCTTTCCCTGTCTACCCGGAGAACAGACTGAGCAGAGGGGCACAACAGAACAAAAAGCACCACCGTACTAAAATGAGTACCCTTCCTGCCCTCCTCCACACCCCCAAAGCTGTCCTGCCTTGTTAATGATATAAAAATAATTTAATTTAAACGATATGACATACAATTCAAATTTAACTTTATATGTGGGTGTGGACACGGAGAACAAATATTTCCCCATGTATGATTACCATTGCATTTTTCAAACCATGAAATTTTATTTTGGGGGTGTCATTTTAATATTGGTGCCTTTGCTCTGTGTATCACTGGGGATATCAGTTCCCAACCGTTAACTGATGAAAAAATGAACAAACCAATCAAATACATAACAAGGAGTCCATTTGAAGAGATAGCAGGGATTCTTCATTCCCGGGGGGTTGAGGTTACCAGTTTGTAACGTGCCCAGCTTGGCACAGAATACAACCTTGTCCAGTAACACTCATAATACTGGAGGCTTTGTTGGAGACAGGGGAGTTGGGGGGGAATGGGTGGAGGTGGGGGCCTTGCAGAAGGTGAGGTTTCCTACATGGACCCGGAGCATGCAAAGGTATGCTAACCTTGCTTTGTGAGCAAAATCATTTGTTTCAATGTAGTAGCATACCTGAATGCATCTCCATTAAAGACACTCAGATTATTGAAATCCATTCTGGCCATGTGATCTCAGAACAACAGTGTTATACTCTCGGGAAAGCCTTATTGCTGCACCCATCTTGTTTCCACACAGTGTAGAGTTTTTAAGGACTACTAATTGAGAATACACTGAGTTAAAGTGAAATAGTACACCCAATAAGGATTTTGGGAAAAATCAGATATATCACCAAAGAAGCCTTCTGCAAAATGGCTGTGTGGAAACTAAAATGGAAAGAGCTCACAAAATGTTTCAAATAACACTTGCACAAATTCCCAATAAAAAGGCCATGATACCACACATTAACACATTTGTGGACAGAGGCCGCCAAAGAAGAATATCCAACATGAAAACAGATTTCAGAGTACCAAGCATATTTCCACTACAATACAGTACAGCCAGTCCTGAAACAGTGGATGCCTTCTTTCCATTTGCCAGTTACAGGAAATTCATTTTTGCTGTAAATCTAAGGAAATACAAATATATGCTGTTACAAAAATAAAAAAATGCTGTTAAAAAGGTACATCAGGGTGGGTGTTCCACTGTATTAATTTAGATCAAGATGGATTCCTTGAATTGCCTAATCCTACTTTCTTTTTTTGGCAGCCGGAAAAAAGACTTCCATTAATACCATTTTACGCAAACATAACATCCTCCTCACCGAAATGTGACAACTTGTTTCAGCAACTTCATCTCATAAGAAACCAACAGAGCCAGAATGAATTCCAGTATGGGGGTAAATGTCTCAACCTTGAAGATTCCCAACCAGCAACACTTTAATCTGTGACGGATCAATGCCACATTTTCAAACTGCCATAGATTTTCAAATAGGATAACATTTTAAACTTTTGACTTAAATGGATATATAAATGACATAAAATTTTAAATTTAGATTTGGTGTGGTTCAGAAATCCTAAGATTTAGTGATTTTTCCCCCATCGTTTGAATATCCCTTAGTTTGGATTATTATTATTATTAGGAGTCGGGGTTGGGGGTGGCATTACTGGATTCTGTAGAAAGGTCCTTTCAGGGGGAGGGCTGGCAGGGGGAGGGGTTGGGGGGGTAAATGTTGGGGTTTGGTAAGAGACTGGAGAGCAGGGTATGGTTTTCACACGTGTTTGTTGCAGAACTGGACACGGCGGTCTTCCCAGCATCTGCTTCCTGTCCTCATTCTTCCACGTCTTCATTAATTTAAAAAAAAAGTCGGGAAAGTCTTGGTTGTCTGAGACAAAATTCTGTAAAAAAAAGTAAAAACTTTTTTACTTCATCGATGATGGCCCAGGGCTTAAGACTGAAGGTCCTGACTGAATGGAATATGGTGATCGGCCCAAGATCATCAACAGGCGAGCAGTTCATTCTCTGGGGAGCGGTTGTGTTTCGCCCTGGGTCCAGAGGTTGGGTCATGCAGGATCTGTTTGGGTTGTTTTTTTAAAGAGATATTATGTCAGCAGTTTGATCTGTTTGTTCCTTTTTTCTTCACTCTTCTCTTGGTCCAGTGTTATCAAAAGTTTAAAAAATTGCAGAAAAATGCAGTAAAAAAGCTAAACAAAACAAAAGGTGTCAGACGTTTTGAGATGAAAAAAGTTTATTTTCCTATATTATCTCAATTTTCCAGTAGACTGATTGCTGTTTGGGTTCCTGATGATGGTGATGCAATCCCACAGTCCGGCAATGAGGTGAGGGTATGATCTTAGGGTGGACCATGGGATGTGGGATTTTTTTCCCTCCGATTTTGTCTGTCACTAAAAGCTTCCCCATCATTTTCCTTCCCTCCGAATGAAACCGGCTCAGAAATGTTGCTTCACTGCTCTCCTGCATGAGGAGACAAGAACTATACACCTCAAGTTGTATAAATTAAAAATATATGTGCCTTTCTGGAAATACTAGGATTAATTAATGCGTCAGTCCTTATCGAAACCACGTGAGTTTTCTTTCTTTCTGACGAGATGTTTGTGGTCAGAGCTGTGTTTGATTGGTATCCTGACACTGCACTTGTGAAACTTTCCAACTCGGATAAAAGGCAAATTAGTATGCAATGACGTAAAAAGATGTGCGCTTGCCACTGAGTACTGAACATATATTGAACATTCGTGTCGCCCTCTTGTGCTACTATGCTTATTATTCTTCTGTTTCTATCTAACACAAATCTCTGCGTCTTTTGTAAGTTGGTCATAAAGTCGGAAGCAGGGGGTGTTAATCTGCAACTAACGGAAACGCACTACGCGTGGAGAGTAGAGACGCTCGAGATGCAGCAAAAACAAAAAAGACAAACTAAATAAAAAATGCCCGTTCCCTCAAAGTGAAAGGGTCCTCTGTTGTGCGTGGAGGCTATAAATCTGCACATTGTGCCTCGGGAGCATAACGCATGAAACAGGGGAGAGAGTCTGAAAAGAAACGATGGCATAAATTCGTTCAGTGGCCACCCCAGTACCTGACGCTAAACTCTTTATCTCAGTGCTAACTTCCTTCCATTGACCAGGGCAAGATAACAAGCCGCTAACACGTTTCGGACAGCAAGGTCGTAGGAAGTTACAGGTTTCCTCTAACGAATAATACTAAGTATAATAATAATAATAATAATAATAATAATAATAATAATAATAATAATAATAATAATAATAATAATAATCTATTCTTGTATATATTTTCTTCTTTATATACAGGCTATTTATATCACAAATGCGTTTTTTCCTGTTGTTTTCTGATGAATGTATTTTGGATTGATTCGGAAGTTCGTTTATTTCAAATGGTATTCGCAAAGTCTCTTTAATTCCTTTAAAATACCACGCGGTCAGACAATAAAAAGACAAATTACTGCTGATGAAGACGATGATAGTAATGGCAATAATATAATGAGACATAGTTACACCACAGTTCGATTAAATATTATTCAACAATAAATAAGAATATGCAAGCGTACCAAACTCCCAGTGTGTCGATTCCCGATGCAAGTGGAAATTCTCTGTTGTACAGTTTATAATCGGCGAGTATATTATTTCTTTAGGTATAGATACATTAAAGACCAAATAAAAACACAAATGGGCAGTCAGTTCTACTAACTAAATAAATAGATCTGCAATAGTGAGCACACACATATAAATAAAAATTAAAATTCCATGTTGTTGTGTGTCTCACCTCACCAGTTCATTTTTCTTTCATAATGATGTGACTTCAGCGAACACCTTTTAAAATAAACGTTGTTTGACAAATATTATTACTGCTGTTAGCCTAATTATCAGTGTCATTTGTGTCTTTAAACTGCCCAACCTGTCACCCTTTTCCCTTTTTGAAGGTATAGAGTGGGATGGTTAATAAAATGAAATGAGGTAATATGCTAATTCCAATGGTTACTAAAATTCAACCTAATTAGTAGTGTGTATTGTTTGATCGTTTGTCAAATTTATGTGCTTTGCAAATCAGCTTCCAAATTCAACAGAATAGTTTTAGATTTTGTACTGTATGAGCATAGCTTAAAAAATATTTCTGCCCAGTTTTACAAAACTAATATTAATTGATCGAACCAACCAAATCACTGAACCTAACAGTTCAGGGTCACACATTAATTATTAAAGTGCCTCAATGTTGTGCAAACCTATTTGCACCTCAGCAAGTGTAAGTATATACTCAGAACATAAAAAGAAATATTTATCTGGATCTGAGTCGAGTGGAATACTCATCCTAATCTTGCATATCAGAGAATTCTGAATTTCTTATCTCCTTCCCAACAACAAATAAATTATATTTCAGTTTTTGTATGTTTTGTTTTGTTTCTCACAACTGAGCCGTGAACGTCGACATCAGTTAGATCTTCCTGTTGTGACCATAATCTCCAGCAACATTTCAGTCTACAGTCTATAACTTGGTGTGTTTCTCAGATTGTTTAATGGGTAACATGGGGGATGTTGAAATGCTATCAGTCCCTGTTTTTGGGGGGTGTTTTCCTGTGGTGGGTGTTGGGGGGTGGGGGTTGGTGGGGAAGGGGTGAGGGGTTTTTGTGGGAGAGGTCTCTGGGATTTTTTTTTTTTTGGGGTTCGGTCTTGCTCCCGTTACACCAGGTCAGATTCGACCACGCACTGCTCGGTGTACTCCTTCACCAGCTCCACCCGCAGAGTGTCGCGGCAGAAGTCGGCCAGCGGCTCCCAGAGGGGGGGATCCAGGAACACCTGGCACATGATGTGCCCTTTCAGGCTCTCAGTGTGACGGAGCAGGTGGGTCAGGAACTGCTGCCGCACCAGGCTCAGGTCCTTCCCAAAGACGTCGATGTTGAGGTAGTACCAGTCGTCACCGATGGGCACGTGGAAGGGGAAGGTGCAGAGGCTCACCACCGTGGGGCGCTGCGGGTCGTCCACCATCCAGTCGATGTCCTTCTTCAGCAGGATGGCCATGTTACTGGGCAGGGGCTTGAAGGGCTGCCAGTCCTGCACGATGGTGTTGTTGGGCAGGACGTCCCGCATCAGGCCGGAGCTCAGGAACAGCTGGTGCACCTCCTCGGGGTCCAGGCGCATGGGGGCCTCCATCTGAGTTGGGGACATCCCAGCGTCTGGCCCAAGCTCAGCCAGGCGGAGTTTGAGATCCTCAGCCCGGAAACGGACCAGGAGGATTCCCTGGAAGGAGAATTTGTGGTGTTGTTTTTACTGGTGTTAGCTTGCTTGCTCCTCAAAAAGTTACGGCGTACCGCAAACCAGAGGGAGGAACATGTGAAAGGCTATGAATGGAATGAATAAGCTTTTGGATTTGCTAAATCTTTCACTTGTGACTCAGAATTTTAAATCCAGTGCATAAGTAACCATGCTTAACAGTGAAGGACCTTGGTGACAAAAGGACACAACACAGTCAGTGGATGCGTAAGGTAGATCTTTGCAGCTGCATACACCATGTAGCACAACACAGTCCAGAGGGGAAGGGCAAGATGGCCATGCTTGCTAACTGGCACTCGGTTTACAAGCAAACAACATGCAGGAGTGAGAATATACGCTTTAGTTGTTGTGGGCGACTTCTTTTCACTAAATGAAAACAACTAATAATAACTGGTGAACAGTGGTTAGCATCAACACCATCGAATGCTACCTGTTTGGTGATGAGCCGGTACTTCTGGAAGTCCTTAGGTCCCAGCTGGTCATCGCGGGTGAGGCGGCTCACTTTGACGTCGGGGTACTTGGATTTGACCAGCTGGGCACAGAAGCGGAGGAGGACGCCCGCCACCCCCTTGCCACGCTCCTGGGGTGCCACCCTCAGTCCCTCCACCAGCACTGTTTCACCGTCGTCGATCACACACACCGACTCCAGGGCAATCTGGGAGAGGAAGATGTGGGCATGGTGGGGGGTGGGGTCAACGGCAGCCAATGACAGCAGTGCAAAGAATTAATTTGTGTGCCAATGCACATTTGTGAGTCACTGTACATTTCTGTCAGTCAGTTGTGCAATATGTCTGCCAAGAGATACATGTGATGTAGTGCATTATATTTAGTTGCTCATTAGTCTGAGAGCTGGAATTGAATGAAAATGCTTTTTTTCACCGCTGAAAAAAATTTAATTAGAGTGAGACTCTGTAGCAGGTGGACTAAAAAATCATTTTTCATTTCAAGAGTGATGATGGAATTCAGGGCCAATTTGGAGCTAAAATGTGTGCTGCAGCTGCTCCACGGCTAGCACAAGGTCGGTTGGAACTACGATGAAACGTTCAATTCTCTGCACGTACCACTTTGCCTTGCTTCCTGGCCAGGATGACCGTGCGGTTGGTCTCCTGGAGCCAGGCTTGGTAGCGGGTGGGGAGATAGTCAAGGCCGCCATAGATATCCTGGCTCATGGCCATGATCTCGTCAAAGTCCTCCTCGGTTGCCACGGCGAACTGCAGCCCTGTGTGAGGGGGTGGCTCAGGGAGCTGGGGGCGTGGCAGGCTGCTCTCAATCTTCATCCTTACAGCTGAGAGGAGAGAGAAGGAGGGAGGGAGATAGAGGGAGAGAAAAGAAAACCTTTGAGATCAATTAAATGGGGGGGGTTCCCAGCGCGCAGGATGTACTTCTGTTTAAGGGACAGAGGATGACTCCAGTTGATATGACCTTGCTTAAGATCACACTCTTTTTAACTTCATGTTTTTTTTTTTCATTTCCAAAACATTTTGCCACTCACCCTCAGTCTCAAAGGGCATGAAGCAAGCATTCTGTACTTGCCTTTAAGACAAATTTACTAAAATTAGTGCACCTCTGTCCTGACATGTCCGGCTGGAGCTTTCAGGGGTTTAAATTTGTGCAGAACAGCTCAGGTGTTCCTCTGCGGATTGCCGCCGGGGCTTTGCTTCACCAGCTGAGGGGATGGTGATGATGGCATCAGTAATGCTGCTGTGACAGTGATTTTTCAGTTGCTGTGGGTAAACACAAGTAACTGGTACTGGTAACTGGGCGAAGAGCGACCCTATGGCATGAGCGTTCAGGCATCTTCGCCACACCTCATTGTTCAAGCTGTTCAGGCTTTGTCTGGCATTTCCTGCACTGGATCTTCCTTGAATGCTATTAAGCCCAAAAATGGTTAGACCCAATTGATCTGGATAATAGTATTACTGTAAATGGACTGTATTCTTAATTGTTTATGAAATGCTTAATTGTTCAGTCAAAAATATCAAGAATTGGGAATCTATTTCCTCTACTTGCACGTGGACAGTAGAATGCAGTCATGCCCACTAATGACTTGTAAGTCCTGGATAACAACCTTTGTTAAATGAAAGAATGAATAACCTAATTCATTATTATTAGTAGTAGCAGCAGTACTAATAGCATACTAACAGCTACTGAAGTAGCAGTAACAGTAGCACAGTAGTCGTAGTGTTGTAGTAATGTAAAGTATATCAGGCCCAACACAGAACGAAGTGGCAAGCTTGTTTTCACAAGATTTTGTAGAGATTATCAAGTTCAGATTCAATGGTATTTCAGTGCTGCATGACACCAGCTCTTTGCTGTTTTTTTAAATGCTATAATTTCATAAACTTTACATTGTATTTGTTTACATTACATCTCTTTATATGAAAAAAAATCTGTTGCTGCCTTTTCAAAATGTGCAATAAGACCGTATTTCCTTCCTTCCGAAGGTATTTGCTGTGGGCTAGTGCTGTGGCACAGAGAGGACCTCCATGTTCTCATGGAAGACCCGCCAGGCGGGGACGGGGGGTGGTGGGGGAGGCGATCAGCACAGGCCGTGTGCCAGTAGAGGAGACGTTGCCATTAGGAGTTTGGGTGGCACGGTGTCAACGCTGCGTTCTGTTTTCTTGCGATGCCAGCTCTCGGACCGCGTCGTGCCGGGGTCTGAGGCGACTGGCAGCTTTCCCCACGAGCCCCTCCGCGTCCTGCTGCCAGCTCTAATCCCCGCAGTAATTCCCCCCAGGGCCCAGGGTTCAGCCCCCAGCTCCCACGGAAAACAAACACATTTTTTGCGGGTGAGAAAGAATAGGGGAGATAGGCTGACACGGGGCTCCCGGCGGGGAGAGAGAGTCACGGGAGGCGCATGCACGCATGCATGGCCAGTGAGCGTGGGTATGGACGTGGCGGGACGGCAGATGTTTTTCAGCCCGTAACGGAGAGGAACACGAGGTGCTCCCTGTAAAAACACTGTCAGCTCCCTGTCCCACCGGTAATTTTCCATCAGCGCGAATCCACTAACTCACTAACACCATCCCAATTGTCTGAAAATGCGGCTGTTAAGTCTCTGTACTTTATACATGATTTCCTCTGTGACAAAACAAGCCCAGCAATGTTGGAGATGCCATCAGGAAAAACGCTGACCGCAGAAACGCGCTGGTGAAATGTTGAGCATTTCAGGTTTCACACTTCAACGAAAACACTGCCATGCCCAATGGAAGATGGGATTGAGTCTTGTCCACAAAACACCAGTGGCCAGTTTTGTTCTAAAACATAATGCACACTGTCATTGCTGAAGGAGCTGAATGGCTACAGATATCTATTAGACCAGCATTCAATCAACTAACATCATGTATGACATTAAAACATGGGAGGGGGCCTCGTACCTGAATAGTGCTCCCACACATTTCAGATATTTTCTATGACTTTTCAATGATGTTCCAAGGACAAATGTAGGACTTTCAAAGATTTTCTTTTTTACCACAGCAGCAGTGAAATTACTATGAAATGGGGCCACTTAAAAATACCTTGTTGCCTGGACACACTTGGGGATAGCTATAGCAGCAAATATCAGTCACCGGTGCCTTGGCTAAGGACTTAATGCACAGACCATCAAGCTAGCCAACACACTGACATTTCTGGACTTGAGAGCAAATTGTATAAAGATAATGAGCAAGACTGGATGCATTTTTCTCAAGAGAAAGGACATGCTTTTTAGATTTTTCCGTAACTTTCCAAGGATAACAGGCTTGTGACCACTTTGCACAATCTTTCCACAATCTTTCCACAACCTTTAAAGGATGAAAATGTTTTCAAGGGCTGTGGGAACCATAATTTCTCCATCCAGGAAACACTACATCCATGCATAGACATGTATATGCATCATTTAAGACAAGCCCAAGTACTTGCTGGGGGGCACTGCATATATAGCTCTGTAACCTCCCCACTCATTTGCGGAGAAGGTGGGTTTTGGGTTGGTTTTGGGAAAAGTGTGTGTGTGTATGTGGGGTGGGGGATTGCAGATTGCTTACCTATAAAGATGTGATGCAATTATCAAAACGACTAACATCCACAATGCATTCCCAGTGTAACTGTATGTAGAGGGGATGGATGGTTCTGATAGGGAGCCCATGAGGCTGTTAGTGTGAAGGCACAGAAGCAAATGCATAATTTCATTATCATTCCTGCAACATCCAAAATGAATGTGTTTGCATGTGTGTGTTGATGTGTACATAGAAGGGTACATGTTATGTATTTGTGTATCCAATTTCTCCCTGGGGGTATAAGACAAGAGGCCATGCTTGCTATCAGGCTGTCCCATGACACTCGCACGTATAAATCAGGGCCCTGAGTTTTCATTACTGCAGATCAATGGCCGACTGTCTCCCCCTGTCATTTCCAATTGGCATTCTGTCCCCTGCCGGCAGTCTGTGGCTCCTATCAATCTCTTAGTCATTTGCCTCAACTAACCTCACCCTGGATTAAATTTTACCAGACTAGGAAACACATTCACAGACATGGCATCAATAAATAATTGGAAAGAGAACTGGGGTAAGGGCCAGGCTGGGTAGTGGTAAATTCTAAGGTTAAAATAAAATGAAACATCATCAAAGCTCATAATCCCAATAAGCCATCAAAGCATATATATGATGAGCAGCTGCTACTGTAGGTAAGGAGCAGAGCTTGTGATTCAAAGGTTGCTGGCCTGATTCCCCGCAATTGGCCACCGCTGTTGTGCCCTTAGGCAAGGTTTTTAACCTGAAATGCCTCAGTAAATAACCAGCTGTATGAACAGATCACATGTAAAAACTGTAAGATTTAAGTTGCTCTGGATAAGAGGGTCTGCTAAGCAACTGTATTTGAATGTACTTTATGAAAAGACTGAAGATGAAAGCATGTTGCCATTGCTGCCTAGTGCAGGCCCTTCTCATTGCCTTTGCTGTATGCTTTTTCTTGAGCATCACAGTGGGTAGATGCTAACTGAGCATAATACATGTTGTATTGCATATATTGCCTTTGCATTGGCTTGTTGAGTTCTTCTTTCACCAGTGCATACTCAGCCACATACGCACACATATACAAACACACACATACCAGCTCAAAATGCAACCAGGAATTATCCTTGTTATAAAATTACGTTATGTAACATATGCACCCAATTAAACTCAACCTAACAAAAAAGACCACAATACAGCACCCTCTACTGGTGGTGGTGATTGATCTGAGGAGGAGAAATAGAAGCTGGGTGACAGTTAATACTATTAATATTATGTTGCTTTCATAATCACTGGAAAAGCACTGGAGAATAAAAACAAAGGTTTTCTGATCAAGCAGAATCCATCACAGGAGCTTTGTGATCCCCTTATGTAATTCAAGGGGCATTGCAACAGATGGATCACGGTTTCTCACAGATATTTTGGAAGGATTTAAGAGCTTTATTGTTCCATGAAAAAATAATAATCGCCATTGCACTATTCCATTTTGGGAACGCCGTCAAGAAGCAGTGTATCTGAGGTTGGTTGATGTGAGTCAGAGGTTAGCCCCCACTTCTGTGGGGTGAAGAAACTTGATGGTTGAGTATCCCCTGCTAAGGAATCACCCTGGAGATCAGGACTGGAGAAGAGAGGTTTCAAACTAGTCACATGGTCGTAGTTTTTTTCCCTGACCACAACACATGCTCCTGCAATGGAACAGGCCCCTTTGCTGAAAGGCTAATGTCAGCTGAACGCCCGTGCTCCCCACGTACTGCCAACAGTGTCACAAAGCGAACGATCCAACCAACGGCCACAACACTGTGGGCCTCTGCCTGGGGCAGCATGATCAATCTCCAGGCCGCTGCCATAATGAATTCTCCCCATGGTGCCCACAGCACGAGAGGTATAAACACAGAGGAAGGCTGTTTGGTTACCACTAAGCAGCAGCAGCTGGTTGTTGCATTTTAGAATGACAGAGGCAGGAGTTTCATGCAGTGGTTTCCTCAGGCCTGCACACAGCCAGTCCTGATTAAGCCACTGCCTTGAGCAAAATGCTCACCCTACTGACCACGACTGAATCGACAAGCTGTAACATGCCTCAGTGCCGCTGGAATAAAATAAAATAAATGCGTAGAAGTAGCAGATAAACACAAGGCTTTCAAGACAGTTAATTTCAGTTATTCTATGTGTGAAAACCTAAATAGAAGGGAAAACAAGGATCAAGACAAGATAATGGGCTGTCAGCCGTTCTGGGCTGAAAGCCAAAATGTGTGTGCAACTTGAAACATATTACTGACAGAGCTGTGTGTGGGCTTTGACTGACTGCACTCACACAGTGGTGCTAAATTTCTGTCAAGCTGGTCCAGTGGCCCACATACATACAGTACATAACTGTGTTTACCGAACAAGGTAATGCTGGATCCCTGTGTGGGCAGAGCAAGGCAGGCATTCTGAGTCACAAGGCCAATGAGGACTGGATGTGAGTGCTGCAGGTGCACAAAATTACACCTCAACTCTGCGATTTATTTACTGATATAAGCCTCAGCCCTCAGACCTCATTAGCATGGTTGTTCTGATATAAGGCTGTGGTCCAGCCACAAAAAGGCAACAGCCACCATCACCACAGTAAAATCTTATGTTTGGAAGATGTAATTCTTTGTGTAATTATTTGTGTAAAGCCTAGTCATAGCTTCTGTTTATATGTTCTGTATCCTTCTCATTTCTGAGTGTTCTTCACTCACACATTATAATCCTTATGTAATTTACATCTATTCTTTTCTTTATTTAGGTATTGTCTTCCCTGTTTTTTACAGTAGAATTATGTGTAAGAGGAACACCAGAATAAAGCATTCACCCACTTGATTACTTATTTAAGGAGTGACTGACTTTGTCGCAGTAAGTGACCATCACTTGCATCTGGGTGGGTGACTCTGAAGAAGGGGCAGCCTTTTGCTCCAGAGAGGGGTCACTCCAAACTTGCAGCTGTTCAGTAAAATTTATCTGACCCAAAATTCCTGTGAGGCGGCAGTGTTGTCACTCGCTGGACATCTACAGAAGATTCCACTGAGGATTATACAGGGATGATTGATCAGGCACTCACACATGGCTGAGTGGATGTATTGTCTTTTGAAAGTGGTCGTAATCCAAGTTTATATTCAATAAAAAAACAGTTAGCTCGGATTAGTGTTGTGATCAAATTTGCTTCCTTCGGCAGGCACTGTTTTTGTCAGCTTTGAATAGGTTTTCACAAAGCTGCTGAACAAAAATATAAAAATTAAAAAGGAAAGCATTGTTCAATCAAATATGTACTGAATTGGAAGAAATACTACTGTGATGCAGAAAGTAATAATCTTCAATGGGTACTTCCACATGATATAAAAGAACATTTTATGAACTTTATATGAACTTTTTATGAAAACTTTATTTTCACTTTTCATGGTTCGTATATTTTAATTATATGAACTTGAAGGCCAAAGCATACCATCTGCAAGCATTAGTGAGAGGTAATTTAACGTTATCTGAGTTTACTGAAGTGGATGAAGTGATAGTTCACAGCTTGCAAGAGAACAAGTAATGATGCTAGAGCCCTTAACCTGCCATGTTAACTGACACCAAGAGTCTATTTTAGGGCTAGGGTTAGGGTTAGGGTTAGGTTTAGGGCTAGGTTTAGGGTTAGGCTTTTACTTCAGCAAGTCTCAGCTGACAGGACTTTAAAACATGCAAACGCTATAGAGTAATTAGCTAATTATATGGATTTTTGGTTTGTGTTGTCCTGCACCCATTCTGCAAGGGAACCTGTTTCTGCAAGGCAAGAAGGTGCCTAGAATGAATTATCAGTCCTTACGCTGATTCACAGCTAAAAATATACCGACTTGCAAACGGTTCTTTTCACATTCAGTCTGAGGCCTCACACTGAGCAGCTGAAGCACTCCAAGCTACCATCGTTCAGCTTCGTTCAACTAACTTTGTGTCTCAACTGAACACTCACTTGTTGACGATGGTTGTTAAGTAATTGTTGTTGATTTTTCCCCATTTCTGTTTTTATTTTTTCATCCACTTAATGGCCTTTGTGTGTATTTTACTCTCATATATTACCTTTTTTATCCACTGTGAAGTACTTTGGGCTGCTTATTTCTTTGTATGAAAGGTGCTCTCCAAATTTTGTTGATTATTACCATTACTGTTATTATTAAATAAGTTTAACCTTGTTGGGGGAAGCAGTATTTCTGTTTGTTAGTAAAGAAAAAGCTGCATCACTTCTTAAGTGTTTGTGAGATGCATACATGTGAAGCGTTCAAATCACAAGTAATGCTTGCTGTGTTATCTTGCACGGGTGTGTCAGACCCTGTTGCTTAAGAGCTCTTGATCATATAAAACACTAGAATGTTGACGTAGCTAAAGATGCTACGCTCTGACTTTCACGGTATTCTGTTAATACCTTGCTACGAGGCTACCTGGTAACAAACAGATATGAAAGCATAATTAACTCAAACTACCACACTAGCTACTTTCGTTACATGACTGATGATGCTAAGATAAATTGTACTACCTGGTGGGCCAGTTCAGTGCAGTTGCAATTTTTTCAGTGAATTTTACAAAATGAGTTGTTCTTTGTCTGGTTTTAGCTATTGATGAGTTACATGTCCTATTCTCTTAAGGTCAATGTAAAATTTGTCTCCTCAACTTCCTACACCCACAATAAAATCAAGTGCCATAATTTGACACTGATCAGAAACCAAGGGCTGTATTCATTGTTTTAAAAAGGCAGCAAGTGATTACAGCCTGGATTGCCAAACCCACAGCAAGATGAAGAATTGGAAAACTGCAATGGAATAGGAATAGGAATAGGAGTGCTTGCTCCAGAATATCATGGTCATGTCTGTCTTCATCCAATGACATGATGATTAGGCCATCAGTTGATTTTAACCAAAATTCCAGCCTTCATATTCTGAAGAAGCAACAAAATTGTACTGTTCAGTATTTTACTGTCTGGTTAGAGTTTTTCATTCCAATGTGCAGTTGTGATATTTAATTGTCCTGAAGGGTGGTTGGTTTCTTTGCACTCCTTCATGACATTTTAAAAATTTTCTTTATTCTCAAACTTTTCAGAAGGCAATGGATCAAATGCTTTTACAGACCAGCCTCCCCTGGAAATGAAACAAAAAAAATCACTTTTGCTGGGTAGTTGGGTGCTATCATGTTAGCATGCAGAGGGCTTTAAGCAGTAGTTTGCTGGCTAACTTGCATACTGCTAGTAGACAAGATAACATTCCTATGTACTTTCTACTGTACGGAGAGAAATGGGTTCATTGGCATGACAGCATGGATAGCCATCCTGGTTTCCACCGTCCAAGTAATTCCATCAGTGGTGTCTACTTTTCCAAATCAGCATAAGTACCTACAAAGATACTACAGACGCTCTTCTTTTAAGATTTTGTTTCCATAACATGCCAGAGAACACAAGGTAGGAGTTGAGTGACAGGTGTGGTTGACCAAGAGATATTCAATCTGGTGACCACAAATGTCAACATAGTTATTATTGTAGGTTATGATGTTAACATCCCTTAAACTTGCTTTTATATTGAAAAACCTTCATCCTTGTTTGTTGCTGTTTCCACAGAATACATAAATCATGTAGGCTAATTAAAATTGTATACATGTCAAGGAGAAAAAAGACTCTCAGAGGAGGTCACTGAAAACTGAGCTGAATATAGGTGACCCATCAGCCGGCTCAGAAATTCTGCCTGCTGTCCCATGCCAGCTGGTAATGACCAGACACAGCTGAACCAATCACAGAGCAGGAGGGTGCAAATGTAAGATCATTGGAGCTTCTGTGTGATGTAAATATTCAGAAAAGGTACAGACACTGGGCCTGTTTTCACCATTCACTGACCAAATATGAGGGAAGGCAAATGTAAATGATTGTAAATGTAAAAAGCCAAATTAAGGCAAATTCAGCTTATACATACTTAAATGAGTCAAATGATAAATCACTACAAACACGAGCTGATGATTAGCTTCATACTGTTTTACAAGTTAAACCCCATTTCAACTTGTACTGCTAAACTGATTCCAGGTAGAACACCCCTATCACTCACCTCTGTCACCTTCCCTGCTACACCCACTACATCTGTTGTTTATATAGTGTGATGTTTGACCTATTTTTGTGTAAATTTAGCCTGGATTTTGAGGCTGAGAGCAAAGAACAAAAGCTGTTTCTGGAGTGTTTATTTTGTTCTTCCTGTCGGAGCGGATTCTGTAAATCAGTCCTGTGTGCCCTGGAGTATCTTGTGCTGTACAAAATACTAATGGTAATCTCCAAGTAGAGGGCTAGGTCAGCCCATCAGGATGAGGCTCCTAAAACCTGTCCCTCAAACATCACCCCCCCCCTCTCTCTCCCCTTCTTTCACTCAGTAATTCTCACATGGTTTACACTGTATCACTCTTCCTTCCTCTCAATAAAATGTGTCTGCATGCTTTAACTTTCATTTACATAAGTCCCTCAGGTAAAAACCCCATGACTTCAGATTTTACTCCCCTCCATCTCTCCCCATTTCTTACAAATCAGCTTCCTATACAGTGTGAAATCTCTTCTGTTCACTGCTGAATTTTGCTTTTAATTATGCACCCCATAATGAAAGACTATTGATTATCTGTATTGCTCTGGAACAGGCGGGCAGAGGGGCAGAGACAGTCTGATCAGGGATGTCTGAACTGTATGTAAATAACAACCGTGAACATTACCCATTAAAACACACAGCTCTGATGCTTTGGCCCATCTCTGAAAAAAGCATCATATAAAAAGGTTGGGGGGGTCACAAAGGAAGTTTTGCTTTTACTTTTGTAATGACTCTGAATTTTCCGTCCATCTATGACCTTGATGGACAGACAGGAATGTAGGCCAGATGAGTTGCAGAAATACCTAAGCTGTCTTTGACGACTTCACAGAATGTGTGGGAGCACACAAGCATGGTTTCGCCCTGATTCCCATTTAGTCATTTCACTTATGATAGCTTGGCTCCTGCTGAAGCTGACACCAACCTGCTTTGCTCACAGCTTTGGTGTTCCTTATCCCTGTGCAAAACTATATAAAGAAACATGCAGAAAGCCTTCTGTTTCCAAGGGTATCAAAGATTAATGTCATCATGTGCTATATGTACTTTATGCACTTAGAATAAATCATTTATTCATGCCTTCTCATATATAGAGCGTAAGCGTGTTCACTACCCTTTCTCCTTCCCTCTACTCCCATATTTTTCCTCCTGGTCACCTTTTTTGTGAGGCTGAATCTACTGATAGATGATCTCATGCAATTTAATATCACAAAGATACAGTAACCTCATTTCTAATGATTTTGTTCAGTATTATGGCATCTTATTACACTCTTAAATAAATGTATTTTTCCCTCCCCTCTGTATGTGTCTGTATGTTCATATAAAGTAGATTAAAGACTAGAGTCAGTCAAAAAATGCACACAGAAACTGAGTCATATTAAGGTCATATTAAGGGAAAAAAATAATACAAAGTAATGATGCAAGAATACCCTCCTCAGATTCAGTATCCCATCCCATTTTCCTCTTGTTTATTCCAGTCATTTTTTGCCCGCCCTATAATGTTGCCACTTGGACCACAGGTCGAGAACCAGCACACTACTGAAAATCAGCTGTTCCACTCACAGTGCTTTTCTTTGCCCATAATGTGGAAGCAGTGTTGGAGAGGCTGCCACACAGTGACCTTCGTGATATTCTGTGCCATCACTGATGGGAGTCTGAGCCAGAGAGCTGGTCTTGTCACCTGATTCATCGCCTCATGTGCACACACCTGGCCAATGTGAGCTCACCATTCATCTGAGATACAGTACGTACTGTACCAGGATGCCTGATATGGATCAACCCTCATTTTGTCTCTGGAATAAGTGCGACATGAGGAGGTGCAGCGCAGTGTGGTCCCACTAGCAGGGAGCTTAACCTGGATTGCCTCAGTAAATATCCAGCCCTGAGCAAACACAGCAATACATTGAGATCTGCTTATGGTGATGTCACTGTGATGTCATTACTTCTGCTCTGTGAGAGTGTAATGTGTGACTCGATGTGTCCTTGAATCTCACCATTAGTCGCTGTGTTTTAATGTGTGTGTGTGTGGGGGGTGAAGGAAAGGTGAGGAAGATATCCCATAATGTGTTCCTAAGATGACTTTGCAGTACCCAGAGCTGCACCAAAGCAGGAGACCTTCATAAAACTACTGGGGCAAGACAATGGTGCAGTACTTTCAGTCACACACTGCAGCAGCCAGATAAGCTCAAACCAGCACATTTTCTGTTTTTTTTAAGAGGAGCTGTTACATAAGCTTACCATACTTCCAGTGCGTATAGAGTCTGAGAGAAGGATGAGACTCAGATTTAGAGGTGGCAAATGCATTAAAAGTGGAGACCAATGATGCCAACAAAGACTGAGGACCATTGAAAACCACTCAGAGAAAGAGGAAGAAGATGTAAGTGGAGACAAAAGAAGATTGAGAGGGTTGGCACACATTTAAAAATGAGTTTTTCTTTCTCCTCTCTTTCTCCCTGCAAAAGCTCCTTGATGCGATTAATTATGTGTACACAGTCGTGTCTCTCTCTTTCAGACACGAATTCCAAACTGCCAGTGGGAATTAGATCACAGAACACAGTGTTTTTTCAACAGTTACCTATACTGGCACACACATCACATGTACATACACACGAACGTACCCACAGACACAAAGGCACACTGTCTCGGGGACAACCTTAAAATAATTAACGGACATACTTTGGCATCCACATGAAATACTGCAACAGAAGGTCATCGCAAGAGGCATGACGTTTCTAAGTAGGGCATTCGCGCATCAAGATATCAAGAATTTGTTGTTGCCGTTTACAGTATAATCTGAGTCCTGGTGTTAACATGGTATTGCATTTTTTTGAGAACGTCGTTGTTTCTGCAAATTTCCCTCAAAAAAATAAAACTGCTCTAATAGACTCAAGGTACTCGCGTACATACAGCGTGACAAGTGTACAACCGAGCGCCCTCGCGCTTGTAGAGAAACATTTTGTACGCACGGGCTACACATACATGCTGACACACGCATACAGGGACACATGCACACAGTGTCTGTCGCGCAGCATGAAATAATCAGCACGAAATGAATATGCATATAAATCCGTGTTCGGGATGTCTGCTCTCTAGTTTCTGCACTGGTCCCGGGTTATCTTTGGTGGAATGCGAGCAGTTATCTCAGATAAATCGTGCATTTTAAGTCTCCCCGAACACCACATTTACCCATTGTTAATTATATTTTTTGTGTTGTGGCATTGGTGATACAGGGCGGAATGTAGATGCCATGACCTACGTAGGCTAAATGATTTGATGGCGTTTTTAAATAGAACGTTAAGCCTCACTACCCGATTCTATGGATTCAAGTGCAACTAGCATTTGATATAAAGAAAAGCTGAAATGTATTACATTATCTCTTGTTTACTTTTATATTTGGAATTTCAGCCGAATATCGTGTTTGTGAAGTGGATTCAAATGTTTAATCATTTACTAAATCTATCTAAATCCCTTTGTTACTGTATGCTTTGATCGAAGTCTTACTGTTACAATGTCGTGTAATTCGTTAATTTGAATTGTTCTATATTGTGGTCTAGATGATGGTTTCATGACAACGTTTATGTTATGTTAAATTCGTGTATGACCAAGGATAATTTGCAATCCAATTTATTACTATTTTGTGGTTGATGGAGGTAAATCTGTAGGCTACTTCAAACTGTAAAACTACGTTGGTGGAAAGTGTAGCATGAATCGCACAGCATTGATGCTAGTTCTGTACTCTGATCTGCGCTTTCATATTACACGGCACAAACAAGCTACACTGATTTCTGTCTGCACGTACAGTATAGAGTAACAAGGCCACTGACATGTTAAGTGAGTCATCAGTGCTGGTATATAACCATCATGAAAGAACAATTTCTTCAATTTCATTTGTGGTGAGAGGCAATATTTAAGTAATTTGTGTAGTCTCTCTCTCACATCATATACGCACGCGCGCGAGCACACACACACACACACACACACACACACACACACACACAAACGCGCACACCTACATGCACTTAACACACAAAGATGCTTAATTTAAAGGCACCGTTTTACCCTCCCGTCATCCTTTAACCTTCCTATCTCAGTCTCTTTGGTGCAATCCTTAATTTGGGCATAGACAAAATGGCCGATATGGATGACAGAGGGGGAAAGAGAGGGAGAGACAGATAGAGAGAGGTAGAGAGAGAGAGAAGCGGAGAGACAGAGATGAGAAGACGATAGAGTTGAAGTGCAAGATGAGGAGGGGGTTGGGGACCGAAAATAGGAGAAAAGGGGGGTGGGGTAGGCAGAATACGAAGAGATGCGCGATGTCCGGTAAAATAACAGCAAAGAGCATTTACATTAATCATATTTAATCAGGATTAACACAATAAACGTAGTGCCAATACCATGATTTAAAATCATGTTAACAATTTGATTGTGGCAGCCTGTGAATTGCAAGCATGAAACAATAAATTTCCTGTTCATAAAATAACGGTATGGGCGTGAATTCACCTACCGTTAGCGTGGCCCAGGGGTCTATTGCTGGTGCGATTGGTCGGCAGGTGTCTGCTAGGTATGCAGCGGAACACAGCAGAGGACTGGATGCAGAACGGTGGCTAAAAGATAAATTCTGTCAGCTACCGGGTCGGGCTTTCCATATAAGAGATTATTGCTTGGCCCCTCCTACTCACGCTGCCACCCCCCCCCCCCAACCCCACCGCCACCAAACCTCGCAGTACCCCCAATAACCCTCCCCTCTCTCACACGTGCACCCTTTCTTTCTCGCCACTTTAAAAAGATAAATGACCACTGAACAGGACACATCACTTATTAACGGTTGCATCGCTAGCGGATCGGCTTGGTCAAATTACCAGCATTCCCCACCTTAATTTTAATGAATCCAGCCAGTCAGTTCATATTCCACCCTCCCCCTTCCGTCTTTCGCTCCCTCTGTATGTGTGAACGTACGTGCGCGCGCACGTGAACATGTGTGAATTCCCCGCAATCTCAAGGACGCTGCTGGAAACGAGGATGACTTTGAACAGTTATTTGCAATATACTGCTAAGACGCAAGTCAATATCTCTATTCACCCAGCCAGTCACTACTGACATCCCCTCTGTCACCCACTGTTATCAGTCTTTTCATCACTTCTCATGACTGTTATTTCAGTGTTTTAAGCTGTATGTTGTTGGTGGCAATGAAAGGATCTAAAGGATGAGTTATAAAGGAAATTTTCACCAGTTTATTTTAAAAAATGATCTTTCATCAAAGGATATCAAAGGGCATCACAAAACAACTCACTACCCAACTCTTTGCAGGAGAGCCATAGGATTTTTAATAACTACCAGGAGCTACAAGCTGACCTCAGCAAAAGACCATGTGTGCTGCACCATCTCTGCTTTGCTTTACTGGTTTTCCCAGTATCAATGTTAGAGCGGGCCCTGACCCATTTCTCTTTCAGTGGTACTCCAGTTCTCCTGCGAGGTCAAACAGTCTCAAGCAATGGCTGGTCTGGTCCTTGCCAAGACTCTACCATATAAAGGATGGTTCCAATGAGTTATTTATGGTTGTGCAATTAGCCAGCTGCATCTGGTACTGATATTATAGTTGGTGTGACCAATATTCATATAGGCTACCACTGTTACTATCACAATAGTTGATAATAATAATTGGCCTGGTAAAAGGAGCTGCATGAAAAAGGACGCAAAGGTACACTGATGTGGTGATTTTTGAATTCTGTATCTTATGAATTTATTGCTTCCTCTGTTTAGTTGAAATTTCACCTAGGCATATATACAACTCTTGATTTTTCCATTTAGTAATATAGGCCTACTATATGCTCTGGTCCTGAAATTTGTTACAGAAAAAAGTACAATTAGATATCCTTCCTCCCCTCCTTCAGTTTAAGTCTTTGATATATAAGTTCATTGTTGATGAATGTTTTTTTTCTGTATGGATGTGGACTTTTTCTGTAATATTTTAATGTAATGTAATACCTTACATTGTTGTGTTATTTCGTCTGTTTTTTTTTTTTTTTTTTTTTGGCGCATGCAGGCCAGGTCTCCCTTGTAAAGAAGCTCCTTATCTCAGCTGGACTTTCCTGGTTAAATAAAGATAGATAGATAGATAGATAGATAGATAGATAGATAGATAGATAGATAGATAGATAGAGTACTTTATTTATCCCCAAGGGGAAATTCCACTGTTACAGTAGAAGTTCACAAAATGACAAAAGACACACATAACTTATAGACCCACACACAATGAGGTAGATAAAAAGACAGAACACAGAATTCCAATATATACAAAAACCTACTAAGCTAAATAAAATTAAATAGAATAAAAATAGAATGTGCAAAATTAAAAGTAAAATGTGCAATGTAAGTAAAATAAATATATTAAATTAAATTAAATTAAATTAAATTAAATTAAATTAAATTAAAATAAAAGGGTCAGCATGCTTACATGGGCCTACCTGAATGGTAAACAGCTTATAGCTGTCTATTTGTAAAAACATTCGGTAAGGGCCTGGGATTGTTGCGTTTTCTTAAAACAAATAAAACCACGGCGATCCTTGGTAACTGATACATGGTGTAGCGCGGGACCTTGTTACAGTAGCAAACCAAAATTACTTCAGAGGATGTTGTTCCCCTCATTTTCACTCAGTTTTACGACAGCGCCCATAAAGTTTCAAAGTTTAATATCCTGTGTTTTAGTACAGTTTCATGCATTTTTGTAAAACAAAAATTTAAATAAAAACGTGGATGCTCAAAAGAAAGAGGATTGCTAAAGTTAACGGAGCTGTCTACTAAGTCAGTGCTGAAAACTACGGTAGGCTACACTGGAGTCAGTCTCCTCTCTGTCTAAGGTCTGACGGCTGAACTGCACAAACATAGATTCATAAAATATGATATGCATAACACAGAAATACAAGATTAGCCTATGTAGCCTACGTCTTAGTATTCTTTCTAATTTAATTATGCAGAGATTGCCATGTTTCTTGTCCTCATTTGTTTCTTTTCATTTCTAGAGGTCTTCTGAGCGCAGCCACACAGAAATCAGCCTTCTAACTGCAACTGTTGTCCTACATCATCTCGTGTTTCTGTTTACATGAGACCCCTCAACAAAGATGGCGCTGGGAAAATGACTCTAAAGGCCACAGCCGGAAACAGATGGCATGGGAGAGAGAGATGTAATGGTCGTAGATTGTGGTCGGAGGGGAGAAGTAGGCTGTGCAAGCGACTTGTCTCGGAAGTTGAGGGGATAACAGCTGCGAGTATCACATGAGTATGAAGTATTATCCCGCTAATCTCGTTATCTCCTCAGCTTTGCGTTTTAATCATCCATGTCCTCTGTAGGAAAATTACACCCCTGTATTCCAACACGTATACTGAGCAGGCTATTGGTCCAGGCTGTTGTAACGTCGCTGAAAGTAGCAGCGACGTTTAATTGTATTGCCAGTGAAAAGATCTCGAACAGGGAGGCCCTGTTGGTTTCCGTCTTAGTTATGTCAGCTATACAGCTACCTTACCTATTGAATGCACTTTTGTATGTCGCCCCAGATAAGAGTGTCTGCCAAATGACTAAATGTAAATATAAAATGTTATTTGTGGTAGGCCTATTCATTTAGTCGGCAGAATCACGTTACAATAAATATAGTATGTAGCCAGTTTAGTAAGCAACCTTAAAAAGTCAGAAACCAAGTCAAAGTTGATGAAGTAGATTAGGGAACGCGACCGTCCGACATAGGTGAAATTTGGTTGAAATAAATAAAGAGTCGTTGGTCACAACAGAGTTTGGACGATTGAGTTTAAATCACATTTATCGATTACGTAATTTGGTTTATAGCCTAATATAGCCAATTCAGGGCTGGTCACTTATGCACCTTATTATAAAGACAGTGATTTAGAGAAGTGTATTCACACATTGACATGACGTTAAAGATCAGTTTATCCGTGTAGCTCTGCCGTTGTGGGCGGGAACGGGCGGTGTTGTGGAGGGCACGGTCGGTCTGCTGTGCTGTGCTCGAGCATGGCCCATGTTAATTTGGCTCCAAGAACGATGAAAATGAGGGATTTACCTTTTGTTGTGGGGTATATGTCGGAGAAGAAGGCTACTCAGAGTGGAAAGGCCAGATGCAATTTTAGGTTGTGATTTGTGTTTGTGTGTACCAACACCACGCACCTACCCAACAGAGCAATCAATTCGTACTCAGAGACTGACCTAACGGTGGGCCCAATTATTAGCTAATTTAACGTGCGTTATTAGCTAACTTAGCTTGGTTGTTAGCTGGCTAACGTTAGCTGGTTAGCTGGCGAATGTACCAAGCATATTACGATTAATCGTAGTTAGGCGGCTGACATTGCTCGAACTGTCCCAATAGCGCTAACCAGTTAGACCAATCAAGTACCGCAATGTAATGTACTTATGTCACAGATATATTCTGGTATGTTTAGCAGAGTTGTAACAGCGTCGTTTTGCTTGTGTTTCTGTTGTTAGATAGCTACCTAATTAGGCTATCTAAGTTAATTAACTTGACTTGTTGGCAGTGCATTTCTTCACATTATAGATTTGTAGCTAAACAGCATGATTACTGTTTTTTGTGACTTTCGTGGCTTGGTCTTAGACTACCTCTCCTGTTGGCCTACTAATTAGCTAGTTACTTACCTAATTAACACTGAAAATGCCCATAAACTGCCCGCAAGTGGACATTATGAATGGTTGCCCCGAAGATCTTAATTTCTGAGGCCTTAAGCATTTTCCTGAAGCTGTAACGCTACGTGATCAGCACTGCAAGGTCCCCCGTTTGTGTGTGTCTGTGTGGTGAAACACCTATGGTAGGTAGGTAGGTAAGATCTGGATGATGACTTTCCATACAGTTCCCTGACAAGATTAGAACTTCTGAGTATGGGGAGAAAGACATGCTTTGAAATTGATGCTTTTAATATTCTTGCCCACTCAGTTTGGATGAGTGCTAAATTCTGAAGTAGGGCATTTGCTTATCCTCTGAAGTAGGGCATTTGCTTATCCTGTAAAAGTTGGTCAGTTTGACAGTTTTTTAAACAGAAAAGTTTAGTAGTTCAGGAAAGGGTGCATATGTCATTTGTAATTAGAGTGGTCAGGAAAACATGTTGGGTACCTCTAGGTGCCATAAAATTGCTTGGATTAAGGCGGTGTTGTTGGACATTTTGGAATGGGACATGGTGCAAGATTACACGTGGTGAGGAATTTAGGTATGGAGGTGGGGGTAAGACATAGTACCCTTATACCTTAATTCCCTGAAGACGGTCCCCCTCTCCTACAAAAGAGACAAAGCTTTGTACTATCAGACACAGACATCTCGTCTTGTAATTAATATCCAAGTTTTCTTTCCTGTTTCCCTTGTGCAGCCTTTCTCTTTCCTGCCCCAACAGGAAGTGCTGGGGTACGTAGAGAGGTACTGTGGCAATCGCATTGTTGGCACCCGCTCTGCCTGCAGGTAGGAAACTGCTGTCACATGCCAGCTCTAATTTGAACCAGCCCAACTGCCATCGAGTCTGTCGCTCTCAGACGAGAGCCCTGATTTAGTCACAAACGTCACACTCCCGTGGCTTAAGTAGAAGTGTGTGCTCGGCTTCCCAGGGTGACTGGCCTTCAGGATTGAAGCATGCTTACCTCAGCTGATGCCTGCATACACTACAGGTACAGCATACCACATGCACCCCAAAGCACGTAATAGAATCAGTGATGAAGGCACAGGAACAGCAGTAGTGTGGCCATTTATAAGTTACATCTATGTTTTTCAAAGGAATACTTAGATCATGTATAACTCACCCTTCCTTATGCATAGCTTGTCTTCTTTTATTTATGTGGTTTTACTGTAGGATATATTGTGTTGCACTTAGGTATCAAAGGAAATGCATACTACTTGTCACAGAACTGTTTAAGGGGCTTGATTCTTGTTTGGGTGTGGCCAACTGTGTCCTGTGTGTGCCATCTTGTCTGACATTTTATTAGATGCACTTTGTGCTTATTCTTTGTATGTTGGTCTGGATAAGAGCGTCTGCTAAATGGTAAACTGCTGATTTATTAAAGCATTACAACAAATCTTATTGCTGGTAATAATCCTCAGTGAGTGAGTCAGTTTTTGTGCAGAACTGCAGGGTCTTTTATTGTAAGCTCCTGAATGCCTCTTGCCAGATGTGGGAGCTTGAGTATTGGCGGGTGACCAGTTTGCTGTGGATTTGGGTTTATAGCAGCAGCATGGGTGTTGAAAAATGCCTTGCAATCACCAGGTGCTTAGAGGAACACAAAGGTCACTGAGTTGCTGGCAGAATGTTTGGACTGTAACTACGGTATGCTTTGTTTCAGTGCTTTGTGATAATGTTCATTGTCCAAAAATCCATGTCCAAAAATCTATCTGTCAGTTATGTGTATATTTAGATCTGTTCCACAAAAACTATATAAACACAAAGCATTCTCCTCGATCTGTGGACATGCAGCCTTCAGTTTGCCCAAATTACACCTCTTTATACTAAAAGAACTTAGATCTTAAACATTGCGAGACCTTACACCCCTGTGACCTCCAAGGTTGCGAGCTTTGTGACCTGTTATTTTGCGCTGCTGTCAAAAAATCTAGGGAGCCTATTGCAGTTTTCCATCACCACTACTTTAGAGAGGGATCCTCAGGCTGGCTTGCATGACAAAAACAAACCACAACAGAAAACTTGAGTCGTGACATCCGAACATGGTGGGTAATGCCACCGGCCTTACCATTTGGTAGGGTGGTGGTAAGGCGCTATGTGCCTCATGCCAGGCAGCAGATGCGCTTGAGAGAAAATTCAGGTGTAAATTTAACTTTGTTGGGGCTGACTGCAGTGCCCTTAAGTGTGTCATCGGGAGTTATTTTTGACGCACTAGCGGGAGGCTGTGAGTTTAAATTTAGGTAGCGCCTTCTGTAAAGGGAGGGAGAGGAGCAGGAAGGTAGAAGAAGGGTCTGTCTAAATATAACTGCAAGTAATGCAGAGAATCTATTAAACCCTTGCGCAGAAGTGAGGGGTAAGAGAGCCCTGGGAAGAGCCATTATCTACCTGGCAGAATGTGATGTTATCTAACAGCCCGTGACCTTGGCTGAAGAGAGGAAATGGGGTTGGAATGACAAAACAGATGAGCACTGTGACGTAAATCCCCACGATGAATTTGGACAATTCCTGTTAATGCTGCCAAATGAGAAAAGTTGACTGTAAACATATTTTCTATATTGTGAGAAAAAGCACTACGTGGAACAAAAGCAGCTGTGTCAGCCTCAGCATAACTTGTACAGGCACAGGTCATGAATTTATATGACTTTCATGAAATTAACAGAAGATGGCAGTGTTGCACAAGATGTTCAGTATTTAAGATGTTCAAGGATGCATTTGCAATGATGCAGGGTCCACCATTCTGTCAACCTATAAATTCACTTTTACTTTTTTGTATATTCTGCTTTTTGAATATGCTATACATTTTATTAGTTTATTCTGCTATAAGTTTCTCAGAAGCTTTCCTGATTTTTTTACATGCAAATGCACTTTGAATTAGGTCACAATGATCTGCATTTACTCTAAATTTATGCAACACAAACGTGGCGCAGCTCCTATCATGGACATACTGTATATTTACTCTAAAATATGAAACACAGCAGAAAATATAGTGGTATACTTCTTAGGTTTGCCATGTACTGTAATGATTTACTGTTATTATTTCATTATGGAAAGCAATGAGAAAAAGTGTTCAGAGGAAGGACCCTGGGTGGGCTTGAATCACCAGTTTTTCAGTTAAAAACCATGCTCTGTAGAGACCTTCACAGATGCCTCTCTTCTGTTTTTTCCTCCATTTAAATCTGATTAGCTTGTGATTCAAGCTCCAGTTAGAATAGGGAAAATATATTGTTTAGAGTAAATAGTCAAACGCATTAGTCCTTTTTGAATTGGACTTGTTTCTTTAATCTCTGACTATGCCGATTTCTACCTATCAACTACTTTCTGGTGTTTCCATTTACACTTTTGTCATTTAGCACACTCTAGCAGAACAGCTTACAAGATATGAGGTCATCAGACACTCCTATCCAGAGATTGGATATAAACTACATTTGTTAACTGCATAGATATATAATCTGAATCTTTTACACAGATTTCCCTGAGAATTCACTTCAGTATATTAAATTACTTTTTTAGTTTTAGTCAGTTGCACCATAGAGACCTTTATAGATGTGAGTGCTTTTTTCTGCTGGGAATGGAAATCTGTTCATGAATATTACAATACTTAAAAAGTGAAGTTACTTGAAGGTAATCTAAGATAAATTAGTCTCTTTCACGGCTAAGTGGCATGACGACATTCCCAATTATAACATCTCTTTTTGATTTTATTTTTCCATTTATTCAAATAATATTAACTAGTAGCCCCAAGCTCCAATTAGAAAACGAAATGTAAGTTAATATTAAC
This sequence comes from Megalops atlanticus, assembly GCA_019176425.1. Lineage (NCBI taxonomy): Eukaryota > Metazoa > Chordata > Actinopteri > Elopiformes > Megalopidae > Megalops > Megalops atlanticus. Next base: position 7,175,432 of record CM032888.1, read on the forward strand.
TATATATTGTAATTATATAATGTTATATTGTAAGTAAATATTTCCAATATGTCCATTTTACTTTTGTGTAACTTGTGTTCTTTTACGAGATTCTTTCTGCCTGGACTGAATAATGTCGTCGCGTTGATAAAACGGAATCGTCCCTGGGTGGGCTCGAACCACCAACCTTTCGGTTAACAGCCGAACGCGCTAACCGATTGCGCCACAGAGACTTTTGTGTCGCATGGTTGTGAACCTTGCAGTTTTGATTTTGGGCCAAATATACACGTCTCCTTCACAAATATTAAATTTTTTTTTGCTTTATAACCCAGAGGACCAAGTCACTTGAAGAAAATTTGGAATTGTGACTCTTCATTTTGTAAAAGGCTACCAGCTATGACGTTAATTGCCAGATACAGATAGACCGTAAACGATTACTATATCATCTCGTGCTTGCTTTCAGAGATTATGTGGACTATGGTAACAAAGCAGTTGTTTAATTCTAAATAATTTATACGGTTCAAAGCTTAAAGGGTATGTCACAAAGCGGAGGGCGGCAGTATTGCACAAACTGTGCAACATTAGTCACTGTTCTGCAGCTCTTGCCTTGATTTGTGGTCCAATATTCTGATTGATAGAATGACTGTCAGCGTTGCGATCGTTATGATCTTGTAAGAGAGACAGGAAGGTGTTTGTGTTCAGTTCAGCCCGTTAGAATGAGTCTTGCTTGATTAGTTGTGTTTCTTTAAACACTAAGAACACGAGAGTATCTCCAGTTACTCATTAATGTATGTCTTAATTTACTTGTGAATATGTGATGTTGTAATGTAATGTAATGATGTTAAAAACCAAATGAAACAGACATTGTAGTAAAACGTGTGTGGGCAGTTAGAATTTTATGATATAGCTTCCCTGCTTACCTATTTTCTATTATGTGCTTTGTTAATATTCAGTATATCTTGCTTTAACCCTGTCCTACTTGTCTCAGATCCTTTCCTACTTTTTATTTATAAGTGAAATTCAGAGCAAGTGACCCATCTACATAATTAAGTAAAAAAATACTATATTATTAATCATAACAATCATCCACTGCATAATCACGAATGCAGTGGATGATCCCAGTGGGATCATCCACTGCATTCGTGATTATGCGAATTTCTACTTACCTGCTTAGTTTCTCGATGTCAAATATGAAACTTTTAATGAAGTTTCCTGGCAGTTCATGTCTTACCAGTAACCCCAAGTTACAGTTAGAAAAGGGAATTTCAGTTTAAAAAGTGAATATTTAAAGGTGTCCTTTTTGCATTGGCAATATTAATTCGTGTTATCATAGCTGTTTGTGTTCTCTGACAGTAACCTATATATTGGAATTTTTGAAAGACATTGTGCATTATTTACATGCACTGAGTAAAGTCATTGCATAGTTGAAAAGGACACGTTCCTATAGGTGGGCCCGAACAATGAACCTTTCGGTTAATAACCGAACGCGCTGAACAATTGGCAGTCAGTCTGGTACTGTATGTAAATCTACAAAATAAATATTTAAATATTTATTGATAAACCAGAGAGCCAAGTTACTTGAAGGTAATTAAGAAAAACGGAAATGTGTCTCTTTATTTTGCAAAAACTAAGGATTGTGACGTTAATCTCCAAAATATCTAAAAATTTCGGTTCACATTCTATCACATTCTTAGCATAATTTTTATGGTTCAAAGCTTTAAAAGTGTTTCACAAAACTAACAGAACATGGCAGTATAGCACAAATTTGAATGATGCAGCACAAATAGTAGTAAACGGGAGAGAAATCATAAGTTCCCAGCTTTTTTACTTGACTTTTACTTGAAATTTTGTTCAAGTTAAAATATAAATTTTATATTATATATAATATTTAAACATATTAGTCATTTTGCCTTAAAAGAGTTACATATAAACATATCTTTTCAATGAAGTTTGATCTTTTCAATGAAGTTTTTCAGTGAATGCCTTCTTAAAAATAAACCACTGGTTAATTTCAGCATTGTTTGCAACAATGGCAACATTAATAATTCCGTTGTTGTGAAGTGTGGAAGGCAGTGATTTAACCCTCGTGCTGTCTTCACTTTCTGTATACTCCCCGTGTCCTCAGGGTCAAAAATGACCCGCCTTCACTAAACCCCTAAAATACAGCAGCTTAATTGAATTTTAAGTCTCAAATTTATTTTGCATGATGAAACAACCTGTCATTCACCACAAACTTTGTGAATATCTGGGTTTTGCCTCTTCACACTGCATTTAATCAGTGGACACCATTCGTTTTTATTATAACACACCTGTCATAATAAGTACAGGTTAATTATTATTACTATTATTCTTGCTAAAGGTACTGCATAGGTGTAAACATTAATTTTGCAGCAAGAGATGGCACTTATATAGCCTAAGAAAGTAGCAGAAATGTGCAGAAAGTACTTATGAATGTATTTTATTGAAGGTGAACAATAACAGTTTTGGCAACACAGTGATACTAAAAAAACACAGAATACTTTTCTCATTTTTTAACCACTCCCCCACCCACAAAGTGTACAAACAATAACAAAAAATAAGAAGAAAATAAGATAATAAATACAAAACAAAAATGTAATTTTTACAACAAAAATTTGGCTAAAAAAGTTCAATCTTATCTTATCTTAGTAAGCAATTAGAAATGTTTGTTGGAAAATTAGAAAATTTCAAGAAATGTTTGTTTTGTCTGAAATTGTTTTGTTTTGTCTGTGAACTGGAGTCATGTATGGGGTCATTGGAGGGGAGATGCTGCACATGCGCAAGAAAGTTATAGTTTTGTCTGAGTTCAGTCAGTAGCACACATAATCTCAACTTCTCATTGTGTGTGTGTGTGTATGTGTATGTGTATGTGTGTGTCTGTGTGTGCTTTTGTGTTTTTTGTGGTGTGTAAATGACTGTATAACTACCGGGTCAAAAATGACCCCTAGGACAATCTTTGGACCCTTTTTGTGTACAGCTGTCATGGAAATATGAACAAAGGCAATCTTTCACTTTTTCTAATGTTTGGGTCACTGGAGGAAAAGTCATCAAATTTCAAGATGAAAAAAGATGATTTGGGGGTTTTATGTGCCCTTAAACATGGTCTCGGGTCATTTTTGACCCTGAAGACAACACGAGGGTTAAGCCCATGAAATCCCTAAACAATGCAAAATAACTTGAGATCAGCATCAGAACACCTGAGAGATTGCCTTGATTGTTGTATAACTTGCAGATACATTATAACATGTAAAATGTTAGTGTCAAGAAGTTATAAGTTGTAATTTACTGTGCAGAAGTGTGTTGTGAATTATGTTTCACTTTCATTTCTGTGAAGTAACCAACATTAGCTTGCTGAAAAAAATGAATAGGCTATTGTTTTGAGACAGAACAACTGTGCCAACTGAGTATAACACACTGAGTATAACTGCAGCACCGGATGTCAGAGGTCATTTGTGAGTAAGAGCAATGAGAGAACCTGGCAGTATGAAAAGCAGAAATACTCCCTCAGCTCCCAATTCACCTAACTAGCATATACAGCTCAGTTGATAATCATACTTGGCAGCTATAGGGGAATGCCCATGACGATTGACAAATACAGACCCATGTGTCCTGCAATATGTCGAACCATTCAGTAAAACATGAATAGAGAAGAGTGAAGCAGTGATGTTAACTTACATTTTATAGTGACACTTTACAGTAAGGTCCTCTTAACACACATGAACCAATACTTTAATTAACATGCGCAAATTATGCAGTGTATTAGCAAGGCATGGGTTAATGAGTTTGGTATTAAGTAGAAAGTGATTGTAAAACACATTCCAACAGTCATCTCACTTTATTTTCGGATGTTTGGATGTTTAGTATGCAGACTTAATGTCCATATGGACGGACACCGAGTCATTGCCTTTGTGGAATGTAATTTTAAGTTTCAATGTTCTGTTTGGTTCACTGCTCAGCAGTCTCCAGCATTGTCCATTATTCCATAATTCTGAGTGGTTCACTGGGTAGTATTCACCAAAATGGTCCATTATTCAATGTTTCAGTTACTCAGTGTTTCCTTAATCAACATTCTCAACATTGTGTATTATGCCATGGCTCTGATTGGTTTAAAGGTCCATCTTTTGAATTGTGCTGCAGTGACTTTCACTGGCGCTTTTTTCCACTTATGCATACCCACTTCATAGAGATAAATTTTAAAAATCTGAAATGACAATACAGCTGAGGTGTTTGAAAAAAGAGAGGAACCATTTGAATGTATTTACATTAGCATAGTTCATTGTATCACTCAGCAGACGTTCTTCTCCAGAGTTAGGTTCAAGGTATGAGTACATTTAATGTTTTCTTTATATTTTTCACATCCAACAGACACTCTTATCCAGAGAAACATAGAAAATGTGAGTGCACTTTTGCACTCAAAATGCTAAGTTGCTGTCTCCTGACTCCCTCCTCAGGAAAGGCTTGAGGTGGGAGTTGACACTTGTACTATTCCTCATGCACATTAGCTTAGTGTGTGTGATGTGTGGGCATGTTAACATTGGTCCTCCAGAGTTTTTCTGTAAGACAGTGACAACATTCCCACACCTGATACAAGATTTGAAAGTGGCATTATCCATTGGGGGTGTTCAAGCAAAATCTAAGGCTTTGGAATGTGGAGTGACTGTTGTATAATTAATATTAACAAATGTTATGAAAAGAAGAAAGCTTTTCCCAAGTTTTGAAGTACAGTTAAATTATACTGTGGTTGCAGCAAGTTACTTTGTTGCAGATTCCATTGTTTTCTGACATACAGAAAATATGTGATTGGTACCTTTCAGTAACTTGGCCTTTTTGCACATGGTTAACATGTTTGTCCTAGGTAACAAACCTTTCAGTGCAGGACCTTTCTTTTTGGAAATGTGTATTTAAAGACTTTTAATTTGTTCGTTTCAGTAACTTGGCTTTTTTGTACATGGCAAGCTTTTTCTCATAGATTTTTAACTAGACTATACTACTTGAACAGACTATACTGTGGCAAGATCAGAGAAGATGCTACTACTCAGAATCCTTCACTGAAGAAGAGTGCAGAGTGCATAAAATCATATAATAACTGTGTTTGCTGTGACTTCATGGTCAAGAGGGAAATGTGAGTTCCAGTTCTTTTTTAAAATTAAAATGGGTGGAGTTACCAACAGAAAATGTTTCACAGGGAATACCTATTTACTTAATAGCTAGTCTGATAGGTACTTAAAGTAATTTTTGACAAACAACGTAGCAGACGGTAGCGTGGCCGAGCGGTCTAAGGCGCTGGATTAAGGCTCCAGTCTCTTCGGGGGCGTGGGTTCGAATCCCACCGCTGCCAAAGTATACGTTTTTGGTTTCGTGCCTATCAGCATGAAAAGACAAGTGATGTAAATAGTTAAAAGACACGATTTACTCTGAAAGAGGGTAATCCTGGGAAGAAGGGTGTCGTGGGTGTCATTTAAATTTCCCAAACGCGTACGGAGTGTCCGAAGTAATTGGGCCTTTTTGCTACCCGTATATTGTAGTTTGTGTCGTATGACGTACGTTCTCGCGTTTTGTCAGGCTGTATTGCAGCGGGGTGCACCGGAAGGCTAACTAGCAAGCAATGAAGGTAAGAACAAGTTATCTTGTCAGATGAATTACCTGTTCCCTCAAACCACTATAAATAAAAAGCTGCACATGTTCTAGACTAAGTACATTGGACAAGAGGAAAAAGCTGTGATGTATGACTGAGGGGAAAAAAACGTCAAGCTATCAAGACAGTAGCTGCCTTGCTAATAGGATTTAAGATGACGTTAACTTTTTTAGTTCATACTTCTTTTGCTTCTGTTGCTGAGTGAATGTTGACAGTCAATGAACTGGGCTTACAGCTAGCTAAGACACCAAATCTAGTTTACAGTCGTTTGGTGAGCTGTTTGGCTGGCACAGTTTGGATGAATACATTTTATATCAAGTGAAATTGCACATTTGATATCAAACTAGCTAGTTAACTCACCACTCTACCAGATGGGTAGCCATTTGTGTAACTTGAAGAAGCACTCACTCGCTTCTTCTCACTTGCTTGTCTAGTTAGATTAAAGTTAAAGAGATTGTGCAACGGTGCGAGTTAGCTACGTTAGGTCTTCATTTAGGAAAGACCCGTGGGTTTGAATGTCTAATTGTTTAGCTAGCTACCCGTATGACTAAATTGAAGTCTAAATGTTAATTAAATGTTACTAGTTAGTCATGTAAATTGCTTTTTACTCCTGCAGAATGTCATGTGTTGCTGAACAAATGTTCGACAGTTGGATAGTGCTTTCAATGGTGACGTTATTTTAGTGGTCTTACGTGTACGCCTGAGTGTTGAATTGAGTGTGAACCTCATAAATGTATTACACCTTTAAAATGGTAAAGTCTTTTCTTGGCAAAATTATTTAACGTTTTGTGCCGAACATCACACGTATTTGGGTGCAGCATCTTAGCATTGAGGCTTTCTGTATCTTTTTCCTCAGTTGCCTCCCGTGACGCGATGAAGCCACCAGCCCGCAAGCGAAATGCCCCACAGCGCTTCATCTGCAAGCAGGCGGAGCAGAGGCAGCACGCCAGAGCCCGGGAGTACTGGTGTACTTGGAAGAGCAGCGAGCGCCGCCGCCTCCTTATCGAACTGAGAAGGCAGCGGCACCGTACCGAGCTGGACATGGTCGCGCTGCAAGCGAAACTTCCGAAGCGGTCCGTAGAAGAGGTACACAGTGCGTGTGCAGCGCGGACAGCCGCGTCCGGAGGCGTTCTGCGTCTGGCGACCCCACATTCAGTTATCCGTGCAAAAGTTTGTCAACAGTAGTTTTCAGGCGTTCTCGGGGCCCGTTCAGTTGGGCTGTAGCTGGTTTGGTAATGTTCTCCTGTGTTGCGTTGTTATCTAAAATCCACATCCCTTAAGTGGGAGAGATGGGCCAGTATAATTTGAGCTGGACCAATAGGAGAGAATTTTGTCCATGTGACTTACATGCCTTAAAACATACACTTTAACAAAGTTTGGGGAAGTTTGTATAACACTGTGAAAATAATTGTTAGCAATGACAAGTGTGTTAAAGTTAGGACTAGCAAGAGTGCTTGCAGTGTTCCCACCAGGATATGACAATGTGGAAATTTGAATATTGGTACAAACCTAGCTCGGAACAATGCATCATGCACATTTTTGATATTTTCCCAGAACAGCTACAAACCAAGTAGTCCAGCCCTGGGTGAGACACATCTAGCTATCAATGCTGTGTAGTTGTAGGGGAAGTGCAGCTTTTCACTAGAACACAGACAAACATTGTTTAATGGTTTAGTAAACCACTGGGGCACACTGGTTACCAGTTCTCACATTGATCTATCCAGACTCGAACCAAAGATGTTCATTTTATTTGTGCACAATTTTTGGACGAAAAGACAGTGGATATTGACGAGTTCATTTTGTTTTGTATGGTGAATGGCTGTGCACCAGATCGACAGGTTGGTGCAGTTCCTGAAGGGAAAGGTGGCGAAGAGGGTGAGCAGCCACCTGTACAGAAGGAGGCAGGAGGAGGAGAGAGCGAAGGTGCCCATTGAGCTGTGGTCTGAGATGGCACAGAGAATGGCCGGATCTCTGGTGGGCGCCATCTCGTCCGCTTTCTCACAGGTCTGTGCTTGTCTGTGCATGTCATTCAGTATGTGCATTTAGTGATTCATTACATGGGTAGCGTGCTTGATTTTGTGTGTTTTTTTTTCCTTCATTTTCATCAAGGTTGGCTTAGCATGGAGTGTGATTGAAGTGAGTTTATGATTGAATCCCCCATGAGATCACAGAAATTGCATGAGAAATTACATGTGTAGCAGACTCCCTGATCATGGCTAACTTACAGTGCAACAGTGTTACAGCTTGCACCTTCTGCAGCCCGTTTGGAGCGTCGCATTTTACTGGAGTCAACTGTCAGCTTTGCTTATAGGTTATTAAATGGCTCTCATGTAAGTTCCCTCATCATCCATAGCAATTTAGTACTGATTTTTGTTTTATGCTGATACAGCAAATTTGTCAACCAAAAGCCCAGGTGACTGACAGAAGAGATCAAGGGGGAGTTAAGTGTATTGTTGAAGGTTGATTCAGACCTAACCCAGAGGTCCACAGTCTAGTCTTCAGTGTGTTACTCTTCACTGAGATGGTCTCGCTGGCCTCTGTGTCCCACTTTTGTGTGTTTCTCTCCGTTAGATGCTGGTGATCGCAGCCACGGAGCCGCGCAGCCTGCTGAACTCAGATCCGCCCCGTCCTCTCGAGGCTTGCCAGGATCTCTCGCCCGATCAGCGGACGGTTCCGCCGAGGCCCATGCTCAGACCGCCAGTGGAGACGCCGTCGCAGTGCGGCACCCGCATAAGGCGGACGTCCACCCAGCATCCGTCCAGCCAGGCACCTAAAGCCCAGGACCCCTCCCAAGGGCCCAAAGGCCGGCCCCAGCGGTCGACATGGGCGGCGGCCGGCTCTGGCGTCGTTCCTTCAGCGTGTGACTCGCTGTCCCCCAGTACGGGCTCTGCCGACACCGCCACCGCCCCCCCTCAAGACCCATCCGAAGGCGGGTCTGCATCCGCTGGCGCGGCCGATCCCCCACTCCTGGCCCCCAGCTGTGCTCAGGAGAACCCCAATCAGCAGGGAGCCGCATCCACCCAATCCAGCCCGTCCACCCAACAAGCAGGTGGTTCTGACATCGGAGGGCCCGCCCAGGGGGCGGAGCAGTCCTCCTCCAGCACCAGTCAGGGCCCAGCGTCTGCTCAGCAGACCTACCAGAGGCCTTTGAAGCAAAAGGACTTTGTCGTTGACTTTGAGAACATCTATCACTTTCTGAATGCGGTCAACAAGCAAGGAAAGAGGCCTCCCCTCACTGCTATGGGTGAGTTTGAGTGTGTGTATGTGTGTGTGTGTGTGTGTGTGTGTGTGTGTGTGTGTGTGTGTGTGTGTGTGTGTGTGTGTGTGTGTGTATGAGTCATCATTTTTGGGTTATTGTGACATCACAACTGCTTTCGCACCTCTTTTTCTTAATAATTTAAGTTGTTGGTTTAGGAGATAGCATTATCTTATTTTAACAGTATGTAAATTCTATATGAACAATTTTTACAGTTGTATTAGTGTCCTTCCTTGGACACAAATGCAAAGTCCAGATTCTAGATTCACAAGTCCGGCAGCCTAGCCACCACATTCATATTCATATTGCTCCGTAGATTTAAGTAATTTAAGTAATTTAAACCCTCTGCCTGCATCCTCCCAGAGAGTGCTGTGATCTTGGATCTGCTGCTGTCCCTGCCAGAAGAGATCCCCCGGCTGCACTGTGAAGAACTGCAGGAGCACATGTGGGAGATGCATGACCGCCTCACAACTCCAGTGCCAAAGCCCTGCCCCCCTGAAAGCAGCGGTCAGGAGGGTCACCCCCAGCCGGGCCAGGTAAGCGGAGACGCGCCCTCAGGGCCACGCACGCAAGATGGAGAGATCTCCAGTCAGAATGGAGGTGACGCCAGCCAGCCAGCAGCCTCGGTGGCCAGCCACAGCGCTGGGAGGGCCGTGTGTGTCGATCTGACTGAAGGCAGAGCCTCCTGCTCTAGTGAGAAGGCGCCCACCAATCAGGAGAGCAACGGCGCAACAGGCCGCGTTGATGGTGGAACTCCAGAAGGTCAGAAGAGGGGCGGAATGGAATGCACCAGTCAGAGTGAAGCCTCCTCAGCCACTGCAGCAGCCAGCAGGCAGCCCGGAGCAGGATCTCAGCCTGCAAGTTCTGACCAGCCTGGTGCACAGAACCCAGCAGTGCAGACAGCAGCGACCTCATCCGCAGCATCTCAGTCAGCCCCACACACCGCGCAGCAAAGCACAAGCCAGCCACACAGCGCAAATCCACCAGCCCCGAGTACTGTAAAGGAAAAGGCAGACTGGGCCAAGGCAGGTGTCTACCCACTAAACCCGTTCATGATCCCCATGAAGCTGCTGGTGCGAAAGCCTCAGCCGCCTGAAGGATGATGTTACTCCAGCGCTTTTCACTCCGCTGATGTTGGGGCTATGATGTCGTTGCTGTCAGGGCAGGAAGATTGCTTTGTGGCAGGAAGATGCTGGCTTCAGAGCGGCAGCTCAAACTGTCTGCATTCTTTTGAAGAATGAATGAAGTGAATAAATTAACAAATAATGCAAAGAAGTTGTATAGTTTTTATGACTTAAGTGGGCTGGTTCATTTTGCACGATAAGTAGTTTACATTTTGTACTTTGAAGAGTTAAAGAGTTGAAGAGTCGTGAAGGGTGCATAATTGTTTATGCGTCATTTTAAGTTGATTTTTGAAAAACATTTTCTGTATCTCTATGCTGAAAGACAGCCAAGGTCAACTTTGATGTTAAAGTGTGGTCAAACAGCAGGTTCTCAGAACTTAGAAATGTCAGCAGTGCTGTGATTTCTCCTGGAGGCAAACGTGCTGGCTGCCTGTACAGGTCAAATGCAAGTAGTTCTTGTTTCACCTCAGCCTTAGCCAACTGAGGGTCAGTTGGATGCCATGGTTTAAAAATGGTGCAAACAAGCGGTATAGAGGTCTGTTTAACTTATTGTTCATGCAGCACATTTTTTTTCCATCATGGCCAAATTTGCAAAGCTCAGTAGAAAGAGCATGTTTAATATTATTGCTTGCTTTGCAGTAAGGGAAGAATTTAAAGTTGAGTTTAACATGGAGAATGTAATATTGTGGTTCCATGTCAAAATGCAGCCACCAGAGCCCAGTAACTTGACATCTAGCTTGGATTAATTGGTGTTGATATGGCTTTACTGTGGCAAAAACCAACAGGAGGCAGACACTCATCCATTCATTTCCAGCTGCAGGACAAAAGAAAGATGATAAAGGAGTAATACTGATAAAGGAGTAATAAAGGAGTAATACCCGCATGCTGTGGTGGTTTCCCAAAAAAGCCCTGAGAAACGTAAGCTTGTGAGCAGTGTTTCGACCTACGTAGTTCTGTACGGACTTGTCAGGTGAATGGTGACAAAGACTGTAAGTCAAGATGTGTTCAACAAGGTTGGGTTTCATCATATGCAGTAAATGCAGTTTGGGAGCTATAACAAGCACTACTGCTGTATCGTTTTACCTAGACAGGTCTCTTTGTTAAAGTTCTTATTTTTATGTAATGTTGAGGTGTTATTTTTGTGTTTTGTTTGCTGCTATGGCTGTAATGTTAACTTCACTGTTCTTTTTTCCAGAAAAAAATTCAGAATAAAGGTTTGAATGTCAGAAAGAAAAGCTGTCAATCACCTCATCCTCGCCTTGATTGACTCTAATACAGCCATGTGTCTTCAGTGTATTGGAAGGAGAGCTTTTGAATCCAACCACTAATAAATAAAAAATTTTGCACAAATTTCAGAATGTTACATTGTATTCCAGGTATTAAAAGGCACATCACTAAGCAACAGTAGATGGATTGTGGACTGTAGATGGGACCAAGTTCAGCGGGTTCAGGCAGCACAGCAGACAGAGTGTAGCACAGACGTGGGAAACGCAAGGCCGCGCAGAGCGGTACTGATGCCAGTCACGCTTATTTTTGTTACTGATGTGGGCTTCACCACATTGCGCCATGGAGACAGTTTGCACATGCTGACGCCGTAGAACTTTCTTGCCATGGAACTACATTGCGTGCGATGGACAGGCCGGCTTATTTGCCTGACCACGACCAGGTGTAGCGCCTGGACTTTCTGGATGTGTGGTCAGGATCCCATACCAGGTACATTTTAAGACCTGCATGCTGCATGTCTTCTGAGTGGAATGTGAATTCCCAGAGAAATAAGCGCTTGGGTAATGTAAATGTCTCATTGCATGTGAGCACTGCTAGCAAAAAATGCTGGGCACAGTATATTGTGTCGTTTAATCGGTGAGGGAAAAGGACCCTCGTAATATATCTGTATCTGACGATGTCTTTGAATGGGGAATATCGCAGTGCTGTGCACCTTTAGTTTTTCTTCATTTCATTGTTTTGTAAAAATTTGAGACCAAAGCATGTTTTTTTATTTCTCCTATAGAAGACATGAAAGCAGCCAGAGGTTGATATAATTGGGATTATGCAGGAAAAAGTTATGGTATACAAAACGTTTTTATGGTGTATGTCACTTGTCAGTTGTTAAACATTTTTCAGTGAGCCATTATGATGTACTGGATACAGCAAGGGTTTTTTTAATATTGTTGTATCTGGGGTTCTATAAAAGGAAGCATACACATTTCCCCACATCTTTTCTAGCTTCTTGGCTGTATAATCTTCATAACATTTGCCACATTTGATTCATACATGTGTCCCAGTTGAAGTGCGCTTGGGTCAGCTATGTTTCTTGTCTCTGCCTGTCTCTGCAGGGCGCGGGACAGCCCATGAAAGACTGGAATGCCAAGTTTCAGTGCAGGGCTGGAGTCTGGCTGGCGCTCATTTTGGAGCTTGGTGTTTCTAAATTAGGAACATGTATGTGTTTTCTGAGACATACAGCTAAAGTGTTTTGAATGGGATGGCCTAGTTCATTGAATTACTTTAGTGAATAATTTTGGATTATTTGACCTCATTTTGAAGGTAAAACATCTTTGTATGAAAATTTATTTTTTCCATTTTTTAAGGGTTGGTTAGCTAGGGGAAACGTTCTCAGTTATGTATTGTTCAGTGCTGTAGGTTCGAGGCTAGTTGTACTTTGTCTTCCAGGCTCTTTTTGGCAGACGGGCTCACTGTAAGTACATTTTAAACATTTGCTATTGGTCTTCTGTAAGTGATAATTGTTGGTCTGCAGGCTTGCTCCCCATGTGTTTCCAGCATTATAAGGACTCTTGGTGTGTTGCTCCTTCCAAAGAAGTGCTGTAGTTGGTGAACTGACCGTATGTCACAAGAAGCATTATCTTTGCTGGAAACTTCCAGCTATTGAAGAGTAGGCTCACTCCCACTCTAAGAATTTGATTAGTAACCACACCCCAGTCTTGCCTTTGTTTTCACTTAGGAGTTAAAATTCTCCTTCAAGATCAAGGGCCATCCATAAAATACAACCTCTGCTCATCTTGTGAAATTCCTTCAGAACATTGATTTCTTTTGTGAAGTTATTTATGTTGCTTGTATCTCTGCAGGCCATATGTAAATACCCATGCTTTGTGTCTGACTGTAAAAGGTTGTAAAGCCCTATCAGAAGCACAGATACCCAGTTATCATTTCTAAGAGCTAAATTTACAGAGCTTGCTGCACCTACCCAAAAGCAGCAGTGGTCTTAATGAATGCTTAAAATGTGCTAAAAATGACTTGTAAACTGTAAAGGTAAGTTCTGCTTTATCGGGGTATCCCCTTAAATGCCAGTTGCATTTTAAATTATTCTTCTGTAAGACAGCAGTCTGATAAGAGTGTTTTGGCTCTGCACTAACATCTGTGTGTGTTTGGTAGTTTTCCTGTGGGTGTTTATCTCCTGGCGTGTTGAACAGATTGTTAGCTCGCTAAGCTAAAGACCCAGGTCTCCAGCCAGTATTGTATACTTGTTTTGTCTCTGTGGCTGACATTGCCTTATGTAGCGGTTTACATGCTCGCGCACCCCTTTCTCCCCTCATGGGAATTAATTCTTGTTCTAGGCATTGACATCACACTCTGATGAGCTTATATGAAGAGGCTCCTCTACCCCCTTCACTTCCAAAACCCCATAACAGCCTCAGTGTACATTAGGGGACGATGTCATCATCTGTGGTGCACATTAAGGCACCTTAGGAAAATAAAGATAGTTCTAGTGTCTACTACACTCGGTCATCACTTTGTGTAAAGTTGTCTATCTAATTGTATGAAGCTGTTTATATATGCATATATATGTGTTTTGCACTTATCATAGCCCTTTCATTCGTGGAATGTTTTGCCGTCTATTGGTCTACAATGTAAGAAGTATAACATTTCTTGTGGCAGCTGCAGTTCCATGAACAGGTTTGCAGAGGGAAGCCCACGCAGATGTTATTGTTGCATCCCCATCATGCATTACATTATTACATTACGTCATTTAGCAGACACTCTTACCCAGAGCGACTTCTACATAAATGCATCACAATGCCAAGAGTAGTTATCGAACAGTACTACAAGCCTCTAGGTAGTGGCTCTTGGTTTTCAGTTGTAAACATTAAATAAGTTTTAAGAACAATTTTAATTTAATAAACATTTTGTCTGTGCAGCCCACTCTTTGTCAGTATTGCAGGTGATATCTGAAGAATATTCACAAACTTGGTTTTATAAATATCAACACTCTGCCATTCTAAGGAGATTAGGAATGAGCAGTATGTCAGCCAACACTCAGAGTATCCTTTCAATATAGTGTGTGTTAACTGGAATAATGCTGGATAAACATTAACTCCATCAATCATATTTTATTTGGTTTTATTGCATCAAGAGAGGTTACATAGATCAAATCCTGCAGATAATACCCAATATTACAAACAGAGGGTCATCTTCAGATGTTTTACAAACGCCCCTGAGATTTAGAATAAATAGTTGAATATACATATAAAAAACAAGTCACTTTTAACTCTGCTTTACCTTATTTGGCCTAGTTGACTAATGGCTCATTAAAAGAATTTTAATAGATATGGGATATGTTTATTGGTAGGAAAAAAATCATTTGATCATTTGATCATCATCATTTGTCAGTTTCAAACTACATATATGGTATGTAGTAAAACCTGAAAATAAAAAACAGATTTCATTGAAGTAACAAAAAAAAATCACCTAAAAACGTCTAACATCGGGATCCTGTCCCATTGTATGACACCACAGTGTCTATTTTGGAACCTGTCCAACACTGACTTAAAGCACACAATACAAAAATAGAAAAAGTTGATATTTGTATTTTAGAAACAGGTAGTTTGGTACAAAAAACAGGAATATTTGGCTTCTGTTAATACAAATACTCCTGCCTTTATCAGACAAAAGACATGAGGTCAAGGAAACACGACAAAAAATATTAACCTCTGCTCTCATCTTGTGAAACGTTAGGTCATTTTCTCCACTAAAATGTGCTTGATACAATGTCTGCTTTTGTCCAGCCATGTGCCAGTGCAACAGTTATGAGTCTTTCAACAATAAAATAAAGTGCGAATGGAGGCACATGTAAAGCCATTAAAAGCACAAATAAATATTAATTGCAGAGCTGAGTGAGCAGGACTACCCTGTCCAGAACAGCAGCAGTCCTTTTACTGTTCCAGACTGACTTAACATGATGGGTTATTTCAAACTGACATACCATGGCCCAAGGCTATGTCACATATGGTTTTGGCCATTACCTTGCCCAGATATGATTTTGTGTTGGATCCAGGATTATTTAGATCTTTAAAATATGGTTCCATTAGATCCAAGAGGACTGGTAGTGAGGGGCTGGTGAAATTTCCTTGAAGAGATCAGGAACACATATTTCTTCATTTCGATCCATTCACAGAACAAATTTTTTAAATGTGCTTTCCCTATCTGTATTTGTGCTGGAGTTTTTTGGTTTGTTTAGGTTAGGTGGGTTCAGGTCACAAATATGTCATCCATTGTGTCTGTGCTGGTTCACGGAGGGGGAAAAGGGAGGCGACTAGATTTCAGAGTTAGTCTGTATCTGCGGCCTGTCGATCTTCATCTGTGTGGAATTCATACAGAGAGAGTGAGTATAGAATCACCAATGATGAAGGTCTGACCAGCTTTGAATTCCTCTTTGAATTAAGTAACACTGTGATACAACCAATAATCATAAGTTATTTATAACAGTATTTATCAGTAGGTTTTAAAGACAGGTGTTGCCCTCTGCCAAGTTTACCTGCATGTGTGTGCCAGCACCGTTCAGTGTGAATTGTGCCGGAGGTGTTATAGACTGCCTGGAGCTGTAGTTGTTGAAAACCTCATTGGACCTCCCACGGGACAGGCTGTCCTGGGGCCCATGATAAGGGGACCTTCCACCCAAATCCAGGGTGGATCCCAGGGAGTCCCCTTCATGGTTGTATTGTAAACCATCATACCCATCAACAGGTATAACACATTGGTTCTCTGTGGAGTGGGAGGATGAACATGGAAAAAAGTAAGAATCCTGTTGCTAAAATAGGCATTCCTGGAGCAGTCTTAGGGAACCTTCACTCAGTGGAATTTAGCATCAGTCTTGTCATTCCTATAGTAGTAGTCCATGGAAACCCAAGCTGCATTCTGAGTAAATCATCTGACCGTACCTGTGAGCGTGTTTAGGATTGGTCCTGTCCATCTGTCACTAGATGGCCACTCAAAGTCATCCTCCAGCCACTGGTTCACCTGGTAATCCTTGCTGTCTTTCATCCTGGAGAGTGGGGTCATGTCAAAGGAAGTTCACAACTGGCTCATACAACTAATTTAGAAAACTTAACTAAAAGGAATGAGATCATGAGCAAATTATGATTATTAGGACATTTCTTGAAAATCATACAGCAGATGTGTGTGTGAGAGTGTGGTGTGAAAGAGAAACAATCGAGACAGGAGGTTAACAAAACCATCTACACCTCTAGTTTTTATGAAATGAACTAGAAGTATTCTTTGTGAAGTTCTTTGTGTTGAATTTTAAAAAAGTAGGGCGAGATGTACTACCTTCCTGTATGATCAAGGGTCTCTTACCTCTTAGCTTGCTGTCTGCTCCAGACCAGATAGACAACCAGGACTACCACAGAAACCACCAGAGCCCCAGCCAGAGTCCCGATTGCAGCCAGGACAGCTGTCCTCTCGATGGGCCCATGACAGTCAGCTCCTGAGTACCAGAAACCTGTCGGACAACTGCACCGAGGGTGCAACAGTCAAGGTTGGGGTAATGACAATCACAGTGGTGTATTGTGCACTTACATTCATGGTTCAGTCACTGTGAAGACTTTTCTACTGTATGCATGCATTCATGGATGGGGTAATAACTGTTACAGAGGTGACATTTATAGTATGTAAATGCATTGTGAGAGTAATAAGTCATTGTCACAGCAATGTGCAGTTTGCACATACATTAACGTTCTTCAAATTTTTACAACTTTTAAGGACACAGAGTGATAGCTACATTTGTGGTCCCTCTGGAAGAATTTTTCTTCTTTTCAAATCTGCCTGCTCATACTATAACCAGGCTGAAATAATTAAGACCCTTAGTTAGATAAGCCTTCCTTTGCGCTTAACCATTAAAACCTCAATTGGCGACTGTCTGATCTACAAATGGAAACCATCTTCACACAGTACACTTGCAATGTTTTTTTTTACAGTAGTGGTTGCCTGATTTTTGTTTGCATGGCTCCAGTCAGGCATGCAGTCTGAAGCAGCTGTGAAATTTTGACAGTCGATTATATAAGTAGTGCACCGTTTTAACCAATAAGGAATTGGACTGAATCTCAGCCATATATTCAGAGATGCTTTGTACCCTCAGCAATAATTCTGTTGGCAAAAATTACTTTTCATCACCTATCAGTTACAATTCATTGCATCACATTTACAGCTATTGGCCTTAGTGACTCTCTGACACTGCACTCTGCTTCTTTGCTCTGTGCCTGATATGACTCTTTGTTCCCTTTGCTTGTGAAAGTGTGTGTCATTACCACATGCCATTATTATTTGTAAGTAAGCCTGAGCAGCCTAAGATGCATGAAAGAAAGCATGTTTATTTGGATGGTAAGTACTTTATATCAGTGGTCAGCAGCCACAGTGACATGGATATATTTACTCTGATATTGATACAGGTGGGGGTACGGATGTGGCTAGCAGCAGTAAGAGCACAGGTGGTGCAGTTAGACTCACATGCAGGTTGGACCAGTGCTGCTGACCCTGCACCTGCCAATGTTGCAGTCCCTGGTGTCATTGTGAAAGTCGTGGCACTGAGAGATGCAGGTGACGGCACCATCCACTTCGATGGCAGTGTAGTATATCCTGATGTCCTTAGGGATGCTCTGATCACATACCACTGGGAAACATCAAAAAGCAGTTGACAGAGGTGGTAGAAGAAAAGTCAGATATCGCTCTCTCAGTCCTCATTGCTGAGGGTGTCAGACTTCCTTAGATGGCTGCAGTGCACAACAGTTGTCTTATGTAGTTATACATACTATAAATACATTATACATATATTGAAAATTCCTGTGACTTGTGAAAATTTAAAGTGGGGATTATTGTGTGACTTTAATTAGCTAATGTATAACTCCACAGATAACCTATAGAGCATTGCCTGAAACAGAACTACCCTGTCCTCTGTTGTTCCCCCTTTCCCTCAGTATCTTAAAACCCAAATTATCAGCCTTCTCTCCTGTTCTCTGCCCCTCCCTCTCTTAATCTCAACTCTCTGAATGTTTCACACATCTCGTTCTCCCTGGGCACCATCATCAACTTACTCTCTTTGTTATATTTTGGTGTTTCGACAATAGGATCGCCAAGTATGGTGACCCCAGGACAGCCCTCTGAACCTGGAAAATAACAGAGACAGTAAGGGAACTGAACGCGCCACGATCACTGAAATCATGGCCAATGTAAGAGTCTTTGCAATTAATTTAAATCTGCTTGCAACTTGCATATGAATATTGCGTGGGGCATGTGCATCACCTTCAGTGCAGTTCTTGTTCATGGTCTTGTTCAGAACGTCTTGAATCTGAATGAAAGTCTCAGCAACCTTTTCCGTCGTGTTCTCATCATTCTTTAAAATCACAATCACCTCGTGGTCCACTACAACGCTGCCTCGTCTGTGAGGGTTGGCAGAAAGAGACAGAGGCAGATGGTACAGGTCATGGGGAGGAGAAAGTGAGCATGGAATTAGATGCCAGTTAATATTGTTGCTTTGAAAAAAAAACAAGTTTAGCTTAGCTTTAGGTAAGAGGCAAATTTGTTGACTTTGAAAATGACACATCTGTCTGTTTGGTGTTTTTATTTCTGTGAGGAAAGATTCTTATTTTCCACAGAATACAAAAAACATGAATGTTTGAATAAGATACAGGCTTGAGTAATACAATAACAATACAATGCTTTATGTCCTTTTTACACATTTAGAATCTCATTCATACTGTACCTGATGTTTAAGACTTTCAGTCCCTTGTAATGTGTAACTGTGCCACGATATACCTTGTCCATCTGAAAGACAAAGCCAACATATTGTAAAATGTTTCCACTTAATACCTGAATAGCATATCTTCCTGTTTAAGTTGGGAGGACCCCCAGTCAGGTGTCCTGCATAGGAATAAGAACAAATTGCAAAAAATGTTTATATTTGCATGACACTGCAGGGACCTTGACGGACCCTGCAATACTAAACTGATGAAGAATGAAGGTAACAGTCTGGATTTCTGTGCCCTGTCACAGCCCAAAGCAGCGAAGCATTCACCAGGCCAAATGCCAACAAGGGAGTCCTATCTGCCCAGTGTTTAAATTTTCTTTCAATTCACCTGGGCGAAGTTTGGTAGCTACATAAATTACCCAAAAATTTCAGTCAGCCATTCTCATCCTTGTTTAGCCCATCAGAGAAAGGGTCACTAGAGCATGTTTCAACTTGAAATATTGCAAGCACCACACTAGCGTAAGTGACATCATTACTGACATCAAAGGCACATAGTATGAACCATTCCAGACTATACATGAAAGTCAGAAAATACCAATGTGAACAGAGAACAAGATGTTGTTCTCATGATAGTGGGCATATCCACAGTTGTGGACTCCTTTTTGCAATTTAATTTTTTTTTCAGTTGGTGTTTCCATCATTTTGTCTGCCTCCCGCATGTGTGTAAATGACATAGTGGATGGATACTTCTAGAGGCATTGTTTATTATACCTGTACCACTATAACTGAGACAAGTTTCCCATAATTCAGTTTTAAACAAAGATGCTTGACCATTTAAGTACCTGGTTATGTATTATTTTGCAGCCACGTACCCAAGAATGATTCAATGCATATCACTTCTTACCTCAGCTGTGAAGCTGCGTGTGAATTCTTGGTATTCTGGAGATGTTGGATTGGTATATTCTTCTTTAAAAGTTTCATTGATTCTGACAATAACCTCTGTTGCCACTTCAACAGTCTCTGCAATACATATGATGACACACAAAATAAACACAAATTCTTTTTTCAGCCAGATTAATGCAGACACACTCATATGAAACAGGAGAAAGCAACTAAAAAAACCTTGTCATTATTATGATTTCACTAGACATGGTTATGCTATGCTGTATTCTTA
Organism: Megalops atlanticus; assembly: GCA_019176425.1. Classification (NCBI taxonomy): domain Eukaryota; kingdom Metazoa; phylum Chordata; class Actinopteri; order Elopiformes; family Megalopidae; genus Megalops; species Megalops atlanticus. The sequence continues at coordinate 7,195,589 of CM032888.1, forward strand.
AATGTTTCAATCAACTGAAAAATTTCTTATTCACATTAGATTATATATTCTGTGCATTATTAATGCATCAAAATTTCAAAATACTTTTTTCAAATACATTATAAATTGTTTGATCACTCACCAAAGGTCACAGAAGGGGTATAGAACTGACATCGATCTCCATCCCAATTTTCAATACAATTACAAATACCATTTTCAAAAGAACCGTTGTTTAAGCAGGGTGATGGAGTTGGTGAAGGTGTAGAAGTTGAAGTTGAGGTACTAGTGATACTTGTAGTAGCTGTGGTTGTCGTAGGTATAGTTGCAGAAGTTGTTGAACTAGGCATTGCAGTACTGGGGTGTGTGACAAACGAAGTAGCTGTTGACGGAGTTGTTAGTGTTGACATAACTGTGGTAATGACAGGTCTGTCAGTAACGGCAGTCTGTGAAGCCACAGATGTTACTATTGCTCCAATGGTGGGAAGGGTTGGAACTGATGTTGTACCTCTTGAACCCTCAGTGGTTGGGACGCCGTTAGTAGTAAGTGCTGAAGTTTCCATACCAACTATTTCTGTGGTGGTGATTGAAGATTTTACTGTAGTTATTGTTGGAATTACAGTTGGGGTTATATCTGAAGTAACTGGAGTTCTTGAAGTTGCAATACTACTGATGAAACCCTGACTTGTCATTGCAGAGACATCAGGAGTACTGGTTGTATCAACAGACGTGACAACTACTCCCTCACTAATAGGAGGAGCTGGCCCCGAAGATGTAATAATTGACCCCCCAGTTCCAGTTGTAATTAGTATGGAATCAGTTGTCATTGCAGAGACTTCAGGGGTAGTGTGTGTATCCGCAGATGTAGCTGTTACTCTCTCACTTGTGGCAAGGGTTGGCCCAAATGTGGTGGCTGTGACTCCATCAGTGGCTGTGACTCCATCAGTAGTACTCTCTGGTGTTTCTGTTGCAACTGTTCCTGTTGTGGCGATTGATGTTTCTTCTGTACTAACAGTTGGAGCCTCAGTTGTTGAGGCCTCCAAAGTAGTGAGTGTTCCCGCAGTTGCACTTGTAATTATTGTGGAATCAGTTGTCATTGCAGAGACTTCGGTGGTAGTGAGTGTATCCGCAGATGTAGCTGTTACTCCCTCACTTGTGGCAAGGGTTGGCCCAAATGTGGTAGCTGTTGACCCCTCAGTGGCTGTGACTCCATCAGTAGTACTTTCTGGTGTTTCTGTTGCAACTGTTCCTGTTGTGGCGACTGATGTTTCTTCTGTACTAATAATTGGAACCTCAGTTGTCGAGGCCTCCAAAGTAGTTTTGTTCCTGCAGTTGCAGTTGTAATTATTGTGGAATCAGTTGTCATTGCAGAAACTTCGGGGGTAGTGTGTGTATCCGCAGATGTAACTGTTACTCCCTCAGTTGTGGCAAGGGTTGGCCCAAATGTGGTGGCTGTGACTCCATCAGTAGTACTTTCTGGTGTTTCTGTTGCAACTGTTCCTGTTGTGGCGACTGATGTTTCTTCTGTACTAATAGTTAGAGCCTCAGTTGTCGAGGCCTCCAAAGTAGTGAGTGTTCCCGCAGTTGCAGTTGTAAATATTGTGGAATCAGTTGTCATTGCAGAGACTTCGGGGGTAGTGAGTGTATCCGCAGATGTAGCTGTTACTCCCTCACTTGTGGCAAGGGTTGGCCCAAATGTGGTGGCTGTGACTCCATCAGTAGTACTTTCTGGTGTTTCTGTTGCAACTGTTCCTGTTGTGGCGACTGATGTTTCTTCTGTACTAATAGTTGGAGCCTCAGTTGTCGAGGCCTCCAAAGTAGTTAGTGTTCCTGCAGTTGCAGTTGTAATTATTGTGGAATCAGTTGTCATTGCAGAGACTTTGGGGGTAGTGAGTGTATCCGCAGATGTAGCTGTTACTCCCTCACTTGTGGCAAGTGTTGGCCCAAATGTGGTGGCTGTGACTCCATCAGTAGTACTTTCTGGTGTTTCTGTTGCAACTGTTCCTGTTGTGGCGACTGATGTTTCTTCTGTACTAATAGTTGGAGCCTCAGTTGTCGAGGCCTCCAAAGTAGTTAGTGTTCCCGCAGTTGCAGTTGTAATTATTGTGGAATCAGTTGTCATTGCAGAGACTTCGGGGGTAGTGTGTGTATCCGCAGATGTAGCTGTTACTCCCTCACTTGTGGCAAGTGTTGGCCCAAATGTGGTAGCTGTTGACCCCTCAGTGGCTGTGACTCCATCAGTAGTACTTTCTGGTGTTTCTGTTGCAACTGTTCCTGTTGTGGCGACTGATGTTTCTTCTGTACTAATAGTTGGAGCCTCAGTTGTCGAGGCCTCCAAAGTAGTGAGTGTTCCCGCAGTTGCACTTGTAATTATTGTGGAATCAGTTGTCATTGCAGAGACTTCGGGGGTAGTGAGTGTATCCGCAGATGTAGCTGTTACTCCCTCACTTGTGGCAAGGGTTGGCCCAAATGTGGTGGCTGTTGACTCCATCAGTAGTACTTTCTGGTGTTTCTGTTGCAACTGTTCCTGTTGTGGCAACTGATGTTTCTTCTGTACTAATAGTTAGAGCCTCAGTTGTCGAGGCCTCCAAAGTAGTGAGTGTTCCCGCAGTTGCACTTGTAATTATTGTGGAATCAGTTGTCATTGCAGAGACTTCGGGGCTAGTGAGTGTATCCGCAGATGTAGCTGTTACTCCCTCACTTGTGGCAAGGGTTGGCCCAAATGTGGTGGCTGTGACTCCATCAGTAGTACTTTCTGGTGTTTCTGTTGCAACTGTTCCTGTTGTGGCGACTGATGTTTCTTCTGTACTACTAATTCTTGGAACCTCAGTTGTCGAATCAGGTCTCCAAAGTAGTTCTTGAGATCCTCCCTCACTTGTGGCAGTTGCAGTTGTAATCATTGTTTCTGGAATCAGTTGTCATTGCAGAAACTTTGTCGGGGCCTCCAAGTAGTAGTGAGTGTATCCGCAGATGTAGTTGTTACTCCAGAGACTCACTTGTGGCAGATGTAGCTGTTACTCCCTCACTTGTTGGCCCAAATGTGGTGGCTGTGACTCCATCAGTAGTACTCTCTGCTGTTTCTGTTGCAACTGTTCCTGTTGTGGCCACTGATGTTTCGTCTGTACTAATACTTGGAGCCTCAGTTGTCGAGGCCTCCAAAGTAGTTTTTGATCCTGCAGTTGCAGTTGTAATTATTGTGGAATCAGTTGTCATTGCAGAGACTTTCGGGGGTAGTGAGTGTATCCGCAGATGTAGCTGGTTACTCCCTCACTTGTGGCAAGGGTTGGCCCAAATGTGGTGGCTGTGACTCCATCAGTAGTACTTTCTGGTGTTTCTGTTGCAACTGTTCCTGTTGTGGCCACTGATGTTTCTTCTGTACTAATAGTTGGAGCCTCAGTTGTTGAGGCCTCCAAAGTAGTGAGTGTTCCTGCAGTTGCAGTTGTAAATATTGTGGAATCAGTTGTCATTGCAGAGACTTCGGGGGTAGTGAGTGTATCCGCAGATGTAGCTGTTACTCCCTCACTTGTGGCAAGGGTTGGCCCAAATGTGGTGGCTGTGACTCCATCAGTAGTACTTTCTGGTGTTTCTGTTGCAACTGTTCCTGTTGTGGCGACTGATGTTTCTTCTGTACTAATAGTTGGAGCCTCAGTTGTCGAGGCCTCCAAAGTAGTTTGTTCCTGCAGTTGCAGTTGTAATTATTGTGGAATCAGTTGTCATTGCAGAGACTTCGGGGGGTAGTGACTGTATCCGCAGATGTAGCTGTTACTCCCTCACTTGTGGCAAGGGTTGGCCCAAATGTGGTGGCTGTGACTCCATCAGTAGTACTCTCTGGTGTTCCTGTTGCAACTGTTCCTGTTGTGGCGACTGATGTTTCTTCTGTACTAATAGTTGGAGCCTCAGTTGTTGAGGCCTCCAAAGTAGTGAGTGTTCCTGCAGTTGCACTTGTAAATATTGTGGAATCAGTTGTCATTGCAGAGACTTCGGGGGGTAGTGAGTGTATCCGCAGATGTAGCTGTTACTCCCTCACTTGTGGCAAGGGTTGGCCCAAATGTGGTGGCTGTGACTCCATCAGTAGTACTTTCTGGTGTTTCTGTTGCAACTGTTCCTGTTGTGGCGACTGATGTTTCTTCTGTACTAATAGTTGGAGCCTCAGTTGTCGAGGCCTCCAAAGTAGTTAGTGTTCCTGCAGTTGCAGTTGTAATTATTGTGGAATCAGTTGTCATTGCAGAGACTTCGGGGGTAGTGAGTGTATCCGCAGATGTAGCTGTTACTCCCTCACTTGTGGCAAGGGTTGGCCCAAATGTGGTGGCTGTGACTCCATCAGTAGTACTTTCTGGTGTTTCTGTTGCAACTGTTCCTGTTGTGGCGACTGATGTTTCTTCTGTACTAATAGTTGGAGCCTCAGTTGTCGAGGCCTCCAAAGTAGTGAGTGTTCCCGCAGTTGCACTTGTAATTATTGTGGAATCAGTTGTCATTGCAGAGACTTCGGGGGTAGTGATTGTATCCGCAGATGTAAATGTTACTCCCTCACTTGTGGCAAGGGTTGGCCCAAATGTGGTAGCTGTTGACTGCTCAGTGGCTGTGACTCCATCAGTAGTACTTTCTGGTGTTTCTGTTGCAATTGTTCCTGTTGTGGCGACTGATGTTTCTTCTGTACTAATAGTTGGAGCCTCAGTTGTCGAGGCCTCCAAAGTAGTGAGTGTTCCCGCAGTTGCACTTGTAATTATTGTGGAATCAGTTGTCATTGCAGAGACTTCGGGGGTAGTGACTGTATCCGCAGATGTAGCTGTTACTCCCTCACTTGTGGCAAGGGTTGGCCCAAATGTGGTGGCTGTGACTCCATCAGTAGTACTCTCTGGTGTTCCTGTTGCAACTGTTCCTGTTGTGGCGACTGATGTTTCTTCTGTACTAATAGTTAGAGCCTCAGTTGTCGAGGCCTCCAAAGTAGTTTTTGATCCTGCAGTTGCAGTTGTGATTATTGTGGAATCAGTTGTCATTGCAGAGACTTCGGGGGTAGTGAGTGTATCCGCAGATGTAGGTGTTACTCCCTCACTTGTGGCAAGGGTTGGCCCAAATGTGGTGGCTGTGACTCCATCAGTAGTACTTTCTGCTGTTTCTGTTGCAACTGTTCCTGTTGTGGCGACTGATGTTTCTTCTGTACTAATAGTTGGAGCCTCAGTTGTCGAGGCCTCCAAAGTAGTTAGTGTTCCCGCAGTTGCAGTTGTAATTATTGTGGAATCAGTTGTCATTGCAGAGACTTTGGGGGTAGTGAGTGTATCCGCAGATGTAGCTGTTACTCCCTCACTTGTGGCAAGGGTTGGCCCAAATGTGGTGGCTGTGACTCCATCAGTAGTACTTTCTGGTGTTTCTGTTGCAACTGTTCCTGTTGTGGCGACTGATGTTTCTTCTGTACTAATAGTTGGAGCCTCAGTTGTCGAGGCCTCCAAAGTAGTTTTGATCCTGCAGTTGCAGTTGTAATTATTGTGGAATCAGTTGTCATTGCAGAGACTTGGGGGGTAGTGAGTGTATCCGCAGATGTAACTCTTACTCCCTCACTTGTGGCAAGGGTTGGCCCAAATGTGGTGGCTGTGACTCCATCAGTAGTACTCTCTGCTGTTCCTGTTGCAACTGTTCCTGTTGTGGCCACTGATGTTTCGTCTGTACTAATAGTTGGAGCCTCAGTTGTCGAGGCCTCCAAAGTAGTTAGTGTTCCTGCAGTTGCAGTTGTAATTATTGTGGAATCAGTTGTCATTGCAGAGACTTTGGGGTAGTGTGTGTATCCGCAGATGTAGCTGTTACTCCCTCACTTGTGGCAAGGGTTGGCCCAAATGTGGTGGCTGTGACTCCATCAGTAGTACTACTCTGGTGTTTCTGTTGCAACTGTTCCTGTTGTGGCAACTGATGTTTCTTCTGTACTAATAGTTGGAGCCTCAGTTGTCGAGGCCTCCAAAGTAGTTAGTGTTCCCGCAGTTGCAGTTGTAATTATTGTGGAATCAGTTGTCATTGCAGAGACTTCGGGGTAGTGAGTGTATCTGCAGATGTAGCTGTTACTCCCTCACTTGTGGCAAGGGTTGGCCCAAATGTGGTGGCTGTGACTCCATCAGTAGTACTTTCTGGTGTTTCTGTTGCAACTGTTTCTGTTGTGGCGACTGATGTTTCTTCTGTACTAATAGTTGGAGCCTCAGTTGTCGAGGCCTCCAAAGTAGTTAGTGTTCCTGCAGTTGCAGTTGTAATTATTGTGGAATCAGTTGTCATTGCAGAGACTTCGGGGTAGTGAGTGTATCCGCAGATGTAGCTGTTACTCCCTCACTTGTGGCAAGGGTTGACCCAAATGTGGTGGCTGTGACTCCATCAGTAGTACTTTCTGGTGTTTCTGTTGCAACTGTTCCTGTTGTGGCGACTGATGTTTCTTCTGTACTCATAGTTGGAGCCTCAGTTGTCGAGGCTTCCAAAGTAGTTAGTGTTCCTGCAGTTGCAGTTGTAATTATTGTGGAATCAGTTGTCATTGCAGAGACTTCGGGGGTAGTGAGTGTATCCGCAGATGTAGCTGTTACTCCCTCACTTGTGGCAAGGGTTGGCCCAAATGTGGTGGCTGTGACTCCATCAGTAGTACTATCTGGTGTTTCTGTTGCAACTGTTCCTGTTGTGGCAACTGATGTTTCTTCTGTACTAATAGTTGGAGCCTCTGTTGTCGAGGCCTCTAAAGTAGTGAGTGTTCCCGCAGTTGCAGTTGTAAATATTATGGAATCAGTTGTCATTGCAGAGACTTCGGGGGTAGTGAGTGTATCCGCAGATGTAGCTGTTACTCCCTCACTTGTGGCAAGGGTTGGCCCAAATGTGGTGGCTGTGACTCCATCAGTAGTACTTTCTGCTGTTTCTGTTGCAACTGTTCCTGTTGTGGCGACTGATGTTTCTTCTGTACTAATAGTTGGAGCCTCAGTTGTCGAGGCCTCCAAAGTAGTTTTGTTCCTGCAGTTGCACTTGTAATTATTGTGGAATCAGTTGTCATTGCAGAGACTTCGGGGGTAGTGAGTGTATCCGCAGATGTAAATGTTACTCCCTCACTTGTGGCAAGGGTTGGCCCAAATGTGGTGGCTGTGACTCCATCAGTAGTACTTTCTGGTGTTTCTGTTGCAACTGTTCCTGTTGTGGCGACTGATGTTTCTTCTGTACTAATAGTTGGAGCCTCAGTTGTCGAGGCCTCCAAAGTAGTTTTTGTTCCCGCAGTTGCAGTTGTAATTATTGTGGAATCAGTTGTCATTGCAGAGACTTCGGGGTAGTGAGTGTATCCGCAGATGTAGCTGTTACTCCCTCACTTGTGGCAAGGGTTGGCCCAAATGTGGTGGCTGTGACTCCATCAGTAGTACTTTCTGGTGTTTCTGTTGCAACTGTTCCTGTTGTGGCGACTGATGTTTCTTCTGTACTAATAGTTAGAGCCTCAGTTGTCGAGGCCTCCAAAGTAGTTTTTGATCCTGCAGTTGCAGTTGTAATTATTGTGGAATCAGTTGTCATTGCAGAGACTTCGGGGGTAGTGAGTGTATCCGCAGATGTAGCTGTTACTCCCTCACTTGTGGCAAGGGTTGGCCCAAATGTGGTGGCTGTGACTCCATCAGTAGTACTTTCTGGTGTTTCTGTTGCAACTGTTCCTGTTGTGGCGACTGATGTTTCTTCTGTACTAATAGTTGGAGCCTCAGTTGTCGAGGCCTCCAAAGTAGTGAGTGTTCCCGCAGTTGCACTTGTAATTATTGTGGAATCAGTTGTCATTGCAGTTGTATCCGCAGATTATTGTTAATCAGTTGTCATTGCAGTGGTGGCTGTTGGCTGACTCCATCAGTAGTACTTTCTGGTGTTTCTGTTGCAACTGTTCCTGTTGTGGCAACTGATGTTTTCTTCTGTACTAATAGTTGGAGCCTCAGTTGTCGAGGCCTCCAGTTGGGTCGGCCTAGTGTTTTAATCCTGCAGCTGCAGTTGTAATGTGGATCAGTTGTCATTGCAGATGTAGCTGTTGTATCCCTCTGTTACTCCCTCACTTGTGGCAAGGGTTGGCCCAAATGTGGTGGCTGTGACTCCATCAGTAGTACTTTCTGGTGTTTCTGTTGCAACTGTTCCTGTTGTGGCGACTGATGTTTCTTCTGTACTAATAGTTGGAGCCTCAGTTGTCGAGGCCTCCAAAGTAGTTTTGTTCCTGCAGTTGCAGTTGTAATTATTGTGGAATCAGTTGTCATTGCAGAGACTTGGGGGTAGTGAGTGTATCCGCAGATGTAGCTGTTACTCCCTCACTTGTGGCAAGGGTTGGCCCAAATGTGGTGGCTGTGACTCCATCAGTAGTACTCTCTGGTGTTCCTGTTGCAACTGTTCCTGTTGTGGCCACTGATGTTTCTTCTGTACTAATAGTTGGAGCCTCAGTTGTCGAGGCCTCCAAAGTAGTTAGTGCAGTTGTAAATATTGTGGAATCAGTTGTCATTGCAGAGACTTCGGGGTAGTGAGTGTATCCGCAGATGTAGCTGTTACTCCCTCAGTTGCACTTGTAGCCCCAGTTGGGCCCTCCATTATTGTGGAATCAGTTGTCATTGCAGAGACTTTGGGGGAAGTGTGTGTATCCGCAGATGTAGCTGTTACTCCCTCACTTGTGGCAAGGGTTGGCCCAAATGTGGTGGCTGTGACTCCATCAGTAGTACTATCTGGTGTTCCTGTTGCAACTGTTCCTGTTGTGGCGACTGATGTTTCTTCTGTACTAATAGTTGGAGCCTCAGTTGTCGAGGCCTCCAAAGTAGTGAGTGTTCCCGCAGTTGCACTTGTAATTATTGTGGAATCAGTTGTCATTGCAGAGACTTCGGGGGTAGTGAGTGTATCCGCAGATGTAGCTGTTACTCCCTCACTTGTGGCAAGGGTTGGCCCAAATGTGGTGGCTGTGACTCCATCAGTAGTACTCTCTGGTGTTCCTGTTGCAACTGTTCCTGTTGTGGCCACTGATGTTTCGTCTGTACTAATAGTTGGAGCCTCAGTTGTTGAGGCCTCCAAAGTAGTGAGTGTTCCTGCAGTTGCACTTGTAAATATTGTGGAATCAGTTGTCATTGCAGAGACTTCGGGGGTAGTGAGTGTATCCGCAGATGTAGCTGTTACTCCCTCACTTGTGGCAAGGGTTGGCCCAAATGTGGTGGCTGTGACTCCATCAGTAGTACTTTCTGGTGTTTCTGTTGCAACTGTTTCTGTTGTGGCGACTGATGTTTCTTCTGTACTCATAGTTGGAGCCTCAGTTGTCGAGGCTTCCAAAGTAGTTAGTGTTCCTGCAGTTGCAGTTGTAATTATTGTGGAATCAGTTGTCATTGCAGAGACTTTGGGGGAACTGTGTGTATCCGCAGATGTAGCTGTTACTCCCTCACTTGTGGCAAGTGTTGGCACAAATGTGGTAGCTGTTGACCCCTCAGTGGCTGTGACTCATCAGTAGTACTTTCTGTTGTTTCTGTTGCAACTGTTCCTGTTGTGGCAACTGATGTTTCTTCTGTACTAATAGTTGGAGCCTCAGTTGTCGAGGCCTCCAAAGTAGTTAGTGTTCCCGCAGTTGCAGTTGTAATTATTGTGGAATCAGTTGTCATTGCAGAGACTTCGGGGTAGTGAGTGTATCCGCAGATGTAGCTGTTACTCCCTCACTTGTGGCAAGGGTTGGCCCAAATGTGGTGGCTGTGACTCCATCAGTAGTACTTTCTGGTGTTTCTGTTGCAACTGTTCCTGTTGTGGCGACTGATGTTTCTTCTGTACTAATAGTTGGAGCCTCAGTTGTCGAGGCCTCCAAAGTAGTTTTTGTTCCTGCAGTTGCAGTTGTAATTATTGTGGAATCAGTTGTCATTGCAGAGACTTTGGGGTAGTGAGTGTATCCGCAGATGTAGCTGTTACTCCCTCACTTGTGGCAAGGGTTGGCCCAAATGTGGTGGCTGTGACTCCATCAGTAGTACTTTCTGGTGTTTCTGTTGCAACTGTTCCTGTTGTGGCGACTGATGTTTCTTCTGTACTAATAGTTGGAGCCTCAGTTGTCGAGGCCTCCAAAGTAGTTAGTGTTCCTGCAGTTGCAGTTGTAATTATTGTGGAATCAGTTGTCATTGCAGAGACTTTGGGGGTAGTGTGTGTATCCGCAGATGTAGCTGTTACTCCCTCACTTGTGGCAAGGGTTGGCACAAATGTGGTGGCTGTGACTCCATCAGTAGTACTTTCTGCTGTTTCTGTTGCAACTGTTCCTGTTGTGGCGACTGATGTTTCTTCTGTACTAATAGTTGGAGCCTCAGTTGTCGAGGCCTCCAAAGTAGTGAGTGTTCCTGCAGTTGCACTTGTAATTATTGTGGAATCAGTTGTCATTGCAGAGACTTCGGGGTTGCAACTAGTGACTGTATCCGCAGATGTAGCTGTTACTCCCTCACTTGTGGCAAGGGTTGGCCCAAATGTGGTGGCTGTGACTCCATCAGTAGTACTTTCTGGTGTTTCTGTTGCAACTGTTCCTGTTGTGGCGACTGATGTTTCTTCTGTACTAATAGTTGGAGCCTCAGTTGTCGAAAGTAGTCTTGGCCTCCAAGTGAGTGTTCCTGCAGTTGCAGTTGTAATTATTGTGGAATCAGTTGTCATTGCAGAGACTTCGGGGGTAGTGAGTGTATCCGCAGATGTAGCTGTTACTCCCTCACTTGTGGCAAGGGTTGGCCCAAATGTGGTGGCTGTGACTCCATCAGTAGTACTTTCTGGTGTTCCTGTTGCAACTGTTCCTGTTGTGGCGACTGATGTTTCTTCTGTACTAATAGTTGGAGCCTCAGTTGTCGAGGCCTCCAAAGTAGTTTTTGTTCCCGCAGTTGCAGTTGTAATTATTGTGGAATCAGTTGTCATTGCAGAGACTTCGGGGGTAGTGAGTGTATCCGCAGATGTAGCTGTTACTCCCTCACTTGTGGCAAGGGTTGGCCCAAATGTGGTGGCTGTGACTCCATCAGTAGTACTTTCTGGTGTTTCTGTTGCAACTGTTCCTGTTGTGGCGACTGATGTTTCTTCTGTACTAATAGTTGGAGCCTCAGTTGTCGAGGCCTCCAAAGTAGTTAGTGTTCCTGCAGTTGCAGTTGTAATTATTGTGGAATCAGTTGTCATTGCAGAGACTTTGGGGGTAGTGAGTGTATCCGCAGATGTAGCTGTTACTCCCTCACTTGTGGCAAGGGTTGGCCCAAATGTGGTGGCTGTGACTCCATCAGTAGTACTTTCTGGTGTTTCTGTTGCAACTGTTCCTGTTGTGGCAACTGTTGGAGCCTCAGTTGTTAGTCTTCTTGCACTTGTAATTATTGTGGAATCAGTTGTCATTGCAGAGACTTTGGGGGTAGTGAGTGTATCCGCAGATGTAGCTGTTACTCCCTCACTTGTGGCAAGGGTTGGCCCAAATGTGGTGGCTGTGACTCCATCAGTAGTACTTTGTTGTTTCCCTGTTGTGGCAACTGATGTTTCTTCTGTACTAATAGTTGCCTCAGTTGTAAAAGTATTAGTGTTCCTGAATTGCAGTTGTCATTGCAGTTGTCATTGCAGAGACTTTGGGGTAGTGAGTGTATCCGCAGATGTAGCTGTTACTCCCTCACTTGTGGCAAGGGTTGGCCCAAATGTGGTGGCTGTGACTCCATCAGTAGTACTTTCTGGTGTTTCTGTTGCAACTGTTCCTGTTGTGGCGACTGATGTTTCTTCTGTACTAATAGTTGGATCCTCAGTTGTCGAGGCCTCCAAAGTAGTTTTGTTCCTCAGTTGCAGTTGTAATTATTGTGGAATCAGTTGTCATTGCAGAGACTTCGGGGGTAGTGAGTGTATCCGCAGATGTAGCTGTTACTCCCTCACTTGTAATTATTGGCCCAAATGTGGTGGCTGTGACTCCATCAGTTACTTTCTGTGTTTCTGTTGCAACTGTTCCTGTTGTGGCGACTGCTGTTTCTTCTGTACTAATAGTTGGAGCCTCAGTTGTCGAGGCCTCCAAAGTAGTCCAGTTGCAGTTGTAATTATTGTGGAATCAGTTGTCATTGCAGAGACTTGGGGGTAGTGAGTGTATCCGCAGATGTAGCTGTTACCCCCTCACTTGTGGCAATGGTTGGTGTGGTGGCTGTGACTCCATCAGTAGTACTTTCTGGTGTTTCTGTTGCAACTGTTCCTGTTGTGGCGACTGATGTTTCTTCTGTACTAATAGTTAGAGCCTCAGTTGTCGAGGCCTCCAAAGTAGTGAGTGTTCCCGCAGTTGCAGTTGTAATTATTGTGGAATCAGTTGTCATTGCAGAGACTTCGGGGGTAGTGAGTGTATCCGCAGATGTAGCTGTTACTCCCTCACTTGTGGCAAGGGTTGGCCCAAATGTGGTGGCTGTGACTCCATCAGTAGTACTTTCTGGTGTTTCTGTTGCAACTGTTCCTGTTGTGGCGACTGATGTTTCTTCTGTACTAATAGTTGGAGCCTCAGTTGTCGAGGCCTCCAAAGTAGTTAGTGTTCCCGCAGTTGCAGTTGTAATTATTGTGGAATCAGTTGTCATTGCAGAGACTTTGGGGTAGTGAGTGTATCCGCAGATGTAGTGTTACTCCCTCACTTGTGGCAGATGTAGTGGCTGTGACTCCATCAGTAGTACTTTCTGGTGTTTCTGTTGCAACTGTTCCTGTTGTGGCAACTGATGTTTCTTCTGTACTAATAGTTGGAGCCTCAGTTGTCGAGGCCTCCAAAGTAGTGGTGTTCCTGCAGTTGCAGTTGTAATTATTGTGGAATCAGTTGTCATTGCAGAGACTTCGGGGTAGTGAGTGTATCCGCAGATGTAGCTGACCCCTCAGTGGCTGTGGCTGTGACTCCATCAGTAGTACTTTCTGTTGTTTCTGTTGCAACTGTTCCTGTTGTGGCAACTGATGTTTCTTCTGTACTAATAGTTGGAGCCTCAGTTGTCGAGGCCTCCAAAGTAGTTAGTGTTCCCGCAGTTGCACTTGTAATTATTATGGAATCAGTTGTCATTGCAGAGACTTCGGGGGTAGTGAGTGTATCTGCAGATGTAGCTGTTACTCCCTCACTTGTGGCAAGGTTGGCCCAAATGTGGTGGCTGTGACTCCATCAGTAGTACTTTCTGGTGTTTCTGTTGCAACTGTTCCTGTTGTGGCGACTGATGTTTCTTCTGTACTAATAGTTGGAGCCTCAGTTGTCGAGGCCTCCAAAGTAGTTTTTGATCCTGCAGTTGCAGTTGTAATTATTGTGGAATCAGTTGTCATTGCAGAGACTTCGGGGGTAGTGTGTGTATCCGCAGATGTAGCTGTTACTCCCTCACTTGTGGCAAGGGTTGGCCCAAATGTGGTGGCTGTGACTCCATCAGTAGTACTTTCTGGTGTTTCTGTTGCAACTGTTCCTGTTGTGGCGACTGATGTTTCTTCTGTACTAATAGTTGGAGCCTCAGTTGTCGAGGCCTCCAAAGTAGTTAGTGTTCCCGCAGTTGCAGTTGTAATTATTGTGGAATCAGTTGTCATTGCAGAGACTTCGGGGGAAGTGTGTGTATCCGCAGATGTAGCTGTTACTCCCTCACTTGTGGCAAGGGTTGGCCCAAATGTGGTGGCTGTGACTCCATCAGTAGTACTTTCTGGTGTTTCTGTTGCAACTGTTCCTGTTGTGGCGACTGATGTTTCTTCTGTACTAATAGTTGGAGCCTCCGTTGTCGAGGCCTCCAAAGTAGTTAGTGTTCCCGCAGTTGCACTTGTAATTATTGTGGAATCAGTTGTCATTGCAGAGACTTCGGGGGTAGTGTGTGTATCCGCAGATGTAGCTGTTACTCCCTCACTTGTGGCAAGGGTTGGCCCAAATGTGGTGGCTGTGACTCCATCAGTAGTACTTTCTGGTGTTTCTGTTGCAACTGTTCCTGTTGTGGCGACTGATGTTTCTTCTGTACTAATAGTTGGAGCCTCAGTTGTCGAGGCCTCCAAAGTAGTTAGTGTTCCCGCAGTTGCAGTTGTAAATATTGTGGAATCAGTTGTCATTGCAGAGACTTCGGGGGTAGTGAGTGTATCCGCAGATGTAGCTGTTACTCCCTCACTTGTGGCAAGGGTTGGCCCAAATGTGGTGGCTGTGACTCCATCAGTAGTACTTTCTGGTGTTTCTGTTGCAACTGTTCCTGTTGTGGCGACTGATGTTTCTTCTGTACTAATAGTTGGAGCCTCAGTTGTCGAGGCCTCCAAAGTAGTGAGTGTTCCCGCAGTTGCACTTGTAAATATTGTGGAATCAGTTGTCATTGCAGAGACTTCGGGGTAGTGTGTGTATCCGCAGATGTAGCTGTTACTCCCTCACTTGTGGCAAGGGTTGGCCCAAATGTGGTGGCTGTGACTCCATCAGTAGTACTTTCTGGTGTTTCTGTTGCAACTGTTCCTGTTGTGGCGACTGATGTTTCTTCTGTACTAATAGTTGGAGCCTCAGTTGTCGAGGCCTCCAAAGTAGTTTTGGTTCCTGCAGTTGCAGTTGTAATTATTGTGGAATCAGTTGTCATTGCAGAGACTTCGGGGGTAGTGTGTGTATCCGCAGATGTAGCTGTTACTCCCTCACTTGTGTGGTAGCTGTTGGCCCAAATGTGTGGCTGTGACTCCATCAGTAGTACTTTCTGCTGTTTCTGTTGCAACTGTTCCTGTTGTGGCAACTGATGTTTCTTCTGTACTAATAGTTGGAGCCTCAGTTGTCGAGGCCTCCAAAGTAGTTAGTGTTCCCGCAGCTGCACTTGTAATTATTATGGAATCAGTTGTCATTGCAGAGACTTTGGGGGTAGTGAGTGTATCCGCAGATGTAGCTGTTACTCCCTCACTTGTGGAATGGTATTGGGGTTGGGGTTGTCCCCAAATGTAGTGTTCCCCATTGTGGAGGGGGCCAAAAAGGGGTGTGACCCCATCAGTAGTATTTTCTGGGTTTTTTTGGAACTTTTCCCTGTTGGGACTGATTTTTCTTCTGTTAATTTATTTGGGGGCCCCCGGTGAGGCCCCCCCAAAGTGTTGTTTTTGATTGTTTTGGGAACGTTGTCATTGCAGAGGGGGGTTATCCCGATGGGGTTTTTTCCCCCTTTTGGGGGGTTAAAATTGGGGTGGGGGACTTCGTGTTTTCCGGTTTCTGTTCAATGCCTTTTGGGGCGAGGTTTTTTTTAAAAATTTGGGGTTTTAACCCTAAATATTTTGTCCGCATTGCAGGGGATTTTTAAATTTGTATTCAGTTGGGGGGGTTTTCCCAAGTGGTTTTACCCCTACTTTGGGGGGGTTGGAAATGGGGGTGATCTCAGATATTTGGTTTTTTCAAGTTCCTTTTGGTTCCTTTTTGAATTTTGGATCTTTTTGAGCCTCGTGTGGGTTTTCCGCAGTTGATTTTTAAATTTGGGGTTTATTGGGGGGGTTTGGGGGTTTTCTTTTTTTCTTTACTTCCTTGTGGCAAGTGTTCCTTTGGGGGGTTTGCCCCCTCGGGGCGGCCCGGAGTACCCTTTTTTTGTGAACTTTCCCGTTTGGAAAGATGTTTTTTGGGGGGCCTCAGTTGTCGGGGGCCCCAAAGTGGGTTCCAAGTGCATTTTGTTTTTTGGAACCCTTTTCTTTAAGGGTATGATTTTAAATTTATTCCCATTGTGGAAGGGTTCCCAAAGGGGGGCCCGACTTGTATATTTGGTTTTTGTTGCAACGTTCGTTGGCAATTTAGTTTCCCCCTTACTTGGGGCCCCATTGTAGTTTTCCCCAGTGGGGATTTCCCGGGTTTTTTTTTTAAAATGTCTTGGGAAAATTTGGGGGTTTTGCCTAAGTTGGGCTTTTTCCCCCCGGGGAAGGTTGGAAAAGGGGGCTTGATATAGATATTTCTGGTTTCTTTTGAATTTTCCCGGGGGATAGTTTTACAAAGGGGGCCTTGTGGAGGCCTCCAAGAGTTTTTCCCCTTTTTCGTTGAATTTTTGGGAATAGTTTCATTGAAATTGGGGGGGTTTGACCCAAGTAGTTTACCCCCTATTGGGAAATTGGAAATTTTTTTGGGTGTGATCCCAGAGTACTTTCTTTTTTTGGGGTTTTTCCCCCTTTCTGTGTTTCTTCGTAATATTACCTGTTCGGGTAAAATTTTTTTTCCCCGGTTTATTATTGTGGTCAGTTGTCATTGAAAATTGGGGAGGGGGGGGGAATTTTACCCCCCATTGGGGAGGGGTTCCCAAAGGGGTGGTGTACTCCTCATGTCCTGGCCCTTGCCTTTTCCCGGGTTTCCTGATTTTTTGTCAATGTTCCCCGTTGTCCGGGCCCTGTTAAAGTTGACTATTTGGGAAATTTTTTTTTGGGATTGGGTAGTGTTTTGAAAT
>CM032888.1:7212374-7449874 GCA_019176425.1 Megalops atlanticus
GTTTCTTCTGTACTAATAGTTAGAGCCTCAGTTGTCGAGGCCTCCAAAGTAGTTTTTGTTCCTGCAGTTGCAGTTGTAATTATTGTGGAATCAGTTGTCATTGCAGAGACTTGGGGGTAGTGAGTGTATCCGCAGATGTAGCTGTTACTCCCTCACTTGTGGCAAGGGTTGGCCCAAATGTGGTGGCTGTGACTCCATCAGTAGTACTTTCTGGTGTTTCTGTTGCAACTGTTCCTGTTGTGGCGACTGATGTTTCTTCTGTACTAATAGTTGGAGCCTCAGTTGTGATCCTGAGGCCTCCAAAGTAATGAGTGTTCCTTCAGTTGCAGATTGTAAATATTGTGGAATCAGTTGTCATTGCAGAGACTTCGGGGGTAGTGTGTGTATCCGCAGATGTAGCTGTTACTCCCTCACTTGTGGCAAGGGTTGGCCCAAATGTGGTGTATCCCGCTGTTGCTGTGACTCCATCAGTAGTACTTTCTGGTGTTTCTGTTGCAACTGTTCCTGTTGTGGCGACTGATGTTTCTTCTGTACTAATAGTTGGAGCCTCAGTTGTCGAGGCCTCCAAAGTAGTGGGTGAGTGTTCTGCAGTTGCAGTTGTAATTATTGTGGAATCAGTTGTCATTGCAGAGACTTCGGGGTAGTGAGTGTATCCGCAGATGTAGCTGTTACTCCCTCACTTGTGGCAAGGGTTGGCCCAAATGTGGTGGCTGTGACTCCATCAGTAGTACTTTCTGGTGTTTCTGTTGCAACTGTTCCTGTTGTGGCGACTGATGTTTCTTCTGTACTAATAGTTGGAGCCTCAGTTGTCGAGGCCTCCAAAGTAGTTAGTGTTCCCGCAGTTGCACTTGTAATTATTATGGAATCAGTTGTCATTGCAGAGACTTCGGGGGTAGTGAGTGTATCTGCAGATGTAGCTGTTACTCCCTCACTTGTGGCAAGGGTTGGCCCAAATGTGGTGGCTGTGACTCCATCAGTAGTACTTTCTGGTGTTTCTGTTGCAACTGTTCCTGTTGTGGCAACTGATGTTTCTTCTGTACTAATAGTTGGAGCCTCAGTTGTCGAGGCCTCCAAAGTAGTGAGTGTTCCCGCAGTTGCACTTGTAATTATTGTGGAATCAGTTGTCATTGCAGAGACTTTGGGGGTAGTGAGTGTATCCGCAGATGTAGCTGTTACTCCCTCACTTGTGGCAAGGGTTGGCCCAAATGTGGTGGCTGTGACTCCATCAGTAGTACTTTCTGCTGTTTCTGTTGCAACTGTTCCTGTTGTGGCAACTGATGTTTCTTCTGTACTAATAGTTGGAGCCTCAGTTGTCGAGGCCTCCAAAGTAGTGAGTGTTCCCGCAGTTGCAGTTGTAAATATTATGGAATCAGTTGTCATTGCAGAGACTTCGGGGGTAGTGTGTGTATCCGCAGATGTAGCTGTTACTCCCTCACTTGTGGCAAGGGTGGCCCAAATGTGGCCCAAATGTGGTGTGCTGTGACTCCATCAGTAGTACTTTCTGGTGTTTCTGTTGCAACTGTTCCTGTTGTGGCGACTGATGTTTCTTCTGTACTAATAGTTGGAGCCTCAGTTGTCGAGGCCTCCAAAGTAGTTAGTGTTCCAGCAGTTGCACTTGTTGTATTATTGTGGAATCAGTTGTCATTGCAGAGACTTCGGGGGTAGTGAGTGTATCCGCAGATGTAACTGTTACTCCCTCAGTTGTGGCAAGGGTTGGCCCAAATGTGGTGGCTGTGACTCCATCAGTAGTACTTTCTGGTGTTTCTGTTGCAACTGTTCCTGTTGTGGCGACTGATGTTTCTTCTGTAATAGTTGGAGCCTCAGTTGTCGAGGCCTCAAAGTAGTGAGTGTCGAGGCCTTGTAATTATTGTGGAATCAGTTGTCAGTTCGGGGGTAGTGAGTGTATCCGCAGATGTAGCTGTTACTCCCTCACTTGTGGAAGGGTTGGCCCAAATGTGGTGGCTGTGACTCCATCAGCTGTACTTTCTGGTGTTTCTGTTGCAACTGTTCCTGACTGATGTTCTCTGCAGATAGTTGGAGCCTCAGTTTACCTCCAAAGTAGTGAGTGTCCCAGTTGCACTTGTAATTATTGTGGAATCAGTTGTCATTGCAGACTTTGGGGTAGTGAGTGTATCCGCAGATGTAATGTTACTCCTCACTTGTGGCAAGGGTTGGCCCAAATGTGGTGGCTGTTGACTCCATCAGTAGTACTTTCTGGTGTTTCTGTTGCAACTGTTCCTGTTGTGGCGACTGATGTTTCTTCTGTACTAATAGTTGGAGCCTCAGTTGTCGAGGCCTCCAAAGTAGTTAGTGTTCCCGCAGTTGCACTTGTAATTATTATGGAATCAGTTGTCATTGCAGAGACTTCGGGGGTAGTGAGTGTATCCGCAGATGTAGCTGTTACTCCCTCACTTGTGGCAAGGGTTGGCCCAAATGTGGTGGCTGTGACTCCATCAGTAGTACTTTCTGGTGTTTCTGTTGCAACTGTTCCTGTTGTGGCGACTGATGTTTCTTCTGTACTAATAGTTGGAGCCTCAGTTGTCGAGGCCTCCAAAGTAGTTTTTAATCCTGCAGTTGCAGTTGTAATTATTGTGGAATCAGTTGTCATTGCAGAGACTTCGGGGTGTGTGTATCCGCAGATGTAGGTGTTACTCCCTCACTTGTGGCAAGGGTTGGCCCAAATGTGGTGGCTGTGACTCCATCAGTAGTACTTTCTGGTGTTTCTGTTGCAACTGTTCCTGTTGTGGCGACTGATGTTTCTTCTGTACTAATAGTTGGAGCCTCAGTTGTCGAGGCCTCCAAAGTAGTGAGTGTTCCCTGCAGTTGCAGTTGTAAATATTGTGGAATCAGTTGTCATTGCAGAGACTTCGGGGTAGTGGGTGTATCCGCAGATGTAGCTGTTACTCCCTCACTTGTGGCAAGGGTTGGCCCAAATGTGGTGGCTGTGACTCCATCAGTAGTACTTTCTGGTGTTTCTGTTGCAACTGTTCCTGTTGTGGCGACTGATGTTTCTTCTGTACTAATAGTTGGAGCCTCAGTTGTCGAGGCCTCCAAAGTAGTTTTGTTCCCGCAGTTGCAGTTGTAATTATTGTGGAATCAGTTGTCATTGCAGAGACTTCGGGGTAGTGAGTGTATCCGCAGATGTAGCTGTATCCGCAGATCTAGCTGTTACTCCCTCACTTGTGGCAAGGGTTGGCCCAAATGTGGTGGCTGTGACTCCATCAGTAGTACTTTCTGGTGTTTCTGTTGCAACTGTTCCTGTTGTGGCGACTGATGTTTCTTCTGTACTAATAGTTGGAGCCTCAGTTGTTTGAGGCCTCCAAAGTAGTTTTTGATCCTGCAGTTGCAGTTGTAATTATTGTGGGAATCAGTTGTCATTGCAGAGACTTCGGGGGTAGTGAGTGTATCTGCAGATGTAGCTGTTACTCCCTCACTTGTGGCAAAGGGTTGGCCCAAATGTGGTGGCTGTGACTCCATCAGTAGTACTTTCTGGTGTTTCTGTTGCAACTGTTCCTGTTGTGGCGACTGATGTTTCTTCTGTACTAATAGTTGGAGCCTCAGTTGTCGAGGCCTCCAAAGTAGTTAGTGTTCCTGCAGTTGCAGTTGTAATTATTGTGGAATCAGTTGTCATTGCAGAGACTTCGGGGTAGTGAGTGTATCCGCAGATGTAGCTGTTACTCCCTCACTTGTGGCAAGGGTTGGCCCAAATGTGGTGGCTGTGACTCCATCAGTAGTACTTTCTGGTGTTTCTGTTGCAACTGTTCCTGTTGTGGTGACTGATGTTTCTTCTGTACTAATAGTTGGAGCCTCAGTTGTCGAGGCCTCCAAAGTAGTTTTTGTTCCTGAAGTTGCAGTTGTAATTATTGTGGAATCAGTTGTCATTGCAGAAACTTCGGGGGTAGTGTGTGTATCCGCAGATGTAACTGTTACTCCCTCAGTTGTGGCAAGGGTTGGCCCAAATGTGGTGGCTGTGACTCCATCAGTAGTACTTTCTGGTGTTTCTGTTGCAACTGTTCCTGTTGTGGTAATTACTGATGTTTCTTCTGTACTAATAGTTGGAGCCTCAGTTGTCAAGGCCTCCAAAGTAGTTAGTGTTCCATCAGTAGTACTTTCAGTTGTAAATATTGTGGAATCAGTTGTCATTGCAGAGACTTCGGGGGTAGTGAGTGTATCCGCAGATGTAGCTGTTACTCCCTCACTTGTGGCAAGGGTTGGCCCAAATGTGGTGGCTGTGACTCCATCAGTAGTACTTTCTGGTGTTTCTGTTGCAACTGTTCCTGTTGTGGCGACTGATGTTTCTTCTGTACTAATAGTTGGAGCCTCAGTTGTCGAGGCCTCCAAAGTAGTTTTGTTCCCGCAGTTGCACTTGTAATTATTGTGGAATCAGTTGTCATTGCAGAGACTTTGGGGGTAGTGAGTGTATCCGCAGATGTAGCTGTTACTCCCTCACTTGTGGCAAGGGTTGGCCCAAATGTGGTGGCTGTGACTCCATCAGTAGTACTTTCTGGTGTTTCTGTTGCAACTGTTCCTGTTGTGGCGACTGATGTTTCTTCTGTACTAATAATTGGAGCCTCAGTTGTCGAGGCCTCCAAAGTAGTTTTTGATCCTGAAGTTGCAGTTGTAATTATTGTGGAATCAGTTGTCATTGCAGAGACTTCGGGGGTAGTGAGTGTATCCGCAGATGTAGCTGTTACTCCCTCACTTGTGGCAAGGGTTGGCCCAAATGTGGTGGCTGTGACTCCATCAGTAGTACTTTCTGCTGTTTCTGTTGCAACTGTTCCTGTTGTGGCGACTGATGTTTCTTCTGTACTAATAGTTGGAGCCTCAGTTGTCGAGGCCTCCAAAGTAGTTAGTGTTCCCGCAGTTGCACTTGTAATTATTGTGGAATCAGTTGTCATTGCAGAGACTTCGGGGGTAGTGAGTGTATCCGCAGATGTAGCTGTTACTCCCTCACTTGTGGCAATGGTTGGCCCAAATGTGGTTGCTTTGACTCCATCAGTAGTACTTTCTGCTGTTTCTGTTGCAACTGTTCCTGTTGTGGCGACTGATGTTTCTTCTGTACTAATAATTGGAGCCTCAGTTGTCGAGGCCTCCAAAGTAGTTTTTGATCCTGCAGTTGCAGTTGTAATTATTGTGGAATCAGTTGTCATTGCAGAGACTTCGGGGGTAGTGTGTGTATCCGCAGATGTAGCTGTTACTCCCTCACTTGTGGCAAGGGTTGAACCAAATGTGGTGGCTGTGACTCCATCAGTAGTACTTTCTGGTGTTTCTGTTGCAACTGTTCCTGTTGTGGCGACTGATGTTTCTTCTGTACTCATGGTTCGAGCCTCAGTTGTCGAGGCCTCCAAAGTAGTTAGTGTTCCGGCAGTTGCAGTTGTAATCATTGTGGAATCAGTTGTCATTGCAGAGACTTCGGGGGTAGTGTGTGTATCCGCAGATGTAGCTGTTACTCCCTCACTTGTGGCAATTGTTGGCCCAAATGTGGTAGCTGTTGACCCCTCAGTGGCTGTGACTCCATCAGTAGTACTTTCTGCTGTTTCTGTTGCAACTGTTCCTGTTGTGGCGACTGATGTTTCTTCTGTACTAATAGTTGGAGCCTCAGTTGTCGAGGCCTCCAAAGTAGTTAGTGTTCCCGCAGTTGCAGTTGTAAATATTGTGGAATCAGTTGTCATTGCAGAGACTTCGGGGGTAGTGAGTGTATCCGCAGATGTAGCTGTTACTCCCTCACTTGTGGCAAGGGTTGGCCCAAATGTGGTGGCTGTGACTCCATCAGTAGTACTCTCTGGTGTTGCTGTTGCAACTGTTCCTGTTGTGGCGACTGATGTTTCGTCTGTACTTATAGTTAGAGCCTCAGTTGTCGAGGCCTCCAAAGTAGTGAGTGTTCCCGCAGTTGCAGTTGTAATTATTGTGGAATCAGTTGTCATTGCAGAGACTTCGGGGGTAGTGTGTGTATCTGCAGATGTAGCTGTTACTCCCTCACTTGTGGCAAGTGTTGGCACAAATGTGGTAGCTGTTGACCCCTCAGTGGCTGTGACTCTATCAGTAGTACTTTCTGGTGTTTCTTTGCAACTGTTCCTGTTGTGGCAACTGATGTTTCTTCTGTACTAATAGTTGGAGCCTCAGTTGTCGAGTCCTCCAAAGTGGTTAGTGTTCCCGCAGCTGCACTTGTAATTATTATGGAATCAGTTGTCATTGCAGAGACTTTGAGGGTAGTGAGTGTATCCGCAGATGTAGCTGTTACTCCCTCACTTGTGGCAAGGGTTGGCCCAAATGTGGTGGCTGTGACTCCATCAGTAGTACTTTCTGGTTTTTCTGTTGCAACTGTTCCTGTTGTGGCAACTGTTGTGTCTTCTGTACTCATAGTTGGAGCCTCAGTTGTCGAGGCCTCCAAAGTAGTGAGTGTTCCCGCAGTTGCAGTTGTAAATATTGTGGAATCAGTTGTCATTGCAGAGACTTCGGGCTGTATCTGCAGATGTAGGTGTTACTCCCTCACTTGTGGCAAGGTGTGTATCCGCAGATGTAGCTGTTACTCCCTCACTTGTGGCAAGGGTTGGCACAAATGTGGTAGCTGTTGATCCCTCAGTGTCTGTGACTCCATCAGTAGTACTTTCTGGTGTTTCTGTTGCAACTGTTCCTGTTGTGGCGACTGATGTTTCTTCTGTACTAATAGTTAGAGCCTCAGTTGTCGAGGCCTCCAAAGTAGTGAGTGTTCCCGCAGTTGCACTTGTAATCATTGTGGAATCAGTTGTCATTGCAGAGACTTCGGGGGTAGTGTGTGTATCCGCAGATGTAGCTGTTACTCCCTCACTTGTGGCAAGGGTTGGCCCAAATGTGGTTGCTTTGACTCCATCAGTAGTACTTTCTGCTGTTTCTGTTGCAACTGTTCCTGTTGTGGCGACTGATGTTTCTTCTGTACTAATAGTTGGAGCCTCAGTTGTTGAGGCCTCCAAAGTAGTGAGTGTTCCCGCAGTTGCACTTGTAATTATTATGGAATCAGTTGTCATTGCAGAGACTTCGGGGTACTTGTGGCAAGGTTGGCCCAAATGTGGTGGCTGTGACTCCATCAGTAGTACTTTCTGGTGTTTCTGTTGCAACTGTTCCTGTTGTGGCGATCCGCAGATCAAAGTAGTTAGTGTTCCAGTTGCACTTGTATGGCAAGGGTTGGCCCAAATGTGGTGGCTGTTGACCGTTCCATGGCTGTGACTCCATCAGTAGTACTTTCTGGTGTTTCTGTTGCAACTGTTCCTGTTGTGGCGACTGATGTTTCTTCTGAACTAATAATTGGAACCTCAGTTGTCGAGGCCTCCAAAGTAGTTTTTGATCCTGCAGTTGCAGTTGTAATTATTGTGGAATCAGTTGTCATTGCAGAGACTTCGGGGGTAGTGAGTGTATCCGCAGATGTAGCTGTTACTCCCTCACTTGTGGCAAGGGTTGGCACAAATGTGGTTGCTTTGACTCCATCAGTAGTACTTTCTGGTGTTTCTGTTGCAACTGTTCCTGTTGTGGCGACTGATGTTTCTTCTGTACTAATAGTTGGAGCCTCAGTTGTCGAGGCCTCCAAAGTAGTTAGTGTTCCCGCAGTTGCACTTGTAATTATTATGGAATCAGTTGTCATTGCAGAGACTTCGGGGGTAGTGAGTGTATCTGCAGATGTAGCTGTTACTCCCTCACTTATGGCAAGGGTTGGCCCAAATGTGGTGGCTGTGACTCCATCAGTAGTACTTTCTGGTGTTTCTGTTGCAACTGTTCCTGTTGTGGCGAATGATGTTTCTTCTGTACTAATAGTTAGAGCCTCAGTTGTCGAGGCCTCCAAAGTAGTGAGTGTTCCCGCAGTTGCACTTGTAATTATTATAGAATCAGTTGTCATTGCAGAGACTTTGGGGGTAGTGAGTGTATCTGCAGATGTAGCTGTTACTCCCTCACTTGTGGCAAGGGTTGACCCAAATGTGGTGGCTGTGACTCCATCAGTAGTACTTTCTGGTTTTTCTGTTGCAACTGTTCCTGTTGTGGCAACTGTTGTTTCTTCTGTACTCATAGTTGGAGCCTCATTTGTCGAGGCCTCCAAAGTAGTTAGTGTTCCCGCAGTTGCAGTTGTAATCATTGTGGAATCAGTTGTCATTGCAGAGACTTCGGGGGTAGTGTGTGTATCCGCAGATGTAGCTGTTACTCCCTCACTTGTGGCAAGGGTTGGCACAAATGTGGTTGCTTTGACTCCATCAGTAGTACTTTCTGGTGTTTCTGTTGCAACTGTTCCTGTTGTGGCGACTGATGTTTCTTCTGTACTAATAGTTGGAGCCTCAGTTGTCGAGGCCTCCAAAGTAGTTTTTGATCCTGCAGTTGCAGTTGTAATTATTGTGGAATCAGTTGTAATTGCAGAGACTTCGGGGGTAGTGTGTGTATCCGCAGATGTAGCTGTTACTCCCTCACTTGTGGCAAGGGTTGGCCCAAATGTGGTAGCTGTTGACCCCTCAGTGGCTGTGACTCCATCAGTAGTACTCTCTGGTGTTTCTGTTGCAACTGTTCCTGTTGTGGCGACTGATGTTTCTTCTGTACTAATAGTTGGAGCCTCAGTTGTCGAGGCCTCCAAAGTAGTGAGTGTTCCCGCAGTTGCACTTGTAATTATTATAGAATCAGTTGTCATTGCAGAGACTTCGGGGGTAGTGAGTGTATCCGCAGATGTAGCTGTTACTCCCTCACTTGTGGCAAGGGTTGACCCAAATGTGGTGGCTGTGACTCCATCAGTAGTACTTTCTGGTTTTTCTGTTGCAACTGTTCCTGTTGTGGCGACTGATGTTTCTTCTGTACTCATAGTTGGAGCCTCATTTGTCGAGGCCTCCAAAGTAGTTTTTGATCCTGCAGTTGCAGTTGTAATTATTGTGGAATCAGTTGTAATTGCAGAGACTTCGGGGGTAGTGTGTGTATCCGCAGATGTAGCTGTTACTCCCTCACTTGTGGCAAGGGTTGGCCCAAATGTGGTTGCTGTGACTCCATCAGTAGTACTTTCTGCTGTTTCTGTTGCAACTGTTCCTGTTGTGGCGACTGATGTTTCTTCTGTACTAATAGTTGGAGCCTCAGTTGTCGAGGCCTCCAAAGTAGTTAGTGTTCCCGCAGTTGCAGTTGTAATCATTGTGGAATCAGTTGTCATTGCAGAGACTTCGGGGGTAGTGTGTGTATCCGCAGATGTAGCTGTTACTCCCTCACTTGTGGCAAGGGTTGGCACAAATGTGGTTGCTTTGACTCCATCAGTAGTACTTTCTGGTGTTTCTGTTGCAACTGTTCCTGTTGTGGCGACTGATGTTTCTTCTGTACTAATAATTGGAGCCTCAGTTGTCGAGGCCTCCAAAGTAGTTTTTGATCCTGCAGTTGCAGTTGTAATTATTGTGGAATCAGTTGTAATTGCAGAGACTTCGGGGGTAGTGTGTGTATCCGCAGATGTAGCTGTTACTCCCTCACTTGTGGCAAGGGTTGGCCCAAATGTGGTTGCTGTGACTCCATCAGTAGTACTTTCTGCTGTTTCTGTTGCAACTGTTCCTGTTGTGGCGACTGATGTTTCTTCTGTACTAATAGTTGGAGCCTCAGTTGTCGAGGCCTCCAAAGTAGTGAGTGTTCCCGCAGTTGCAGTTGTAATTATTGTGGAATCAGTTGTCATTGCAGAGACTTCGGGGGTAGTGAGTGTATCCGCAGATGTAGCTGTTACTCCCTCACTTGTGGCAATTGTTGGCACAAATGTGGTGGCTGTTGACCGTTCCGTGGCTGTGACTCCATCAGTAGTACTTTCTGGTGTTTCTGTTGCAACTGTTCCTGTTGTGGCGACTGATGTTTCTTCTGTACTAATAATTGGAGCCTCAGTTGTCGAGGCCTCCAAAGTAGTTTTTGATCCTGCAGTTGCAGTTGTAATTATTGTGGAATCAGTTGTAATTGCAGAGACTTCGGGGGTAGTGTGTGTATCCGCAGATGTAGCTGTTACTCCCTCACTTGTGGCAAGGGTTGGCACAAATGTGGTTGCTTTGACTCCATCAGTAGTACTTTCTGGTGTTTCTGTTGCAACTGTTCCTGTTGTGGCGACTGATGTTTCTTCTGTACTAATAATTGGAGCCTCAGTTGTCGAGGCCTCCAAAGTAGTTTTTGATCCTGCAGTTGCAGTTGTAATTATTATGGAATCAGTTGTCATTGCAGAGACTTCGGGGGTAGTGAGTGTATCTGCAGATGTAGCTGTTACTCCCTCACTTGTGGCAAGGGTTGGCCCAAATGTGGTGGCTGTGACTCCATCAGTAGTACTTTCTGGTGTTTCTGTTGCAACTGTTCCTGTTGTGGCGACTGATGTTTCTTCTGTACTCATAGTTCGAGCCTCAGTTGTCGAGGCCTCCAAAGTAGTGAGTGTTCCCGCAGTTGCAGTTGTAATCATTGTGGAATCAGTTGTCATTGCAGAGACTTCGGGGGTAGTGTGTGTATCCGCAGATGTAGCTGTTACTCCCTCACTTGTGGCAATTGTTGGCACAAATGTGGTAGCTGTTGACCCCTCAGTGGCTCTGACTCCATCAGTAGTACTTTCTGCTGTTTCTGTTGCAACTGTTCCTGTTGTGGCGACTGATGTTTCTTCTGTACTAATAGTTGGAGCCTCAGTTGTCGAGGCCTCCAAAGTAGTTAGTGTTCCCGCAGTTGCACTTGTAATTATTATGGAATCAGTTGTCATTGCAGAGACTTCGGGGGTAGTGACTGTATCCGCAGATGTAGCTGTTACTCCCTCACTTGTGGCAAGGGTTGGCCCAAATGTGGTGGCTGTGACTCCATCAGTAGTACTTTCTGGTGTTTCTGTTGCAACTGTTCCTGTTGTGGCAACTGATGTTTCTTCTGTACTAATAATTGAGCCTCAGTTGTCGAGGCCTCCAAAGTAGTTTTGATCCTGCAGTTGCACTTGTAATTATTGTGGAATCAGTTGTCATTGCAGAGACTTCGGGGGTAGTGTGTGTATCCGCAGATGTAGCTGTTACTCCCTCACTTGTGGCAAGGGTTGGCCCAAATGTGGTGGCTGTGACTCCATCAGTAGTACTTTCTGGTGTTTCTGTTGCAACTGTTCCTGTTGTGGCGACTGATGTTTCTTCTGTACTCATAGTTCGAGCCTCAGTTGTCGAGGCCTCCAAAGTAGTTAGTGTTCCAGTTGTAATTATTATGCAGTTGCAGTTGTAATTATTGTGGAATCAGTTGTCATTGCAGAGACTTCGGGGGTAGTGTGTGTATCCGCAGATGTAGCTGTTACTCCCTCACTTGTGGCAATTGTTGGCACAAATGTGGTAGCTGTTGACCCCTCAGTGGCTGTGACTCCATCAGTAGTACTTTCTGCTGTTTCTGTTGCAACTGTTCCTGTTGTGGCGACTGATGTTTCTTCTGTACTAATAGTTGGAGCCTCCGTTGTCGAGGCCTCCAAAGTAGTCAGTGTTCCCGCAGTTGCACTTGTAATTATTATGGAATCAGTTGTCATTGCAGAGACTTCGGGGGTAGTGAGTGTATCTGCAGAGGTAGCTGTTACTCCCTCACTTGTGGCAAGGGTTGGCCCAAATGTGGTGGCTGTGACTCCATCAGTAGTACTTTCTGGTGTTTCTGTTGCAACTGTTCCTGTTGTGGCAACTGATGTTTCTTCTGTACTAATAATTGGAGCCTCAGTTGTCGAGGCCTCCAAAGTAGTTTTTGATCCTGCAGTTGCAGTTGTAATTATTGTGGAATCAGTTGTCATTGCAGAGACTTCGGGGGTAGTGTGTGTATCCGCAGATGTAGCTGTTACTCCCTCACTTGTGGCAAGGGTTGGCCCAAATGTGGTGGCTGTGACTCCATCAGTAGTACTTTCTGGTTGTTCTGTTACAACTGTTCCTGTTGTGGCGACTGATGTTTCTTCTGTACTCATAGTTCGAGCCTCAGTTGTCGAGGCCTCCAAAGTAGTGAGTGTTCCCGCAGTTGCAGTTGTAATCATTGTGGAATCAGTTGTCATTGCAGAGACTTCGGGGGTAGTGTGTGTATCCGCAGATGTAGCTGTTACTCCCTCACTTGTGGCAATTGTTGGCACAAATGTGGTAGCTGTTGACCCCTCAGTGGCTGTGATTCCATCAGTAGTACTTTCTGCTGTTTCTGTTGCAACTGTTCCTGTTGTGGCAACTGATGTTTCTTCTGTACTAATAGTTGGAGCCTCCGTTGTCGAGGCCTCCAAAGTAGTTAGTGTTCCCGCAGTTGCAGTTGTAAATATTGTGGAATCAGTTGTCATTGCAGAGACTTCGGGGGTAGTTTGTGTATCCGCAGATGTAGCTGTTACTCCCTCACTTGTGGCAAGGGTTGGCCCAAATGTGGTGGCTGTGACTCCATCAGTAGTACTCTGTGGTGTTGCTGTTGCAACTGTTCCTGTTGTGGCGACTGATGTTTCTTCTGTGCTAATAGTTGGAGCCTCAGTTGTCGAGGCCTCCAAAGTAGTTAGTGTTC
Organism: Megalops atlanticus; assembly: GCA_019176425.1. Lineage (NCBI taxonomy): Eukaryota > Metazoa > Chordata > Actinopteri > Elopiformes > Megalopidae > Megalops > Megalops atlanticus. The sequence goes on from CM032888.1 coordinate 7,224,840, forward strand.
CAGCAGTTGTACTTGTAACTATTATAGAATCAGTTGTCATTGCAGAGACTTTGCGGGGTAGTGAGTGTATCCGCAGATGTAGCTGTTACTCCCTCACTTATGGCAAGGGTTGGCCCAAATGTGGTGGCTGTTGACCGTTCCGTGGCTGTGACTCCATCAGTAGTACTTTCTGGTGTTTCTGTTGCAATTGTTCCTGTTGTGGCGACTGATGTTTCTTCTGTACTAATCGTTGGAGCCTCAGTTGTCGAGGCCTCCAAAGTAGTGAGTGTTCCCGCAGTTGCACTTGTAATTATTGTGGAATCAGTTGTCATTGCAGAGACTTTGCGGGTAGTGAGTGTATCCGCAGATGTAGCTGTTACTCCCTCACTTGTGGCAAGGGTTGTCCCAAATGTGGTGGCTGTGACTCCATCAGTAGTACTTTCTGGTGTTTCTGTTGCAACTGTTCTTGTTGTGGCGACTGATGTTTCGTCTGTACTAATAGTTGGAGCCTCAGTTGTCGAGGCCTCCAAAGTAGTTTTTGATCCTGCAGTTGCACTTGTAATTATTGTGGAATCAGTTGTCATTGCAGAGACTTCGGGGGTAGTGAGTGTATCCGCAGATGTAGCTGTTACTCCCTCACTTGTGGCAAGGGTTGGCCCAAATGTGGTAGCTGTTGACCCCTCAGTGGCTGTGACTCCATCAGCAGTACTTTCTGGTGTTTGTGTTGCAACTATTCCTGTTGTGGCGACCGATGTTTCTTCTGTACTTATAGTTGGAGCCTCCATTGACCCCTCAGTGGCTGTCACTCGATCAGTAGTACTTTCTGTTGTTTTTTTTACAACAGTTCTTTGATATGCATTATTTTTATTTGATTCATTTCTCACAGCATCTGTAGTGTTTAGTGTACTCAGACTTCCTGTAATTGATTCAGCCATCTGCAGTGTTGCAGAACGTAATGCATTTAATGTGTCTTTTGTTTCCTTTACTGATTTTGAGTTTTCGGTTTTATATCCTGTAATAGTTTTTGGGTAATCATATGAGATGGACACGTCTCCACTTGTAATCATACCATTCATAGCAGACATCCCCACTCCTGTTAACGAAACAATACAAAACATTGTAGTTAACAAATCAATGGCAGTGGACATTTTGCCTCCTACATATTGTGAGTTTTCTATGAGTCTGAACTTGAAGATTTTTGTTAGTATATATTACATCCTCACAAAGAAACAACAGAAATCTCATGTTCATAAATTATTCTCTTTTAAGATTTTTTTCCTTCTCAAAATCTGACACAAAGTACCAATCACTTTCATTAACTAGTTTAAATTTAGATGAATCCATTTATCAACTATATGTTTGAAAACACTGACAATAATCTACCAAATGAGCTCTAAATTAACAAAGAAATCATTCAGGGAAATCATGTAACATATTTAGAGCCCTTTCATGTAGATTTTGTTTCAAACCTTATTTCTTAACTAATACACTTACAATTATAATTGCAATGCACTGTTTTCACCTACTTATCAAATTTGCTATACAATGGGTACTGATTAGATCCATTAAAAATGCATGTATTTCAGGAATAAAACTAAATTTAAATGCACATGCACAGGGATGCTGACAAAGTCATCACAACCAGCCAGAAATTTGGAGAAAAAAAATAATGACTGATTGTTGATGGACAAAAGGGATTATTATAAACAGGAAAACGTTGACTAATAGTGTCAGCCAAACAGCCAAACTAATATGACCACATGCAGCTGTAACACCTTTGTGTTGTACATGTTTCAGCAGAGTTCATTCTCTTAAGGTCAACATTCTTTAACTTATTTCAAAGGCTGATCACCTTGGTGCTCTTTAATTATCTCTGTTACGTCATGTCTCATGATTGTGACTGACCTACCGATGTGTATGAACTGTAAAACACTGAAATTTTATTTGACGTTCCCCCAGATATATTTTAAACATTATAAGTACAGTTCGTCACATGCAGAGAATTCAATAAAACACTTCTCAAAGCTCTCAGATTGTTGATGCTTTAAGACCCTATGAACATTTAACCTTCTGCTTATATAAAATGTCTTTGTTTGATCTCAATGAAGCTTTCCTACAGAAATAATCACAATGACCCTGAAGGCTGACTTATTACAAACATGTACTTCTGTGCCATCTAGACTCATTTCAAAACACAGAACTTGGATTAAATTTCATGTGGCCACACAATACATGCCCAACCTGGACTGTTTTGACTTTCTTCCTCTTTTCTTCCTCTTCTTATGCTTCTCCATCTTAATTTTCCTGCCACATTACATCAATACAAATGCTCCGATCCCCCTTTTCATGTTTCTCATGATTGATGTCTCCTTGTATTCAGCCAATAGCCACATTTGTTCATTACAGCCAATTACAAATCATTTTCTGGTTTTAGCAACAAACAGATGACCACCATCTTGGTTGTGTAACAGAGTAAGCTTGCCACATGTTAAAGGCCTAACTCATGTTATGGCAGTGTAGCATTGTGGTTAAAGAGCAGGACTTGTAACTGAAAGTTTGCTGGTTTGATTCCCCACTGGGGCACTGCTGCTGTACCCTTGGGCAAGGTATTTGACCCACAATTGCCTCAGTTTATATCCAGCTGTATAAATGGATAACTTTGGAGAAAAAAAAACTGTAACCGATATAAGTTGCTCTGGATAAGAGCATCTGCTAATGCCATTAATGTAATGTCATAATATATGCAATGGTGATAGTATTCATTTGTATGTACTTTATTCTAGTACCCTATGTATTATTCCTTATATTTTACACTTCAGTGTGACCTCATAAAAAAGACCTCATTCTGTTCTGCTAGTAATATAAAAAACAGGACCTAATTAGAGAAAATAAATTAGGGTTAGAGTTAGTATTTGGGGACGGGCTAAGATACAGTAGAATTCATGACATATAAGGAGTAAACAAATCATGGAAGCACCAAATGAAAAAGAACCTAAATTTTAAGTAACAACATTGCAATTAAAAAGAAGTATACCCACGTGTTTCATAATAATGTAAGTACTAGTACCAATATTTGTGATTTTAAAATCAGTACTTTAATATGTGAGCTTCTAAAGCAACATGAGAGATCTAAAAAATTGTGCAGAGATGGCAAAATTATTTAATGTGTCACAGGTAAACAAGGAAAAACTGCATCAGGAAAGATACAGTGCTCGCGAGTCAAAGTTCACCAACAGAGATAGATGGACACACAGGATACTTGTTAAAAACCACAAAACAACGGCCTCAACAAAGCTATGTCAGGGCTGCCATTTGGAAACCTCTGAGAGGTAATAATAATAATAATAATAATAAGTTACATTTATATAGCGTCTTTCTCAATACCCAAGGTCGCTTTACATGGTAATCAAAAAAAAAAAAGGGTAGCGCTATGCAGTGGCGGTGGAGGAGAAGTGATCATTGAAAAGAAAGGTCTTGAGATGTGCTTTAAAGAACAGAAGAGAAGGGCAGTCAGGAAGAGGTTGAGGGAGAGAGTTCCAGAGTTTGGGGGCCATGGCACTGAAGGACCTGCCGCCCAGGGTGGAGAGTCTGGTGCGGGGGACAGCTAAGAGATTTTGGTCAAAGGATCTAAGAGAGCGGGATGGAGAGTAGGGGGTCAAGAGGTCACGGATGTAGGGAGGAGCAAGGTTATGGAGGGCTTTGAAGGTGAGAAGCAGTTCTTTGTATTTAATCCGGGACCGAACTGGTAGCCAGTGAAGCTGATGAAGAATGGGGGTGATGTGTGCAGACCGTTTGGTATGGGTGAGGAGTCTGGCTGCAGAGTTTTGAATATATTGGAGTCTTTGTAGGGATTTAGTGGGGAGACCAATGAAAAGTGAGTTGCAGTAATCTAGGCAGGACATAATGACGGAGTGAACCAACGTTTGTGCATCGCTGATAGAGAGAAAGGGTCGGAGGCGAGCAATGTTCCGGAGATGAAAGAAGGCAGTCTTGGTGAGTGTTTTAATATGGGGATCGAAGCTAAGAGTGGAGTCAAGCTGTATGCCAAGGTTCTTAACAACAGGAGTGGAGTTGACAAGTGTACCATCAATGTTGAGAGTGAAACTGGGAGATTTGGAAAGCAGAGATTTAGGGCCAATAAGAAGAATTTCGGTTTTGTCTGTGTTGAGTTTGAGAAAATTGCTATGCATCCATAGTTTTAAGTCGGAAAGGCAGTCAGTGAGGGAGCTGGGTAGGGGGTCAGTGGAGGAGGAAGTGGTAAGATATAATTGAATGTCATCTGCATAGCAGTGGAAATTTAAGCCATGGCTGCGAATAATCTGGCCAAGTGGGAGGATATATATGAGGAAGAGGAGAGGCCCAAGAACAGAACCCTGGGGGACACCACAAGTGACAGGGGACATGGGGGATTTATGTGGACCAAGTGTGACAAACTGCTTTCTATTGGTGAGGTATGACTGAAACCATGTGAGAGCTGTGCCAGAGCACCAATAGCAGACAGAAGGGAGATGAGAACTTTGTGACTGACAGTATCAAAAGCAGCACTTAGGTCAAGGAGGATGAGGATGTTTAATGAACCAGAGTCAGCAGACAGGAGAAGGTCATTGACCACTCGTAATAGGGCTATCTCTGTGCTGTGATGTGTGCGGAAACCAGATTGAAAGGGCTCATATAGGTCGTGGTGACTGAGAAAGGTGTGTAGTTGTGAGGCCACCACTCTCTCCAGTACCTTGGCTAAAAAGGGTAGGTTGGAGATAGGGCGGTAGTTGGACAGGGAGGTTGGATCGGAATCAGTCTTTTTAAGAATAGGAGTCACTGCAGCAGTTTTAAGGGCAGCAGGAACAACACCAGAATTGAGGCAGGAGTTTACAAGCAATGTGATGGGTTCAGAGATGACCATGGTGCATGCTTTAAGTAGTGGGGTAGGGGCTGGGTCAAGCTTGCAAGTAATGATGTCAGGGAGTCTACAGTGGTGAAATGGGTGAGCTGAGGGCCCAGAGAAGGAGAAGAAGAAGAGAAAGAGATGGCATTGGGTGTGAAACAGCGGTAGATATGGCTAATTTTATCTTCAAAAAAGTTTAAGAAGGCGCGGCACTGTTCAGGGGTCTTGGGACAGCCAGTGACAGGAGGTTTGAGGAGTTTGTCCACAGTCCTGAACAATGTTTTAGGCCTGGACATGGAACAATTTGTAAGTGAAGAATAGTAGCTTGAGCGGGCAGCATTAAGGGCATCCCTATATTTTTGAATGTGCTCAGTGTAGAGCAAGGAGTGAATCGTGAGGCCAGTTTTCTTATATAGCCGTTCGAGATGGCGGCCAGTTTTCTTATATAGCCGTTCGAGACGGCGGCCAGTGGCCTTCAATTGTCTGAGCTCAGGGGTGTACCAGGGGCATGTGTGGTTTGCTGGGACAAGCCTAGTCCTGACAGGGGCTAAGTCATCAAGCAGACTAGTAAGAGCGTCATTGTATATGGCAACCAGATTATCAGGGGAGGAGAGCTCATCTAGGTCGTACAGCAGTGAGGCCTGTATAGAGGCAGCAAGCATGCTGTGGTTAATGGACTTAATGTTACAGCCTGTGACTGTTGTTTTCTCAGACGAGGGGGGGGTGATAGTATGGAAACTGCATTCAATGAGCTTATGATCAGAGACACCAGAGATGGACCTGGAGACAGAGATGTCATTTAAACCAGAAGAACAGAGCAGATCCAGAGTGTGGCCAAGAGAGTGAGTGGGAAAGTCAACATGCTGTGTCAGGCTGAAACAGTCCAATATAGAGTTAAACTCAGAGGTGTAAGAACAATTGGTATCGACATGAATGTTAAAATCACCTAGCATGATCACAGCAGGACAGAAAGATGAAATAACAGTGAGAAGTTCATTCAGTTCAGACAGAAAATTTCCAAACGGTTTAGGGGGGCGGTAGACTAACAATAGTATTAGAGGCAGGGTTGAGACAATCCTCAGAGCAAAGTATTCAAAGCATGTCACTTCGAATAGTGTGAGTTCATTAACAGTCAGATCTGAGCGATACACCACAGCCAACCCGCCCCCTCTCCGTACAGATCTGGGTTTAGATAAATGGCAATAGCCAGGAGGGGTCAGCATGTTTAATTGAATATAGTCACAAGGTTGTTGCCAAGTCTCTGAGAGACAAAACAAGTCCAGATTTTTTCCGAGGATGAGGTCGTTGATTAAGGCCGTTTTGTTAGTGATTGAACGTGCATTCAGGTGGGCAATGTTAAAGTTCCGATGAGACGACGAGGCAGGAGCTGGCAGCATAGGGGGACAACGAAGGTGGTCATAGTTTATTCCCCTGTTCTTTAGATGGGGTTGTCGAGCACGGCCAGAGGTAGATAGAGTTGGAATTTGAGCATCATGTCCGTATATGAGTGACGGTCCTCTTTTGGAGCGATGGATATAGCGTGGACGACGAGTAATTCCAAGCGATCGACATAGGTTATACAACGCCGGATCCAAGGGGGCGTGACAGTGTAAAAGTTTGAGAGCAGCCGGGGTGTATAAAGGCTGCATTGCCAAATGGTAGAAAGCACACATGCACAGCACAAAGCGAGGCCGTGAACAGTGAGCTGAGAAGGCTTTAATCCAGATGCCAGCAGTAGACATACAGCAACCGACAGAAAAGCTGCCACACACAGCAACACCACGCTACGCTACATGTTAGCCAACCAGGCTCACAACACAACCCAGCCAGTACTGCAATCTACGCCGTTTAGTACACTAATCACAGAACCAACTGGGGACAACAACGAGGCAAGAGGGTAGAGGCACACTCACCACTGATGCAGTCACTGTGAGGGGAGAGAAGTAGAGGGCTCATTCAGGGAAAAAGCAGCAGGTGCGCCAAGCGGTAACAACAGAACTGGCGGAGCAAAGTTTGTAGCAACAATAAATCCACGGATTTGACACAATAGTACAGCAACAAAGCTCCAGCGACAAGGCAGTAGAGTTCAGCAAACACCGGATGAGGATGCGGTAATCCACAAAAGTTTCAAGAGTTCAATAAACAGCAGAAAACAATAGCAAAGAAGGAGAGACACCGGTGAGCAGCGGCAGACAGGCACGCACAGTGTTCACTCAACCGGAAGTGAGTACTCTGAAGAGTGTCGCATTTTGGTTTACTTGAAGAAGAAGAGGTGGAAGAAAGTTATATGGTCTGATGAATCATCTTTTACTCCTCCCACACCTGAATGAGTTCATGTCTGAAGAAAGCCAAAGGAAGCCTTCAATCCACTCTGCCTGTTGTTAAATATGGTGGTGGATCTTTTTGTTATGGGAAACCATCTAGTAGCTGTCATTGGGTCCAGTTATTACTCTGAATGGTAGAATTACAACCAAGGAATACAAGGCCATTGTAGGCAACCAGGTATACCCTATGGTGTAAACATTTTGTCCTCATGATGTTCCTGTATTCCAAGGCAATAATGCCCCTCTACACATAGCTAATTAGCTAATTATAAGAGTTGTTTCATAAACACCAGGATGAACACCTTCCATGGTCTCCCAGTCACCAGATCTAAAGATCATTTAACCTTTATTGGAGGTTATGGAACATAGAGTGCAGAGTAGACTTCCACCTCCTTCATTTCTGAAAGAAGTGGATTCTTTCCTTCTTCAGGAATGGTCCAACATGTGACACAGAGGAACACGTTTTTCGCTTACTACCGCGTCACTTGTTTCAAATTCCGTTGCATCTGTAACGATAATTCGAATGGTGTCGCGCATTAACGTCCGTCAGAGTTAGGTGGAGATTTCCAAGGAGGCTTATAGCAATAAATCTCCCTGAGATAACGGAGACATTCTGTAATGCATTGCTTGCGGTGGCAAATGAGCTAATCCGCTTATGGGGAAGTGTAAGGTATAAAATTAAATGCAATTTAATTGCCTTGTTTATGTTTTGTTTCTGTTCTTCACATGTTCAGAGTAAAACGTCCGTCATAGAGTTCTTGGCGCTCCCTTCAACGCACGCAATTAGCTTTACAGCTGGTGTGATAAAAATATATATCCTCCACGTCTTCGTTGGAATTGGGATCGGCCGAGGAAGATTTTGGCACATCAGTCATTCGAAAAAAATTAACCTAATTTCGTTTCTGTGAGTAACGGCTCATTTTGCAGTCACAGACTGCATCAGCAAATACTACTGGAAAACACTGTACGCCAAAACGCACGTAAATGTCGTATAATGTTGTGTATGCAGTAGGTGGTTTACTTTATTACTGACGCAGCAGCTGCCTCCGTTTCTGGGCACCTTGGCAGACTTAAGTTATGCACTCTTGAAGCAAATTTACACCCAAAAGCTCACAACAGGCTCACTTAATTACGTGCTATTTCTACTAATGTATTCCCCTTTTGACATTGCATATTGTTAATTATTATATAGTTTTTCTCCCATGTAACAGATTCAATGGGAGGTGTATGAGTGAGTGTCTTTATCTAAATAAAAAGTGTCGCGTTTTGGTGGAACGTCTGAGGTCTTATCAAAATGTTCGTCGCTCAAAATTAACACGAAAGCAGTGCTCTTATGTTTACTATCCTCAGTCTTGCCTTTGTAAGTATTATCTGTGTATTAAGTAGCCAAAAGCTAAGGAAAATTACAATTACAATTGTTCTCTGGGTACAAGAGCAGTTTATCGAAACAAGTGAATCAACAATTCTCTTCAGTTCAAAGATTACTCCAGAACTACATTAGTTGTCAGAAATCAACCACTGATCATATCCCTCCCAGTTTTGATAATTTAGGTCTTAACTGGACAATTTAGCTTTAACTTTACGAGTCCGACACATGGCCGGCTCCGTGTCGCAGACTATTGCCCTTGATATACTTAATGTTAGAATAAATGCTTTAGTAGCCATCACGACGCGAGCGCAGATTGTGATTGTTACCGTTTCAGTTTACAGTCTTAGACACTGGGAGACTTCTCAGCCGAGAGTACAATAATCAAAAATAATCTAATAAGATAATAAACTATCGATACCATAAAGACTTGATCATGGGCGGCAAAGCTGGGAACCTGAAAGGCAACTTGCAATTTCTTGTCATCCAGAAGTAAGAAGTCAGTATCTCATTGGATACCTATCTTTCTAATTTTAAGCTTGGTAGTTTTGCTGTAGTACAACGGAGCCTAAGCTAGGAAGACATACGTTGGTTGCACAGCAATGAAATTTCGTTTTACGTACAGTCCGCATAATACGATGAACTCTTTACGTTTCTCTAAGTTTGTCGTGCAAACCCTACCCGGCTTTAAGGTTCTCCAGGGTCTGCGTTCTTGGGAACGCATGTTCTCTCTCTTTCTCTCTCTCTCTCTCTCTCTCTCTCTCTCTCTCTATATATATATATATATATATATATATATATATATATATATATATATATATATATATATAACATCCTTTTCTCTCTAACAGTTATTTTTTTCATTCCAGTTTCCTTTCCCCCATGCTGTAAGATGCACGATCGTGTGTCACAATTTTATTTGTAATTATTTTTAAAAGTTGGGAATCGAAACTTTGTAAAATATCGATTAAATTCAAAGCTGAGCTCCAAAACACTGCTTATTTAAATGAGTACAGATAGGCCTATAGATCATAGTTTTGGGCTATCAACTGTGCTGAATTGCCATAATTATGTATTATTTGAGACATAAGAGGCATATAAGAGAAATAAGTTGCCTTTCAAATTTTGATGACATGTTTAATGCGTGATGTACCATTATCCATCGATGCCCACTGTACTTTCTAAGCCAAGCAAGTGCAATTTTATAAAGGTAGGTCTCATGGACTCAAAGAAAAAATTTAAATCACTTTTATCAGTGGGGCTTAACCTCTGAGCTGAGCAGAGTATCAAATCCACAAAACATCCAACTGAAACAATGCAATCAGCCAAAAGAATTTTGAGCTGTGTTGATTAATACAGTGATGCAGAAGGTGAACTAACATAATGTGCATAGCTGTAAATATCCTGTGTCTGATATCCTCAGATATATCTCTAATTTGTGTCTTACCTCTGGCAGAACACAGAATCATCCAGGTGAGCAACAGGTCAGTGACATGGACCCTGTTGGGTGCCATGGCTGCACCTTCTCCCACTCAGTTAGTTCTTACACTGCAGCGATGCTACTTGTTTCAATGACTGAGCAAAACTGCCTCAGAAGAACAGCAAGTAGGTGGTGCGGTGTGAAGCTCATGACAGTTTAAATATTAACACTCAGCCCAGTCTGAAAGAGATTATATGCTTTATTTATTGTACTGTTCACAAGGATGTAGCAGGAGGGATGATACAAAGAGAAGATAAGAAAGTTGTATTTCCTCAGAAAAGCTATTACAGTGAAGGGATGTAAAAACCCAGGAGTATTGCCACTTAATCACTGTGAGCTAGATAGGCAACAAAGAGGCTGTTTTACCGCTGTGATTTTATTGCACACACACTCTCACAACCTTTTGCCCATTATACAGTCTTCATCAGTTGATCGTGTTGATGGGAAAATGCTATGATCAGAATTAAGAAGGTTAGACCTAACAGTTTTATAATGAGGGTGACTGAAAAATTACTACTTCTGTAATTTAGACTTGCCTTGCACCATGAATAATTAGAGTCCCATAAAGTTTTTGTTATGCTGGCATTTATTGTGGTGACATCAGTTATTAATTTATAAATGATCTTATGCTTAGGTAGGAACTTTCTTACGAGTTATTTTTATCTATTGTCATTTGATGGTGACATCAACTGAGCAGGGAAATTAGTCATATAACCAGATAAAGAGTGGTCTCCGGGCAAAAATACAATACTCTTACCAATAATTTAAGTGCATTAAATAGATCATATCATCATCATAATAGTTTTGTGTGTCTGTAATTTATATTAACATATCATTAAATAACCCATGCACTGCTGTATGCTGTTTAGGAAAAATGGGCCATGTTGAGATGCATATTATAGTTCTCTTTTTTAAATTAAGCATTAATTTTACAATATAATTATGGGCAAAGCTGTTCAAGCATTTTTTGAAGCATATATAAAAGAAATTGTTAAGAAATCAGCAAGAACAAGGGACCTACAGAGAGTGGGCTGGGAAAGTTGGGAATTGTAGTTGATGGAAGTCATTTGTTTTATTTCCAAATTTTCACTTGATCTTCCAATTTTACAGTGATCTTCTTTTTTGGCAGGTAATTGTTGCATGTGTGACACGAATGTACATTAAAAAGTACATTGGTGGAACACAAGTCATGCCCTGTTTAGAATAAACCTCATTACCATGTATGCATGACGACTGTGTGACTTTCTTAGCAGCCTTAGAAATCATGCCTAGACTTAAGTCTGGGGTTGCTGTTATCATATTGCTAAATGTTGCTTTTAGCGCTGTTATCAGTTTAATTTTGTCTGTGATTTGTTTCCCTCAGAATATTAATGAATCCAAGCATACTGGCCAAGGAAGTACTCCTTTTGTCTGTGGTGTAAGCACCACCATGATTTTGAGACTCAGTTAGCAGCCAGAAAAGGTCATTCCAGCAGCCTCAGAAGATACCAGCAGAGTGAGGGAGATCCACATGCTGACTACTTTTGCATTCAGACTTGACAGGGCATAAGCCCCTCACCTATCTATTAGTCTCCATCCTGGGCAGGTTGTCGGTGGCCCTCCCACATTTGCATGTCTGCTGTGAATGGTGGGAAAGCCCCTGTTATAAAAGCTGCCTGAGGTATGCCCACTCTAAAAAATCTCCCCCCGGTCTCTACCCACTCACCAACACTGTTAAGCAGCATTTCACAAATAAGGATGAGACAAACATGCAGTAGGCGAAAGGGTTTAGGCTTCGCTCTTTATCCCTCCGTAAACCTCCTTTGAATTTCCCATATTCTGTAGTTCATTCCTTGTGAAGATAATGGTCTGTTAACATAGGTTACATATTTAAAGACTACATAAATGCAAACGTATGAGAGCGATCGATCGGTGCATACAGTACGCATGCACTTAACCTGAAAACTCAGGGGATCAGGGGTATTGTAGCTTGGTGCTCAAATTGCAGTGTTCCTGGTTATCCAACTTAGGTCTCCACGCTGTAGTGGACCCAGGTGCAGGAAAAGTGCAGCTAAACGCGGAAACCATTGTCTGTTTTCTATTAACATAAAAAATATGTTGTTACATTTTAAGGATAGTTGAATCTAAGGACCATTAACTCTTGTGCTCAGAATAGCCAGGCAAGATATTTGCCCTGCATGTCACAGTGGATTAAAGATGTGTCTTGTTTTGCTTCCTGCATGCCCATACTTGTTTTGATCAACCATCCCACTGTATCACCACCATATTGCTGGTAACAAAATGCCATAAAAGTCAGTAAGCAAATAGAAAATGTAGACCTATCCAGTGTAAAGGGGGATGACTCAGGGAATTAGTCATAGATGTGGAAATATACATTAATCCTGATATCACATATGACCCAATTGAACACACTTGAACTGATGTCCTGTATATATACATATATGTATTTAATGTTATCAAACACATTTTCTCAATCAGCTCTTAATTCAACTCATATATTGAAGTTGTGATTGAAATAACAGCAAAATAGACATGGTTATACGTAAGTATTCAACGATAGAAAAAAAGGACTAAGACAACTTCAATACTATCAATAACTCTAACAATTTTACAGCATTTTATAGCGCTGACTTAAAGACAAAATTTGAAAACAGGCAGCAGTGTTGTGGTTTTCCCAAATGCTGAAACAATGCAGGAGAGAACAGGATGAAACCAGAGGTAAGTTAAATCAAAGAAGGTGGCATTTCACCTAAACATGAAGGGCAAATAGCAACAATGTTAGCAGGAGTTCAATCATAGGGTTTAGACCACCAGACTACAGCCCAGAGAATGGAAATACATATTAATAATTCTGTGAGTGGGTGAATTCTTGCGTGAATTCTACAAGAAGGAAGAAAGGAATCATGAACTCTCTACATATCAACATTCACAGAGGTCCACGCCCTGAGCCAGCCGAGGGATAAACTGGACATTGCCTCATGCATGCTCAATGCTTCACACTCCTTGCCACGCCATGATAATTTCAAAGTCCTATAAATGCTGTGGAGCAGCTATCAGGCAAATGGGGTGTAGGGGATTGGTTTCTGTGGTACTGGGCTTGGCCTGGTGTGAGATATGGCTGGCAATGGCTGGGGTTGACTGCTGATTGGCTGAGACACTGGAGGGGAAGACTTGCATGGCATGGCAATCTTCCAATCTCACCATTTGTTAACAAAGTGCTGGCCAGGACATTTGCCCCCTGATTTGTATATGTTATGTTGGCATGCTTGGTTGTCATAGGTTCGTGCACTGTTAACCACAGGATCTGTGGTTACGGCTACCAGTGGTGGAAAGAGTACTGGAAAATCATATTCAAGTGGAAGTACGGTTACTTCAGAGAAAATAAGTAGAATTGAAAGTATTCATCCTAGAAACTACTTCAGTAAGAGTAAAACATACCTTATTGAAGTAAACATACTTTTGGAACCATTTACCATGATGTGTAAGTTACAAATTAGTGTTGCTCATTTCCTTTGTTTTGCCTGAGCTGTCCTATGCAACATCACAAGCATTCATCAGAAAGGAAGCACACACAGACACAAAATGTTTCAGTTCATGTGCTCACTCATGTACCTAGCAAGCCATCATGTTATTACAAATCTCTTGAATGTGTGGCCTGGTAATACTGTAATTCTAGCTAGCTAACAACACCACAGAACATCAACGGATACAGTACATAAGGGACTAGTGAGCAGCTAGCAATTGCTAATTTTGTTAGTCCTTGTCTGTTATCCTGATAGCTTCAAGTGACTGCTGTAGCTAGCTAGTAGTTTTTTGTCCTGATAACATTAACTAACTGTACAACAGTTAACTGTATTTAGCTAGCTTGCAACCTCTTAAATAAGTATAAATAAAACTTTCTAAATCTGCCTCTACACGTGCCCTCAGGTTAGAGTTATATGATAGTATCTCCACTGATACTATGGCCCCTTGTGGTTTCTAAGCTCAACAGTTTGTGCAGGTGTAGCCAGGGATGTTCCTCCTCTTGGTCCTTGGTAGTGACATCCACTGTGTTCTCCATATGATGTTCAGTTAGCTAGCTAACCAAGCCTGTGTCAAATTGTCTTTGGCCAACAGGTGCGAAAAAATACAATCACTTAAATTTTGTGTGGGATTTTGATCTTATTGGCTACTGACATGGTATGGTGAATAGCAGTTTGAGTGACTTTGCTAGTGGTGTGGCTCCAGTTATTTTCAGCACACGGTTGTGGATATAATGTAAAAAATTATGGTGTGCAGCATGCTCACTTTATGTGAGCTAGAAAAATGTAATGGGCTCAGTCTGAAAAAAGTAATGAAGTAAAAGAAGAGAATGGTTTATTCAACGTGTACTAGAGTAAAAGTATTGTCATTTAAAAATAATAAACCCAGAAAAAACTACTCAAGTACAGTAACAAGAGTACTGGTAATACATTACACTCTTGGAATCTACCCATTTGGTCAGTCAAGCTGCTTTTCAGAAGTACTGATGAGGAAAATATTCCTCCTTGATACTTTGCTGTCAGCATTCATTCATTAGCTTTTGGTGTCCCTTCTTATTTCAATCAAGTACTAATGTACTAATGCACTAAAGTAAATCTTCCTCTGTCTGTGTGAATTCTCTGTCTCTGTGTTTCTCTTTCTCAAGGAATAGCTGTAATCATACCTTGAAATGATCTGTTAAAAACTGGAGAAAGAAAAGGTTGTTTTTATGAATAAATATACGTAGACTAAAAGAGAGTACAATTCCAATGCGAATGTTAAGATTTTACAAGCCCTTTCTGAATGAGACTCACGTTTGCCTGGTGCACCCCTCATCAGATTTGCCATCGTTGTTTATGCCATGTTAACCAGTATATTCACCATATGCCAGGCTCACACCTAATTGTTGTACTCCACCCCAGCAGGACACTTGGAGGGCCCCACCAACCAACCACCCAGCTGATATTTGTTAGTTAAGGGCAGTAATTTTGGTTGCGTGATGTCGTGGTAAACAGCGGGGCTCAGATATGGCACTATTGTTGCACGCTTACCCTGAATTGCCTCACCTCAATTAATATCCAGTTTTATAAATGTGCATGCATACACATAAAGAAGAAATAAAAATAAATTTTATATATAGTCAAAACTGTAAGTTAGGAAAGTTCCTCGGCATGAACGCAGATCTCCAGATGTAATGTTGTAACAGCTGAATTGCATTCCCTGTAATATCACTTTTATTTCCACAGCCAGCCCTGAGACCCAATACATCAGCTACAGGTTTTGTTCCAGATTTTCCATGTTTCATGTTTGGTGTTCCAACTCAGCATGCCAACACAGCACCACAGAGGCACACAAACCAGGAAGACTAGTTGTGATATCACACGTGACCCAATTGAACACACTTGAACTGAAATCCTGTATATATACATATATGTATTTAATGTTGTCAAAAACATTTTCTCAATCAGCTCTTAATTCAACACATATATTGAAAATTGTGATTGAAATAACAGCAAAATAGACATGGTAACCATTCAACAATGAGGGAAAATATTCAGTGAGCATACATTTGCATAAGAAATAAATAAGAGGTAATGCTTATTTTTAGCGAATACATTAAAAAAGGACTAAGACAACTTAAATACTAATCAATTGTACAGCATTTTACAGCACTGACTTAAATAAAAACGGTGTGACTTTGCAGGAGAGAACAGGATGAAACCAGAGGTAAGTTAAATCACAGAAGGTGTCATTTCACCTAAACATGAAGGGCAAATAGCAACAATGTTGGCAGGGGGTTCAGTCATAGGGTTTAGACCAACAGATCACTGGACGTAATTTGAACCAAAACAGTTGAAACATCCCTCCTAAAACCACTGCTAAGGTTATGCAATTGGCCATCCCAGACTACCCCAGAGCTGGAGTGACCTCATTCTTCTTCCAAGAAGAATTCTCAATAACTTAAGGGGTTAGAGTGCATAAAATGAACTCTTGATGAAATCTTGAGGGCTCTCTGCTGTCCTGCACTAGCCTCTACCTGACTGAAATCCCCTTAAGCAGGGCACCTATGCACTCAGACACACATGCCAATAGCTCTGATTTCCAGCCATGTTTTGCATAAAGGGAGGCTAATACATATGCTGTCTGAAGCTGCAACAACTGCACGTTAGCACAAGAAGTCAAATACAGTTAAAATGTAAGGTGCATAAAAAAGGAGATACACGCCTTTAGCCTTTCCATTTGTTCACGGTGATAATTTACAACATCATACATTTGTCAGTAGGGAGATATGCACAGCAGCAATTAATTGCTATTGGAATTGCACATCAGTTGCACGGGGTTCGTGATTGATGTAGCAGTTAGATTAAGAACTGGTCTGTCCTGGAATAGCAGGAATGCAGGCTCAAGGTTGCCTATATCTGGGAAGATGTGTTGATCTGTGGTCTGTTGATCTTCACCTGCAAGGACAAAGAGAGATGAAACATTTCAAAACCATTGTCCTTGAACTCATGTGCAATTGTATCATTTTCTGCATGTGAGCTATGTGGACACAATCAATTACTACTTACAAATTAGACATGTTGTTTGCAGGGATACCAGGACACCCCAAAGTGTGCATATGTGGTGCCTATGTGCTTGTATCAGATTTGATATACACAACCAAAAGACTGTCACTGGTTTAAGCATGCATATGTAGCTGCACATAATGTAGTGTACAGCATTATGAGTGAGTATGTGAATTATTGCTATGGAGGGTATCTCCCTTCCCCTCCAACAGGAACAAGATTAGTTCCCTTCACAGGAAAACCTATATGTTATCATATTTCTTGTGGTCTTATATAGACAGGCGGTGGGGATGGGAAAGGGGCAAATGAGAGTTCACTACATATCTATCCGGTTTGTTCATGGCTGTTTGCATGCATGTATGTATGTACAATATATACTCATTGTGTGGGACTGTATGTTTGGATGTATAGGACTGTGTACAAGAGACTGGGTTCTTCCCTTGTGTGTATGTTTACGGTCTGCGTATGTGCATATATTTGTATGTGTCTTTGTTGTGTGTGTGTGTGTGTGTGTGTGTGTGTGTGTGTGTGTGTGTGTATGTGTGTGCGCATGCGTGCATGTGTGTGTATATATGTATATATATTTTTTTGCATTTGTTTTTTGTATGTGTGTAGTGTAGTGTATATATGTAGTGTGCCCATGTTTTTGTGTGTGTATGTGTATATATGTGCATGTGTTTCTGTGTGTGTGTGTGTATGTATGTGCATGTGTCTGTGTGTTTGTGTGTGTGCGTGCGTGCGTGTGTGTGTATGTGCATGTGTCTGTGTGTTTGTGTGTGTGTGTGTGTGTGCATGCGTGTGTTTATGTGCATGTGTGTGTGTGTCTGTGTGTGTGTGTGTGTGCGTGCGTGCGTGTGTGTATGTATGTGCATGTGTCTGTGTGTGTGTGTGTGTGCATGTGTCTGTGTGTTTGTGTGTGTGTCTGTGTGTGTGTGTGTGTGTATGTGTGTGTGTGCATGCGTGTGTTTATGTGCATGTGTGTGTGTGTGTGTCTGTGTGTTCTCATGTTATCTTGCTGCACATGACTTACCGGGTGGCTGCTCATGATGTTGTGCAGCTGCATGTTGGGCTCTTGGGTTAAGTACAGCTGAGGCGAATCCAAAGTGCGAAAGGGCGGGTGGGGATGGTAGGTGGGTGTGCTCTCCTTTTGATAAACACTCGGTCTCCCATCTGTGTAGTTCGGGTTACCATATACCCCTGTAGCACAAGAACAAAGTAAATCACAACAGAATGTTATCTAGAACATCATAAAACTGAAGAATGCCACCAACTTGTTGTTGCTGGAACTTGTTCACAGCAGGTCCAGTTTTCAAAAAATTAAAAAAATACTCTAATGGCTAGAAGAGCACTGATCTAACACCTATTTAAGCAGAGCTTAATAACAGGGAGTTCAGTAATTACCTGTATAGGTGCCTGAGTTCCTTTTTGAGGGGGGCCACTCAAAGTCATCCTCGAGCCATTGGTTTATGATTTCTACCTCAGAGTCTTTATTTCTGAACAGGACAACAAAATGAAGGGAACAAATGAGGAACTGACAGAAAAAAGGAAAAAAAGAAGGGGGGAACCATACAGAACAGCAGGAAGAATTCAATCATGATTTCATAATCAGTAAGTCCTGTTGTTCAGTTGTCAAAGAACATGCCCTCCCTTCACTTTCTTTCAGACTGAAAGGACACATGCAGTAAGTCCTGAGCACCAGAGGAAATCTCAAATTCATCTTCATTGCTCTCTCTTTCTTTTCTCTTTCATTTTCATGTTTCTCTTCCTCTATCTTCCCTTCAGCCCTTTTCCCCTTTTTTTCCCCTAAAGTTCTCCAGACTGATTTTGAACACACACCGAGCAGTGTCATAATCCTAATTCCTAAACTTTTGGCCAATCTATGGATGATTTCAGAGTGTCCAAAACAGTGACTTTGAAGTAATGAACAATGATTTTTGTGCAGGTTTCTTTCCTATAAGAGTTCCATTGCATTTGTATTGCCTTGTAGTGATCTGAGGGTAAGAATGGGTGTAATGTGTAGCAAGGGACAAGTTAATGACAGCACTTGTAGTGGATATGAATCAGCCACAGTTCACATCAATCCAAGCAAGAAACAAGGTCAATCAGTGCCAGCATGCCACCAGTACTGTAGGGATGTAGCCAGGGAATTTTTTACCATAAATACACATTCCTCTGTTGTCTTCATCATTGTTGCTATTTTGCTTGATTCTTACACACTTGCCAAGATGATACCCTTATCCAGGGCAATTTGCATTGCTCAGATTTTTCCCTGATTCCACACCACTACAATACATACACACAATGGCTAAGACCTCAATACACCACAAAACCTTGAGGATCTTATCTAATTGATAGCAATAATAGCCATCTTTGTGTGTTTATGTGGAACAGCTCTGCCACACTAAGCTCAGGCACATGTCTCACATGGTGAGAAAGCAGAAAAGTCAGACGCCTCCCAAACCAAAGTTCACATGGAAGTATTCATTTTAACGCAGCCATGACTGTCACATTGTGCTCCTACACCAGCATTGTTCTGCTAGCACAGTTTTTTTTTTTTTCTTGGGGGCAGCTGTTCTGTCTTGCAATCTGTTTTGCTGAGTGAAAACAGTATTCCAATTTCCCATCTTATTACGAATAGCCGTGAAAAGTGGCTGAAGATACAAAGATAGAAAGATGTCACCAGTCGACATGGACAGCACATCAACCTCCGAGAGACAGACGTAAAGTGCACAGATGGAATGTAGTCCTGACTGAGACTCAGCGACAGGCTTCTTGGTGAATGGGATAATGATTTTAACAAAAATTGACTGAGAATTGGTTCCGTGGGCTCAAAAGTGCCAGCTGAGAACTTCCTGCTGCAGTGGTTCATGTCTTTGAGCAGCAAGCAGTGCTTTCTTTGAGGGACACTGAGTGCCAAAATTTTTTTCACAAATTTGTCATCCTGATTTTGGAATTTTGCCAACTGTGCATTAAGCTCACCTCACCACTACATCCTCTACACTTGTGTGGGAGCACTGAAGCAAAAAGAATGCAAGCAAGTGATACACACGCATGCAGCCAGAGGATTTTTTTCATACTGCAGATCCCACAGTGCACTACAGGAGAGCCAGCCCTGATCAGATGATAGGAGAATCTCTCATCAGCATCATGTGATCAACTCTTAGGCACTTGACAAGTCACTAGAGGGTGCTGAGCAGTGCAACAAGGATATGTTGGCTGGCTCAACAACTGTCATGTAATAACACAGCTGAGACTCAGACTTGCAAGGGATTAGGGGTATCAGTTTTCTGTCAATACATGTGTGTAAAACATGACAGAAATGATACTTTTAAGATCTGTAAAGTGTTGTAGCAGCAAGTGTTGGACGTCAGCTTTACCCTGTTTTATAACTGGTCATGAAGTTACAATTTGTTTTGTCCCATCAGTGTCATTCTTTGTGTTTAAAAACACAGACGCTACCATGGACATTAAGTAAAGAAATGGAAGGTAGCATTTACATTTCAGGGAGGCTAAAACTCACAGTGATACTCCTTTTGATTTTCCTACAAGCCCAAGTATGTATTCTTTCAGACAATATAATAACTATGAATAGTAGGCACAGTGCAATCTAATTCTTAAATATATTGTGCAATATGTTATTTATTTAGAAGAGAGGGAAATTGGCAAAAATTGCTGAATATGCTCTGAAGAGGTTATAAGTACTTTTCTCAGATGGGAAAGTGCTTTAAAATACCTAATAATACCATTGTCTTGTATTATCCATTTATTATCGTGAGCTTATCCTTCAACAGTGCTGTGTAATTGTTGAAATTAATGCCAACACCTTCACAACAGCCAGCCCACCCCCCACGACTCACCTCTTCTCCTTATTCTTGTACACCACGAGGTATGCAGACAGGACGGCCAGGGCCACCAGCAGGGCCACAGCTAAGACACTGGCCCCTGCGGTGAGCCCAGCTTTGTTTATGAGGATACCACAGTCACTGCCCAGGTACCACGCAGTGCTCGATTGCCGGCAGCTGGAACAAACAGATTTTTTCTACATTTTATCCATTTTTTTTTTTACGTGGAGTCAGGGTACCCTTTACAAGTACTGTATAAAAGCCAACATCTCTAGCTAGTCATCTCGGTAAAGAGTGGGGCTGCAGTAATGACCACCTGACCATGGCCCTCATCTGTCACTGATCTTCCCAACATGACAATGATATGTTAGGAAGATATTACTTTAAGGAAGCTGTAAAATTGCAACTGTGTGTTAGTATTGGTACAATGTTGTTAGGGTATGCTACACGTTGCAAAATTGCTTAAAAAGACATTCAGAAATACATACATACTTGATTAATAATGCATTCACATGTAACACTCATTCAGTTTTCTCATGGCTTTCATATCAAAGCAGACAGTTTGCGCAGAACTGTCATTTCTTACTTTTGCCTCCACTCTGTGAACATTCAAATGGATTGAACAGGCTTCACTGAAGCTTTCTCCACTGTCAGTTGCCCATTGCTTCCATATGTACGACAAATGAGGCAATATGCTTTCCAAAGGGTAATAGTGATACAGATGGGAGGGTGGGTGGGGGGAATTTCTTAAAATGAAATTGATGCAACAACCAGATGTCCTGTGAGCCAAAGAGAAAGGCTAGTGATGGCAGAGGCAGGTATTATGGGGTACGAGTCCCCCATGTAGGAAGTGAGTGACTTACTGGCATTCGGGACCGCTGCGAGGCAGGGCGCACGTTCCCTGGTTCTTGCAGACTACAGCATCCCCGTGCCTGGCGTCGCAGACGCTCACACAGGTCAGTCTGCCTTCTTCAGTCACAGGTTGGTAGTACTGAGCGAAGTCCTGCGGCACAATCTTCTCACATACGACTGCCAGAGATGCAGAGATGGGAAGAGGAGAGGAGGTCAGAGGAGATGCTAATATACATATGCGGGATCAAGATCATCAAAAATGGTACCTTGATACTAACAAGATACTAACTAGAAACTAGATACTAACTACTAACTAGAAACAGTTCCAAGCTTCATTAATTAGGCTTTAGAGAAAATCTGTGCTTGTCTATGGTGACAATTGCTTCTTTGCATTCATATGAATCGCTGCTGACTAGCTTCCCTTTGTCTCCATGTAGAGACACCATGCAGAGACACCATACACAAAACTGACTTTTTAGTACTGATCTAGGAAAAGATTTCCCAACCCCAATCCTAACCTTTAGGATTAACAAAACAAAAATGTTCTTATTTGGGCTGGTCAGGGCTGGTTTTCCCCACCATTGAAAAGGCATAGAATATCACGAATCTAAGATGATGCCATGTCGAAGTTAAAAATTCGGGTATTTTGACAACCCTATATTTTACAGCATTCATCCTAACATGGACCACATCCCAAACTCCTCTATTTCCAATTAAGTGCACTTGTTCCCTTCCCCACCACCTGCTCCCAGTAAAAACCATGACCCTGGTCCTCTGTCTTTTTTCCCCACACTGCCCCACTCCCTCTCCAAGCACACACACCTGTTTTATTCAAAACAGTTTCAGTTGTGGTAACAGATGTGATGTTATACTCCGGACAGTCTGAAAGAATAAAAATTAGCATCACTGACATGGCCCTCATGATGGCATGTGTTGCTCAATGAAACACACTGTAGCACTGTACACAGGAGACGGCAAACCACAAAATAAACACATGATTATCAGCAGGTTAGAGTACTGTCAGTGCACTGCTACTGGGAATCGGTTGAATTTCTGGGTAGAACACTAATCTTGTATCCCAAACTCTACTTGCATGAATGGGTTGAAAAATGTAAAGTTGTGATTCACTGGGGAGTCATCTAAGGATCCGATTTGTTGAGTAGATAAATCTGTCAGGGGATAAGTGTAAATAAGTGTTTGCAGGAACAAGGAAAGGCACTAAGAGGCTATTGCTACTTTAGCTAACCCCCTTTTTAGTGGCCATTTGCCATCTAGTGGTGAGATGAAGGGTACTGCTGTTACTGACAAGAGAGCAGCTCACTGTACCAGTCTGCAAGTGAAAGGAGCTATCATTTCTACAGTAGCTGCAAGTGACAAGGTCCACTTAACACAGATACCTGTTTTATGTCCTGAAAAGTGAATTTTGGGATTTTTATTGAGGGGATATTAATCAATCTCCTATATAATTGTGCTTGAGGTGAAAAAAGTATGTAATATCATTGGAGGTTCAGTCACCTTCATCTGTTTTGCCGGCTTCACAATTCTTCAGAGTAGTATTCAGCTTGGACATTAAATCGCTATATATTTTGTCCGAGGATCCATTGTTCGGAACTTCCAGTATGACGTTGTGATTTACCTGGACACTGATTGAACAGTTTAGAGGGGGAAGGCAAAATGAGAGAAACATTGTGGTTAAAGATAAGCCTTTTTCATGCAGTTTAGTGGAGCTCAGTGCTTGTCAAACCTTTCAGCCATATTACTTCTGCTTGAACTGATGATCACTTCAGAACTTGTGGTCGCAACTCTGCACTGTCACAAATATTGTATTGATTGACCAGATATTCTGTTCTGTGTCCTTCCCATTGAACTGTATGTCACTACCACTATTCATCTATGTATTTTTATTTAGCGATTTGCTCTGAATGCCCATTCAGTGGTGTGGTCTAAAACAGGACATCCATGGCTAGCATAGCAATGGTAATAGCACCGGAATCTCCTGTTACTAACCAGAACCCCCAAGATAAGGAAGTAGGGAGGAAAGAAAGAAGCACAATCTGTTTGTAGTATAGAATATCTGTGGTGATATCCTCCAAGCATCTGTTTTTTGCAAAGGACAGAAGTGAAAAGGCTGTAACTGCCACTGTGCTTCAGTTATCTCTGGTGAAAATTGTAGAGCTTCATCTGGTGCTGTTCATATGCCACCTTTTCAAATGGAAAACAGGTTAGAGGATCAGTGAGCATTGATTTGGCTTTGGAGGCCAAAGAGGGCCTCTATAGAGGAAGCAATGTGCCTGTTATTTTGACAGTTGGTCTTAAATGTGTGGGGAGTCCAGATTTGTATGTGTTCCTTTGAATAAAAGTGTGGTTAATGGCTCAGAGATCTTGGGATTGCTTAATGGCAGTCTGTGCTATTAACTAGAAATATAACATAACTAGAAACTGTCATGTCAACATTTTGGTTTTCATTAGATGAATGAATAATATTAAAAAGAATTCATCAATCCAGTTTTTTCTTGTTTCTTGTGTTCATTGAGCTGTCATTATATTACTACAGTATTTTGGGGTGGTTACCTGTCTCTTGTAGTCTCCCTGTTGCTGTAGAGCTGCACAAACAACACCTGAAAGGTGAGCAGTCTGTTAGTACACATCAAAAAAAAAAAAAAAGAACATCACACAATATCAGTGGTGGATGAAATGTTCACAGAACCTCGACTGCGCAAGATGTCCTTATTTTACAGCACCAGTCAAAAGTACATGTATTCAAATACATTTTGATATAAAAACCTATGCTTAAATGCTTGAAATTTGTTTCTTAGACAAACATAAATAGTGACATTGATGCCTATGTATGAATTTCTTTCCAAAAAAAATTCAATTTTTAAAAAAGATTTTTTGGCTGCTTTGAAGAATCTAAAATATAAGATAAGTTTGATTTGTTTAATACTTTTTGGTCACTGTGTAATTACATTAGTGTTATTTCATAGTTTTGATGTCTTTAATATTATTCTAAAATGTGGAAAATAGTAAAAATAAAGAAAAACCCTTCTATGAGTAGGTGTGTCTAAATATTTGACTGGTATGTATGTTTTCCATGGCCTATATTTCCCTGTAAACATGGTGTATCCACTCTGGCTGTTGGATGTTTCACTTGGAGCACTTTCACCCTGGGACAGCCTCCCTCATTCAGCTATTTCCCCAATGATCCTGGATCAAACCGCATACCACAACTGCCGCAACTTTTTTTTGTTAGCACAGCAGTCAGCACAGCTGAGAAATGATTGGCTTGTCAGAAAACATGATGTGCTGACTGGTAAGATCTGGATCATGTGACAGTCTGGGGGCAGAGTCAGTGAGGGGTTAGATTAGAGGAAGTGGTTGTGTGCGTTGGCCGTAGACCTGGAATAGGCTGCCCTGGCACTGGAGATGTTTCTGTTTTTTTGTTCCATCCATGCTCCCAGTCACGCAAACTTATGAATTATTCCACTGGAAGTGGGCACATACACACATACCCCTTACCTTCTCAGAGGCATCTGCTTCACGTTGCATTCCTGACATTCTATCTCCCATCATGCCCCTGGCCACCTGTCTCACCAACGGACTGCCTCGGCTTTTTTAAACACATAAAGAGTAATATGTCATACAAACAATCAACACAGTTAATGTCTTTACAGTTCCCTGGAGATATGTGAGTATGTATTGTGTGTCTTAATGTTGCTGCATATATGGTACCTCAGAGTTATGTTCTCCACTGCTTTGAAATCAGTGAGCTTTTCTTTGTAAAATCGTTCCATCTGAAAGGCAAACATAATTCATTAATAAACACACTTTGAATTTTTGCAAGTTGTCTTGACCTTTTCAGACTCTTAGCTTACAGCATTACCTGAAAGCTGCTACAGAGCTGCATGATGGAAAGTAAGAATTCACATTCAAAATTCAGCTAAAGGCTGGACATAAAAAGCAGAAAGCCTAAAGCTCCAGTTTGCAATCTAAAAAAGACTGCCGTAATCTAAGATGGACTAAGGTACCAACTGTTAAACAAACTATGACATAACATGTGAAAAAGATTTCAGAGGCTGTACAGTACACTCTGAATAATTCAATTGGTCATCAGACATTGAGGGAAAGGAAACCAGCCTTGAACAGCAATTCGGTGTGCTTATAAAATGCATTTCTTCTGTGCTGCCCAAAAAAGATAATGACCTGCAGTTAGTAAAAAAAAAACTTAAATTATAAACCTAATATATTTTAATGTTTCACTTCTGTGATAGTCGTACCCCACATGCCATGCAAAACAATAGCTAATTGATTCAGGTTTATAATAAGTTATTACTGAATCATGAATAATTCAGAGAATTGTTTGCTCTAATGTAAAGGAGGAGCCTGTACACAGTTCTTGTTTGATATAGAAGTCATTTTAATTTCCTGTGGTATGTGGAATGTTTTGATCCAGTTGCTGATGCTGCTGTTACTGAAAGATTTCTGTACTACTAGGATCTGTGCTATTGTTTCTCACTTGAAACATAATGGCTGCATTAAGTTGGTGAGCAACTCAGAGCCGTTCAGGGCATAAGAGCACATGTTCAGTATCACTGCCTCTGTGCAGCACACAGTGCTGGTGAGTGTTTTAAAGAAATTATTAGCACAAGCAGCCAGGGAGTGGAAGTTAGTGAAATTGAACTGTCACTAACTGTAATTTCCATCCTTAATGACAGCTATTCTGAGCCTGACAAAATGGCTTTCTGTATCACGTTGCTTCAGTTGTGTGAGGGATTGATGACAATAAATGCTACTCACTAGTAGAAGGGTGTGTGTGTGTTTTTTTTTAAGTAAAACATGCCTAAGACCTGAAATCAATGTCAGGTAACCTTTTTTAAAGTTTCTCAGTCAGAGCAGAGTGTTAAGTAATTCAAAACATTGCTCCCTTGCTGAGCCCCTCCCAACTTAACATGGCCACTAGGTCCCCTTTTGCTGCATTAACACAATGGAATATTATCAGCATTCCTCAAGTCCAACATCTTAATCATTGAAATACATATCACTCTAAACCTGCATGAAATATGTTACATTTCTTAGACAAGTTAGTTGAGTCTCTATGAAGTTTTGCTGCCTTACCCTATTGGTGAAATTCTTTGCAAATGCCTGGTATGCTGGTGAACTTTTATTACTGTACTCAGGTCTGAATTCTTCAGATATTTCCAGCTGAACCTCAGCAGATCTATTCAGTGTATCTGAAATGAAGACATGGGTAAGGCAAGGGCTTTTTCAGACTGCTGAGACACAGAAAATCTGTTATTTTTAATTTTTTAAAAAACTTAGTGCATTGGATTTACATGGTTTAATTTAGATGAAAAGACCACCAATGACATGAAAAATTGTAAAGTAACTATATTATCATAGCAGCACTAATTATAATAACTGAATGTCATAGCTCAGGCTATAACAAGCCACACATATGTATGGTTACAAACCTGGAGCTGCAATCTCTGTTTGAACAGTTCTGCAGGTTGTACCAGTGAAACCAGGAGGACACAGACAATCCTTTCCGTTGGCATTCGGTGTACCTCCATTCTCACAACTTATTTGTGATGTGGTTACAGGAATAGTGGTTGTAGCTACTGTAGAGTCAGTTAATGTTGTGAGCACTGAGTCAGCTGTAGTCACTTGAGGGTTAGATGTTGTCAATGTGGAGCCAGTTGCACTTTGAGGATTACTTGTTGTCAATGCAGAACCACTTGCGTTTTGAGGATTAGATGTTGTCAATGCGGAGCCAGTTGCACTTTGAGGATTAGTTGTTGTCAATGTGGAACCACTTGCATTTTGAGGATTAGATGTTGTGAATGCAGAGCCAGTTGCACTTTGAGGATTAGTTGTTGTCAATGCGGAACCACTTGCATTTTGTGGGTCAGATGTTGTCAATGTGGAGCCAGTTGTGCTTTGAGGGCCAGATGTTGTCAGTACAGAGCCAGTTGCACTTTGAGGCCCGGATGTTGTCAATGCGGAGCCAGTTGCACTTTGAGGATTACTTGTTGTCAATGTGGAACCACTTGCGTTTTGAGGATTAGATGTTGTCAATGCGGAGCCAGTTGCACTTTGAGGATTAGTTGTTGTCAATGTGGAGCCAGTTGCACTTTGAGGATTAGTTGTTGTCAATGTGGAACCACTTGCATTTTGTGGGTTAGATGTTGTCAATGTGGAGCCAGTTGTGCTTTGAGGGCCAGATGTTGTCAGTACAGAGCCAGTTGCACTTTGAGGCCCGGATGTTGTCAATGCGGAGCCAGTTGCACTTTGAGGATTACTTGTTGTCAATGTGGAACCACTTGCATTTTGAGGATTAGATGTTGTGAATGCAGAGCCAGTTGCACTTTGAGGATTAGTTGTTGTCAATGCGGAACCACTTGCATTTTGTGGGTCAGATGTTGTCAATGCGGAGCCAGTTGTGCTTTGAGGGCCAGATGTTGTCAGTACAGAGCCAGTTGTGCTTTCTGGGCCAGATGTTGTCAGTACAGAGCCAGTTGTGTTTTCTGGGCCAGATGTTGTCAATGTGGAGCCAGTTGTGCTTTGAGGGCAGATGTTGTCAGTACAGAGCCAGTTGTGCTTTCTGGGCCAGATGTTGTCAATGTGGAGCCAGTTGTGCTTTGAGGGCCAGATGTTGTCAGTACAGAGCCAGTTGTGCTTTCTAGGCCAGATGTTGTCAATGTGGAGCCAGTTGTGGTTTGTGGGTCAGATGTTGTCAGTACAGAGCCAGCTGTGCTTTCTAGGCCAGATGTTGTCAGTACAGGGCCAGTTGTGTTTTCTGGGCCAGATGTTGTCAATGTGGAGCCAGTTGTGCTTTGAGGGCCAGATGTTGTCAGTACAGAGCCAGTTGTGGTTTCTGGGCCAGATGTTGTCAGTGTGGAGCCAGTTGTGCTTTGAGGGTCAGATGCTGTCAGTGTGGAACTAGTTGTGCTTTGAGGCCAGATGTTGTCAATATGGAGCCAGTTGTGGTTTGTGGGTCAGATGTTGTAAATGTGGAGCCAGTTGTGGTTTGTGGGTCAGATGTTGTCAGTACGGGGCCAGTTGTGGTTTGAGGGTCAGATGTTGTCAATGTGGAGCCAGTTGTGGTTTGTGGGTCAGATGTTGTCAGTGTGGAGCTAGTTGTGCTTTGAGGGTCAGATGTTGTCAATGTGGAGCCAGTTGTGCTTTGTGGGTCAGATGTTGTCAGTACAGGGCCAGTTGTGCTTTGTGTGTCAGATGTTGTAAATGTGGAGCCAGTTGTGCTTTGAGGGTCAGATGTTGTCAGTGTGGAGCCAGTTGTGGTTTGTGGGTCAGATGTTGTCAGTACAGGGCCAGTTGTGGTTTGAGGGTCAGATGTTGTCAGTACAGGGCCAGTTGTGCTTTCTGGGCCAGATGTTGTCAATGTGGAGCCAGTTGTGCTTTCTGGGCCAGATGTTGTCAGTACAGAGCCAGTTGTGGTTTCTGGGCCAGATGTTGTCAGTGTGGAGCCAGTTGTGCTTTGAGGGTCAGATGCTGTCAGTGTGGAGCTAGTTGTGCTTTGAGGGTCAGATGCTGTCAATATGGAGCCAGTTGTGGTTTGTGGGTCAGATGTTGTAAATGTGGAGCCAGTTGTGGTTTGTGGGTCAGATGTTGTCAGTACGGGGCCAGTTGTGGTTTGAGGGTCAGATGTTGTCAATGTGGAGCCAGTTGTGGTTTGTGGGTCAGATGTTGTCAGTGTGGAGCTAGTTGTGGTTTGAGGGTCAGATGTTGTCAATGTGGAGCCAGTTGTGCTTTGTGGGTCAGATGTTGTCAGTACAGGGCCAGTTGTGCTTTGAGTGTCAGATGTTGTCAATGTGGAGCCAGTTGTGCTTTGAGGGTCAGATGTTGTCAGTGTGGAGCCAGTTGTGGTTTGTGGGTCAGATGTTGTCAGTACAGGGCCAGTTGTGGTTTGAGGGTCAGATGTTGTCAGTACAGAGCCAGTTGTGCTTTGAGGGTCAGATGTTGTCAATGTGGAGCCAGTTTTGGTTTGTGGGTCAGATGTTGTCAGTACATGGCCAGTTGTGGTTTGAGGGTCAGATGCTGTCAATGTGGAGCCAGTTGTGGTTTGTGGGTCAGATGTTGTCAGTGTGGAGCTAGTTGTGGTTTGAGGGTCAGATGTTGTCAATGTGGAGCCAGTTGTGCTTTGTGGGTCAGATGTTGTCAGTGTGGAGCTAGTTGTGCTTTGTGGGTCAGATGTTGTCAGTACAGGGCCAGTTGTGGTTTGTGGGTCAGATGTTGTCAGTGTGGGGCCAGTTGTGGTTTGAGGGTCAGATGTTGTCAATGTGGAGCCAGTTGTGCTTTGTGGGTCAGATGTTGTCAGTACAGAGCCAGTTGTGGTTTGAGGGTCAGATGCTGTCAATGTGGAGCTAGTTGTGGTTTGTGGGTCAGATGTTGTCCATACAGAGCCAGTTGTGCTTTCTGGGCTGGATGTCATCAATGTGGAGTCAGTTGTGCTTTCTGGGTTTTGAGAGTCGGCCATTGCAACTGTGAGGTCAGTCATTGTGGATATATTATAAGTCATTAGGACTGAGATATCGGCCATCATGTCTTTGGCACTGAAGTCAATTGCAGATGTTGCAACTGCAATGAAAAAAGAAGTTAAATTAGTTCTCTCCATGTTGTGAGATACTTTAGTTCTCAGTTTCAAAACATTCAAGTATTGACGTATTCTCTGTTGTTTTCTTTCTTTTCATTTTGCCTAATGTCTGCATTTAAAGATATTTATGCAGTAAGACTATGAAAACAGTGTGTATGCGTGTGTGTGTGTGTGTGTGTGTGTGTGTGTGTGTGTGTGTGTGTGTGTGTGTGTGTGTGTGTGTGTGTGTGTGTGTGTGTGTGTCGATTTTAAATAATTTTCTAACAAACATTGTTAATGAATTCAGTTCAGAACGGACTGAGGAATTAAATCATGACAGACCAAATGCTTTCAACTTTCTATAAACAATTGGTGTTATCAGCACAAAATACAGAAATAATTTCAAACACTACATTCCCTTGTTCACATACAGATATCCCATCTGTGCAACAATTGCAGAAAAAAATTACAACAAAAATCATAAAATTTCAATTAAATCTTTAGCTTTATAGAATCAGACATTTTCAAAACAAAAAGATATGAATAAGTACTTATAAGCAATTTGGTGATAAACCAGCAAAACCTATTGCAAATCCTTCACTGTCTCATGAGTATTTACCACAAAAGGAAATACAGAAACACTGATTCAAAAATAACCAGCCCTGAGCCTTTATCTATGGTGTGCACATGACTCTCAAGTTTAGATCTGTTTAAACCTAAGCCATGTCATTTGCCATCACTCCTTTCAATTTCTCTGAAGCAACATCAACAACCTGCTAAAAGCATATTAACTCTTGCACTATGCACTATATGCAGATTAAATTGCAGTACGCACATCAGACAGTCATACGAACCTGGTCAACTGGCTCAAAATTTGACAACATGGATATACTCCCCAAATGGCTCCACCAGAATAACCTGACAATAAATACCAACCAACCAAAATTATAATGAAACCCTTGCTATAAGAAGCACACCATTTTGATAATTATTGACTGTCACCTAAGTTACAAACTGACAAGACTGATTGACCCTCACTTTATATTATACTCTCACCTAAATGCCATAATCCTGCTGATGGTTAGTCCAAGTGTTAATATGCCTTTGGCAGGTCATTGAAGTAACTGAGATCATAAGTTTCAAATAATTTAAAATGTAACTTATGTACTGTACCTGATATGTGCCTCACTTAATGATGTTTACAAATTATAAAGAGTATTATGTAACTTCAAATTAGTAATTTACCTTAAAATGTATCTGCCTGTTTAACACTGGTAGCACTTAGAGCATACAAATCATGCAGAGGGACAGATCCAAATCCAGTTCTGCCCAATAACAGCATCTTTTGGATATTTGGATATAGGATGTGAACCACATTTTAACTATGTCCTGCTACCAATGTTTTTGGATACAGCATCTTTAATTGAATCATTTGGTCATCAGTCAAGTCTGATTTATAATTTAAATGAACTTCAGACTTAACCTTTGAGCAGCATGTCACCAAATTATAACACTCATAATATCATTATGAAATGTCGTATTGCATCCAGCTAAAGTCCAGGAACACTTATAAAATATATATACAAACTGTTGACTGGACCTGTATGGCCAGCATGATCTCAGTCATCAACCAATAGACTCATTGCAAATCTGGCACAAGGAAAACTCAATGTGTCATCTTTTTTAAAACATGTTTATATGGGAAGAGGTACATGTTGCCTTGAACCAATTCAGTTTTCACTGACATAATTGTTATTTTAAATGACATTTATGAGCATTTTTATGAGTCTTGTTGTCCCAGTTCTAACAAACAGAACAAAGTCTGCATCAAAGTTAGGGCAGATCAACAGGTTCCCAGGAGGACAGCTCGAGAGGAATGGAGGAAATACTTTTGATGACCTCCTGAATAGCCCCAGTACTATCCATCCCTCAATCACTCAGTCCTATCTTAGGAGATTTTAGTGCACACAATTGATAAACACTCCTTCCTACATGGAGACAGTGGAAATGGCACCACAGACCTGTGTCCCATCCTTCATAAATTTTAGGAAAATCCCAAAAAACTTTGGGACTGAAAGCTGACTTGGCAGTCTGTCAGACAGTCTATGATAAGGTGCCCTCATATGATGCCTTGGGCTGTTTCATCAGTAGTTTACCTTACAGTTTTGACATGGTTTGTAGTTGGTGCTTTTAATTCATTATTCATTCTCTGACACTCACTATTATTCTTGAGATAGTAAGTAAGTGACCCTGGGTGACATGCAGAAGGGTAGCCACATTCTCTCTGGAAGCAGTGAGCACTACCTCACAAAATTCTCTCTTTCTATAAGTTTCATTCCTTGAATCCTGCCCAGAACCTAGACCTTCATGCTGTGCAATTTCTCTCTGCCTCACATTACTTTGGACATAGCGCAGCATTAGGGTAGAAATCGGGTAAATCACCATTAGAAGGCTTATTTTTACACTCTGTATAAAAACATGTCATGTGATTTTATGACTTGAGTTTCATGGCAGCCCTGACCCCTAGTCATTAAGTGACATAGGTAGTCAGGTCTCAGTTATGCTGCCTTGCCTTTGTATGTAATTTTCACAATTTGCTTTTTGTGCACTCCCCCTCTGCA
Organism: Megalops atlanticus; assembly: GCA_019176425.1. Classification (NCBI taxonomy): domain Eukaryota; kingdom Metazoa; phylum Chordata; class Actinopteri; order Elopiformes; family Megalopidae; genus Megalops; species Megalops atlanticus. The sequence goes on from CM032888.1 coordinate 7,257,339, forward strand.
TTTCCTTTACTTTTAAAATACCCCTGGATACCTGTTCAGGCAGAATTCACCATTAAGCATACCTAATTCCCATGTCTAAGAAACTCTGTTTTGGTCTAGAGAGAGGTGTGCTCAATGCATGCTGCATTATGAAGGGTTTTGGAAGACAGTTGATCAACCCCCTTCTAATTAAATGTATTCACTTCAAGAAAGATTTGGACCCAGTGACCCAGGAGCATATGCTGTCTCTTCAAGAATATGCTAACCTGAACTGAACGCTAACCTGAACTTAACCTGAACGCTAACCTGAACTGCCTCAGCTGTGTAAATGTAGGGAATGTAAATTGTGAAAGCTGATCTGGATAAGATCACCCACCCAGCAGATGTCATGTAATAAGTTTAGGTTTGGTTACCAACCCCAGACACAAAAATAAGATATAACCTGAGGGTCTGAGTAAGTAACAGTGATAGAAGAAAAATCAATTCAAAGTGATTTATATACAGAGAGGCCACTGATCCACTTACTCAAAGCCACAGCAGTGTTAAAATAGGTATAAAGAATTGCAAGTTAAAGTATGGCAGCCATGTTGAATGACATAGTGACTATTGCTTCACAGTTTCACCGGCCTGTTATCTACAGGCACATCTGATTCTGTGCTATTAAACCCTGGTGAGAACATGTCAGGTCTGGTCATGACCAGGCTGTGCCAGGCAGCCATACTGAACTGAGCAAAACCCATAATGGTACCAGTGACAACAAAACAGTGAGGAAGATGAAACTTGATTTTGATTTGCAATTTCTCTCTGGTTAACTGTGGTGATGTCTTACAGTCAGATATCTAGGAAGATTTTCAGCAGAATAACATTACATCACTTAGCAAAGCACTAATGTTTGAATATTTAAGACTAATCTCGAATTTTAGAGTAATCTTTCTATCAAAAATATCATTGAGTGCATTAGAAAAATACAAAATATAGACATAAAGGCAGAACAGGAATGTCCATACCACTGATTACCTAAGAGATGACTTTGCCCTCAAGACATTATTCTGGTGAACATTTACCATGTCCCCTTCATTCAGATAATTACAGTGCTGGTCGCAGATATTGTTTCCATCCAATGAGCAAGTATACATAGACAAAATGCATTTTGATCACTGTGAGCTGGCAGCTTACAGGGTAACTAATTGACAGATAAGGTTCACAGATGTATTGATTGATTGAATGATTGATCAAAGGGTCAATTGATCTTACCTGCGGTGGAACATAGTAGGAGAATGGACACGGACCAGCATGAGCCGATTGTCCCGAGAGGAGCCATGGAGAACCGAGGGCACAGTGGAGCAAAAGGCAGACAGGCACTAGCGGCATGCATGCACAGGTATATCCTTGTGGAACCGAAGTGCTACTCCTCAGCATGGGAAAGCAAAGACTGACCTTCAGCCCCAGGGAGCAGCACTGGCATCAATAGTTATAAAGTCAGATGCCACGCGATAAAAGTTTACAGGAGGGAGAGATAAGACCCGTAAATGCAATGTTTGCAACCTATGTACCCTACTTTAGTCACGCACACTGTTCCATTGCTCTCCGCTACTTTTAGTCCTGGAATGTTGAGGAATCTATGAAAAAATGTTTGTCCACGATTGCCCTGGTACTCTACGCTATTAAGAGGTTACGTGGGAGTGAATCAGCAATTGCAGTTGGATGACTGGAGTGTACAACAAATACCAACCCCAGTCTTTGATAGATAAGTTGCCTCTTTTACAAGGGATTGCGTCTGTACAATCAATTTTTCAGAGACCCTCAACTGTCACTAAGAAATACCTGTGTCATTTATTGCAGCTTACTTATCGAGACAAGCCCACTTTGCCCATAGAAGAGTTCTGAAAAGTAATTGAGGAGAGTGATAATATCCTGCTGGAATGACAGGCCTGGTACTTACATGAGTCAGTTTCCTTCCCAACAGGTACAAAAGGTGTACACATTTTTGTGCAGATAATATTCTGAAAAACACTTTAAACCCCTTAGAGTTTTTCCTCAGTCATTGCTTTCTTTTGAGCCTCACAAACACATTTGGCGTGTTTTGTTAAATGAGTCTGGTCATTTAACACTAGCATGGGCTAACTTTCTTTGATTGTTCTTGAAAGGTAGTGTTGAATCCCACATTGTGTTGCATTCAGAATCACCAAAAGGTCAGAAAACTCTTCATAAATCAGTGGCTGGTGTTGTTGGTACCTGTAACTTCATTTATATTAAACTTAAAGGCATAAACCAGCTAAAGTATCTAAGGCTGAAGAAAACTGCAATCAGTTTGTGTGTTTGCGTGTACACATCATATTTTATATCACTATACTGCATGCAGTCTGTGTACGTGTATGTTAAAGGAAATGAATCAGGCATGCTATCACTCAGAAAAACAGGAAGAAGGAAATATGAATTTATATTCTGAATGTCGATATCATCATAAATGCTTCTCTGTTTATATCATGTTCCTGCAGTGTAAGTTGTAAAGCTGGTAAAATGACATGAACAAAATGACATGACAAAATATTGTACATGATATGACATTTACTAAATATTACAGAGGTGGATAATTAATTAACCACAACTCCTTGGGACACTGTTTTGACAAGCTTGCAGCCCACAGTTTCCAGGAGCTCCCTGCATACACGGTTCATGAATGATAGGATTCAGTTTTTTGGGAAAGAATGCCAAAGTTCTAAAAAAGTCCTTCTAAAAAGGCTGGTAGCTGTGATTAAGCTTTTTAACAGTCTGTTACCAATATAGATGAATATGAATATTCCTTTATTATCATATTCTACAAATACTGAGTACCCTGTAAATCAATATTCTTAAATAAAATTCTGACAAAAATGTAATGGATACATGACTGCATTTTATTCTGATATAATTTTATCTTCATGTTACCTCTGGATACAGAGCAGATTTCCCGAACATAGCTGCAACATTACCTCATGCAGCAACTGTGTGTTATTTCATCTCATCAGATTGGAAGGGGTCTTGCAGTTTGAGTGCCATGCTGGTACAAATCTAGCAGAGCTGCTTAAGCTTTAATGCTAAGTCATTAGTATTATGCATCATGGATCACAGCATAAACCACAAAATTTAGTAAGTAGCAGATTTTGTGTTCGTCCAAGAAAACAATTTATTGGGGGACTAAAATAATCTCATTACAACTGGAAGAGTCCTAGTCAGTTTTTTCTGATTCATCCAAACCAATACATCTCTCTTTTTAAACAACTAAGTCAGTACATTTTCAATGGAAATGGTTGTCCATGCTAGATGGGGCATGCACAGAGATCCTTTTCATGAGGAAAACCGAGGAGTGGCTGAGGTTCACATGTGCAGCGGAGGTAGTCCTCTGAAACAGTTGCATTTGGAGTGTCAAGTTAGTATTTTCAGTTCTTTATATTAGAGACACAACCAAGTGGGTGATGGGTTAAGTGGGTGACGCTTGGTTGAAATAAGTCTCAAAGCTTTTATCCATGAGAAAATAGAGGCCCTGTTCTCAAACTTTGGCAACCCTATACTGACTGCAATGCAGAAGAAACCTGCTGTCCTCTGCCTCGTCTTATTCTAAATCTCTTTGCCTAAAACATGGATGTAGTTGACACTCTGAGCTCTTTTTGATTTCTTTCATGTGATGAATGTTGTGTTCAGCTCACAAACCAGTTAAATTTCTCGTCTCACCTTTGGCCCAGGTCAAATCATAATCGCCACTACAAAGTTCTCTCCTAACTGGGTTCAACAGAAAACTGAAGAGTCTTATCTCTCTCTTCCACCTTTCTGTCTTCACTATGAGGCTACACACCATGATGGAATTGTTTTCACTGACATCACACATTTAAGCAGTTTAATGCCGCTCATCTTCATCAGGATCAGGAGCTACACTGTGTGCTACACTGTGTGCTCTGTGCACTCACAGTGAAAACAAAACTTTCAAAAACTAAAAGGGGATGATTTTATTGGTGCAAACCCAACATTGTGACTACGTCATATCATTGGCCAGGTTGTTGGTTGGTACATCAAAGCAGCTGGCACCATATTTACTTTGAAATGGAGCCCTGCATACATCTGTTTTCTTGATCCCATTTGCAAGCCCCCTCCCACGATATTTCATCCCATGCCCAGCCACATCAACACCATCTCCTTCCGCTCAGCTCCAGCATCTGCTATATTCTGCAAAATATGCCCCCAACCTGCTCACAGCGACTGATTCCAGTTCAGCCCGGTTAAATTTAACGGTGTTATTTGCTGTTATTGTGCATATCAAAGCACTAAAGTCATAATACCCTTGGATAAGTAAGTCTTAAGGATTCAGGAGACATGGAATGAATTTGTGATGCCAAGTAAGTATATTGCTAACAGTTTACGACATTGTGCAAAAAAAAAAAAAATCTGTAAAGTGGATTGTAATGTCCGTTTTGAACTAACCTACAGAGGGGTTTCCATCAGAACATGAACATGAAGTTTTCCATTCTACATAAGTTCTTACAATGAAATGTTTAGACATGCTTTTTGATTTTTGCATGGGAGCAATTTCAAATAAAATTTTTAAAAATATTTTCATATAAGCTGTCCTTGCTAAGCAAATGAACAATTCTTGCAATGCAAGTGAATTATTTTCCCCCTAAAAATATGATTACAGTATGACTTTTCATGAAGCTGTCCCTTGTATGTTTTGTCTGTATTATTTGCTTGTGTATAAAACTGGACTAATCTCATCAAATATCTGTAAGTGCACTCAGTGTTCATTTAATGGATGGTTTATTACCTGTGTAATTCAACCCTCTTTCAAAGTACTTAAAGGAGGAGTGGCTCAGTGACCTTCACCCGCATGCTTCTGGCTGATGGGCAAGTGATCTGTACCAGCTACGTAGGAGGGCATGACAGCCCTAAATGAAGGAATGTGACACACCAACAATCACCATTGCAACCAGACCCCGTAATCCAGCCTCAGTCAAATTTTGTTTGTCTTTACCTGTTTTTAAGATAACTGTCACAAATTGCTGAATACAACTCCATTTTCAGAGAGAAGTGAAAAAACCAGAAAACCCAAGTTATTCCCATACCCCCAAGAAAAGGCAGTGAAGTGGCATCCCCTGGAATGTATACTGGGCATGAAAAATTCATCAGTTTGATGCATCAGTTCAAGTCTAGAGGCAGTTTGGTGGCCAGATGGATGGCAAAGTGAGCTCAGGCAGGCTACGAGAGGTACCGTCTGTCCACCATTGGGCCGGGCAGGGACATCATGGGTTTTACAATACAATGACTGTTCAGGCATCTTGTCTGTTACGGGAAGGTAAATTCTCATGAGCATGAGGCAGTGGTTACAATAGGATGACCGTGGCAGTGGTTACAATAGGATGACCGTGCAATCTGGGTGCAGCATGTCATGGGGCAGTGCAGCTATATGTAACCTCAGCAAATATAAACTATGGCAGTATGCATACAAGGACATGAGCAGTTAGGTTAGGACTCATGGCCATGAAGGAGGCTATCCCACCATATTTCGAGCAAAAACATCATAAGTAAAAACAAAAGGAAGCCCCTTCATTCATCAGCAGTAATGAATGAACACAAAATGATTGATTATTGATTTATTCAGATTCCTGTTAGCTAAACCCAAATCCTTGAATTTAATTTCATTTGTACTATTCCTTATAAAACATACAGCCTATTTACAAAGGAGCTGTTCACAATTAATTATTCAATTGCTTAAATTAAATAATTATTTTTGCGCTTGTACTGTAACCCTAACATTGCATGATGAAGAGTTTGGTACTTGTCGTTAGTCCTTAAATTAGAGCATTCTGATATGTATCATACTGCAAGGAATATTCTTTGCAATGCGTTTGAAATCTTTTCAAACAAAAATACAGGATGCACATAAACAGTCAGGATTCAGGGGGTACTTGTATGTCTGTCTGGGGATATCTGAAATCGCTGAAATGATGAAATGGCTAACTAACACACTTTAGCACAACATTACAAAATTGTGGAGAAAAAATCCATTTCTGGGAATAATGCCAGCATGTAACTTGTTTCAAGAAGAACAGTAACACTGTGAAGCCACATAAATATATGTGAGGAGTATGATCTTCAGTTCTGGATCCTTAGCTCCCTTTCAAAATTTGGTCACTCCAGCTTTTTGGAACTAGTGTCAAAATATTCCTGCCAGCAACACAAATATATTCCTAATATTATGTTAGTATATATAATGTACTAATATAATACTAATATTCCTAATATATCCTTTCCTGTGCAGAGTGTATATAAGATTAAGTGGGGTGTGATATTATCAGGGTTTCAATATTTAACAGGGTTTTATTGTTTAAGTACATTGTTTTGCTAACCACATAGTGTGTCTGACCACAGTGTCAATATTGGTTATTAATATACAGCACAGCAGCATACTTTAAGAACATGTCAACTGAAACATTCACTTGACAGTAATGTTTAAGGGAGTCTGAACTGGGGGAAAGGGCACATGTGTTATTATACTTGCATTGTGTAATTTGATGTCCACACTCCTTACACCTGTTCTAAGAGTGACATCATTTTCAAAGTAACAGTAGGCACACTCTAAATAATCTTCACTGCTACAAAAGGAAGTGGGGGCCCTGGATGTGATATTTTATGATTTGAAATATTGAATTTCAAGAACTGAATGCTGAATCTGAATGAATCTGAAAAGTTGAATGTAAAACTTGAATTCAAGGTTTGTAAACTTGATTAACAGGGAATGGAATTTGTATTTAATTGTATTTAAACTACAACTATTTAAAACATTTAGTTAAATAGCTTTTTATGCTCAAAGTCTCAGTCAATATTATGTAAACTCATTCTGGCTTGGTGGTAGTGCAAAGGAACAGAACTAGGTACAGCTAAATGGTGGAGGTTAAATGTAAATTTAATAGTGTATTTATGAGCAGTTGTTTGTTTTTAAAATCTTCATTTTAACAGGAAGTAACACTCAGGTTACGAGTCTTTATTATAACTGGAATTCCCATATATATTAAGAAACATTTTTTAACAGGAAGTTCCACTGTGATTAAGAATCTCATTTTCAGTGGAAACAGAGCCAAGAGGGCAATATACAAACAATAAAAAAATCATACATCAGACGAGTTAGAATTAATGTGTAAAACAGTAAAACCTCAAGAATAAATTTTGTTCAATGCTGATTTGAAGACTGAGGAACACCTGCATTTCTCCTGTATTAGACACTGACTTCTGTATTATAAATCCTCAAGACGGATGGTTTCACCCAATGTTTAGGATCATGTTATGTGGAATAAAACTGAAGTGACTGCATGATTTATAAGTGGCAATCAAACTGGGGTTCTAAATACTGAGAGTGGACAAAAGTTTAGTCCCTGAGGAAACCCTGAGGAAAACTAAACGCTTGAAGAAAAAATGACTGAAGTGCAGTTGAGAGGCACTTAAGTCACTTTTCTATAGTGTGATGGGGACCAAAGCATGCTGAGTAGGGTTAGCAGTTAGAATTAGGGTTTGGCGAGGTTATGAGGAAAGTTCTGTACAGAGGGGGTCAGGGGGAGGTGACTGCTTTTGGGGGAAGGGGTGTCACAAACCCCTCTCAATAGATGGACATTCAGAGGATGTTTAATTGAATTTACCCAGGATGGTGACTGAATGCACACGCATGTCCTCCCAGTCTGAACTTAAGAGTCAATAAAATCCACACCATTTGGATGAGCAAATTACTGAAGCACTGAAAGGGGTGCTTTCAGTCATATGAGGAAATTGGCGGCATCAAAGATGTCGGACAGCATTTTGGCAACCCCTGCTTTTCACCGTTATAAATGTAGTCTGTGATGTCCAATTACAGTAATCTTTGTTGGAGACTTTTTCAGGAGCTGGTTGATTGCAGGTTTAGTTCTGAGATCAATTGCAGTCTCTTGCATTGAGTCATTATCTCCATTGACATCAGTGATAAGGATACATGAATACATTAATGTAAGGAGCCCTAGAGTTAGAGTTCCGGTCTGAGCTAAATTCAACATTGGTACAGTTGTTTATTGCACATTCAGTGAATGATGCTTAGGTTTCTCTTTCCCCATTTCACATATCAAGGTGGAAGGGGAAGGCTTGGCATTGCCAGTGCAAGGCTATGTCGTGAAATATGCACACACTTTTTAACAGGTGTGTAATCAGTAGTCTTTTATATGTACTCTTATCAGTTAAATGTGAGCAATCTGGATACAGTGCAAGGATAAAACAAGAAACACTCCTATTTTATACATGTTTTTATATAACATTTATCTGCGCAAAAGGAAAGAAATAATATCAACCAATCTTAATCTGAGTGAAAACAGACAACACTCGATACCTGGTGAAGAGAAATATGGAACATGTCGCATGTCCCCTTTTCAACACCTTTTTATCAAAAACACGTAAGAAAAACAGGTATGAAAGAATCCCTTGCAACGATGTAGAGCATCGGCACCTTAACACTACAGGCAGTCCACACCCAAAGTGAAGTGCATTAAGTCAAATATAGTCCACTAGGGTTGGGGAAATATTGTGGGCACCCTGGGCTGTTTCGTTGATTGTTTTGGGGCTGTAAAACGCTCAAATTAAACTCAACATCGCCACAGTTTGACTGTGTTTCTGTATTGCTCAGGGCATTCCTATGCTCAGCCCTGGAAATGTGTTTTTTTTTTTACAACCCTTGTTGCATCTTAATCAGTGGCTGCAGCAACAATCAAGGTGAAAGCCATAAACTTGCGTAAGAACGATTCCTTAAGTCTCTGTCTTCAGGAAAAGGAGTGGGGCTACATCTGTTTTTCAATTTCCAGATATCTCTCATTAACCACGCTCAAAATGAAAGCGCAAATAAAACAAGAACACAGTGTAGGCCTTTCTGTTTCTTTATAAGGAGAATTTTCTATTTTTTTAATATGGTGGAAATCATCCAGCGGAGTATCATATCCCATCCACTGATAAAGCAATCTGGGGTTTTTTTTTTTCATGTGCATTAAATAGACATCATTACACTAACAGCTTTTGCCTGCCCAACATAGACTGCTCACACGAGGTTGTGTGCACTGTTTTATTCCTTTTCAAGCACAGGCTGCCCAATCTGGGCGCTTTTTTGCACATTCTTCCATACCCATACTGTGGGTGTGAATACTGTGAACACTGAGCCTTGAGAGTTACGTAATGCAGTGCAAAGGTCAGGCTCTTCGTGTTACTGCCATCCAGGCACCCTGAGTCACCCTGCAGAGAAACGAAGCAGCCGAGGGAGACACCCTGAGCAGAAACGAGAATGGAAGTCGCCTTGATCACACAGCAACCTTTGGTCTGAACGCTCGGTTCAGGAGTCTACTGCAGCGAGTTGGGTGGGTTGTAATTCTCATAAATGATAGATTAAATTTATTGCTGTCAATCTCACCTACACGTAATGGTTGAGAAATTAAAACTTATAGCAAAGACATCCTTAAACACAACTCAAGGAAAGCGTGGGAGGCAAGGGGAAGACTTGGGAGAAGACATTTTTAGCAGCTGTCAATCAGTTTATCAAATCTCAACCAGTGAGGGCCTCTGCTCAAAAAATTACAACAGTTTACTTCACGTGTGAAATTCAGGTTGTTCCATAACTGCAGTTTAGAAATATGTTCAATTTATAAAGGTGTACAAGTTGGAAAGATGTGGCCTTTTGCGTAAAGCTTTTTCTACCAGACAAAGTTTTGGTTGGATAGAGCACTGTCAGGAGGCAAGAGTGGCAAGAAGGAGAGCCCAACCTTGAGGCAGACATTGAGACATTGTATATAACACTATTGTAGACAACACAACCAAACTGCATTCATATATACAGTTAATATTCTGTATTTAAACAAAAGCAATCACTGATGCAGACACAAGGAGGACTAAAACATTTTTATATTATTTACCAACAGCAATGCTCTCATTTCTGATAAGACTTGACTAAAAAGCCAATTACTGAGGGACACATGACTTTAATCTATATGGATTATTGGGAAAGCATTTGTCTTTCACTTTAGTGATTTCTCCCCAAGAATCAGGCAGACAGTAGAATATGTATATCCTATGGTAGCAGGTTAAGATGATATCACTTAGGGGTCACATGGGTCATGCCAATTCATGGGTCAAACAAGGACATGTGTTTTGCAAATACTGTCTATTATTTTTATTATTATGCAGAATGTATGTAATACATTTTTAGGTCTCTAATTTGGTTTTGCTAAACCTTTTTTAATAGCCATATAACGTTGCCCCTTGCATTATGACAAAGTCTGACAAAAGTCCTCTGACACCTATCAAAAAAAATTTAACAGATCCGGTTTCAAAAAGAATAACAATGAGCCTCATACCCTTTTACATGGAAAAATAAAACCTGTGGATGAACGTACATGTGTACTTTCACAGAGGGCATAAAACAGCTTTCAGCTTTTCAAATCATTTTCAATATTAGACGCAAACATCTGCGGCGTCTGAACCCTCAGATGACAGGCATTGTACAGGTGAGATCTGGACACTGGACACAAGGGAGGACTCTTAATTCAGCCTGACCCTGTGACTCAGCAAGGCAAACTTCAACCTGGAAGTTTCATTTGGACAATGCTGTTTGGATTGGTCGGATTGAGTACATAGCAACCATTTAAAAAAACAAATGCTCCAAAATAAAGCATCTGTCCAGGGTGGAGTTCACCACAGTTGCCATGGGAGGATTATGAGAGACAAAAAAAACACAGACCATAGTGGCAATAGCACTCAGAAAGTGCATATCATTGTGGTTAAAGTGCTGTTTATTGCTTTGAGTGTCATTCCGTGATTACCTTGTTGCTGTTTTTCTTGTTGAGGAGGAAAACTGGGTAGGGTAATCAAGTGCAAACTTTGCATAACTCTTCTTTGCAGTATTGCTATCTGCAATGTCTTATCTATAGTGGTATTGTCACTTTATCTCTATATTTATACTTTGCTGGCAGGCCATTGTGTTGTTTGAAGGTTTGGAAAGTCGTGGAATTTGATTTCAGCATGAACATAGGGGCAGCTTAAAATGTAAAAGCAGCCTTCTCTTCGTTAAAGTATAAGAGTATATGTAATTTACTGAATCAGGATTTTCATTACATTCTCTTCAGTCATGCAAAGTACAGTGTAAGAGTAGAATTAAGAATACAGATGTACTATATCAGAGCACAGTCTTTCTGTTTGAGTAAAATATTTCAACATGATAATTATTTTTATTTTGAGCAGGGAGCACAATTTCTCCCAAACGTTTTGAGCCACCCAGTGAGAGAGGGTATGAGTTACCATTCCATAGCTGCTTCGTATGGTTTCTGCACCACAAAACTGAAGGACTTTGACACAGTCTAAACACTCTTGCTTTTATAGGCCCCTTTATAGCTCAGCAATTTAGCGGCAATATCAATGGCTGAGCACATCCAATCCAAAGCCAAATAAATTTGACGTAGGTCTGACGAGACAGGACATGAGGAGCGCCAAACATAGGCCCCTCCCTGCCTTCTCTTCATTCGGTTTTTATATCAGGTATTTCTCTTTATGGCTCTTCATGTTCTCTCTGATTGTAAAATCGCTGGTGTGTCTTCAGCTCCTCCTAGCAACTGCTTGTGTATTAATCTGTGCTACCAAACACTGATTTTACAAAATATATCCCACCTCAGATAATGCAAATTGGATATAGGCCCATAGATATATCTCAAGATACAAGGGTGCATAGTTTATCATTTTAATGAGTAGATTTTGTTTTTGAAATCTTTATGAGGAATGTTAACCTGACTGGTATTTACCACTTTGAGGGATTGATGCCACATTCAGATTCAGGATTACTGATGTGGACTGAATATAATCTCAAAGTGGCAAAATAAAGCAGCAAGCAGAAATTATGGGGACCTGTTTCATATAGCCATTGAATGGGTATTTCACCCGCATATGTCAGGGCTCAGGCAAGGACTCAAGCGCGGACCCAAGGGCTTCAGGTTCCAAGTGCTTTATTGAGGACGTCAGGCAAAATCGCAAAACCAGAACAGGCAGTATCGGTAACAGGCAGGCAGTCCGTGGGCAAAACCAAGGTCAAAAACAGGAACAGGCAGGGTCAGGAGCCAGGCGGACAGGCAATCAGGGCAAAGCGGTGAGCAGAAACAAGGTCGAGGCACAGGCAGGATCGAAAACGGCAGGACTTACAGGTAGAAACACGGCAGGAACAAAACAGGCACAAAACACTGCAACGATCTGGCAAACAAGACAGAGACAGGCAGGGTAGATGTAGGGCTGGGCTGATGAGGTGATGGGAAGCAGGTGGAGATGATCAGGTGGGCGGGGACAGGGTGGAGAGCAGGGCAGGGCTGGAACACAAGGAAAAACAAAAGCACATGGACACAATGACAGATGGGGAGAACATAAACACAACAGCTAGGGGGGCAGAGTACTGACAGTACCCCCCCCACGGACGCCACCGTGCGTCACAGCAGGCGAGCCCGGGTTCCGGCGGTGGAAGTCCCAAATTAATGCAGGGTCCAGGATGTCCCTGGCTGGGACCCAGCACCTCTCCTCAGGCCCGTAGCCCTCCCAGTCCACCAGGTACTGGAGACCGCGCCCCCGACGCCGGACCCCCAGCAGACGGCATACGGTGTAAGCTTCCGTCCCATTGATGAGGCGGGGAGGCGGAGGAGCCCGGGGAGCTGGGCAGAGAGGGCTGCGGACAACAGGCTTGATCCTGGAGACATGGAAGGTTAGGTGGATACGGCGAAGAGAGAGCGGGAGCTTCAGCCGGACCGCCACGGGGCTGATCACCTTGGCGATGTGAAAGGGACCAATGAAGTGGGGAGCCAGCTTGCAGGAGTCCACCTTGAGGGGAAGGTCCCAGGTGGAGAGCCACACTCGCTGACCTTGGCGATAGCGGGGGGCCTTGGAGCGGTGGTGGTCGGCGAACTGCTTAGCCTGAGCTGAGGAGCGGAGCAGCGCAATCCGTGCGTGTCTCCAGGTGCCGCGGCAACGCTGGATAAACGCCATTGCCGAGGGGATGCTGACCTCCTCCTCCTGGGCCGGGAACAGGGGGGGTTGGTAGCCAACACAACACTGGAAGGGGGACAGCCCCGTGGATGCAGAGGGCAGGGAGTTGATGGCATACTCCACCCAGGGAAGGTGCTGGCTCCACGCCGAAGGCTCCTGGGACGTGAGACACCGCAGCACCGTCTCCAACTGTTGATTCGCCTGCTCGATCTGGCCGTTGGACTGGGGGTGGAAACCAGAGGACAGACTGACTGAAGCGCCGAGGAGTTTACAGAAGGCCTCCCAGAAATGTGAGGTGAACTGGGGCCCCCGGTCAGACACCACGTCGGTGGGCAGTCCGTGCAACCTAAATACATGGTGGATGAGTAGCTGAGCAGTTTCTTTGGCAGAGGGTAGCTTGGGCAGGGGAACGAAGTGTACCGACTTGGAGAAACGATCAACGATGGAGAGAATGGTGGCGTTACCATCAGACTGGGGCAGGCCGGTGACAAAGTCCAGGGCGATGTGTGACCAGGGTCATCTGGGAACTGGCAGGGGTTGCAGCAGACCGGCGGGCGGTTGATTGGGCGTCTTGTTCTGGGCACAGACTAAGCAGGCAGCGACGAAGCTCCGGATGTCCTCCGCCATGGTGGGCCACCAAAACCGCTGACCAATGAACGCCACCGTACATCGGGCACCGGGATGGCAGGCGAGTCTGGATGAGTGCCCCCACTGCAGGACCTGGGAACGGACAGACTGGGGAACATAGAGGCGGTTAGGAGGACAGGAGCTAGGACCCGGCTCGGCCTGGAGAGCGGTGCAGTTGATGGTCTCGATGTCCCAGTGCGCTGCCGCGACAACACATCGGGCAGGCAGGATGGTGCTGGGCTCCTGGGAGTCCTCAGCAGGCGCGAACTGGCTTGCCATTCTTGGCTCCTGGGCGGTAGGAGAGGGTGAAGTCAAACCGGGAGAAAAACAGGGACCAACGGGCTTGTCTGGGATTCAGGCGCTTGGCCGACCTGATGTACTCCAAGTTCTTGTGGTCGGTCCACACCAAGAACGGGATCTTTGCCCCCTCCAGCCAGTGCCTCCACTCTTCCAAAGCTAACTTGACGGCTAGCAGCTCCCGGTTGCTGATGTCATAGTTGTGCTCTGTGGGTGAGAGGAGGTGGGAGAAGTAAGCGCAGGGGTGAAGCTTGTTGTCAGCCGCTGAGCGCTGAGACAGGACGGCCCCCACTCCCACGTCCAAAGCGTCCACCTCCACCACGAACTGCCGGGCAGGATCTGGCTGGGTCAGGATGGATGCCGAGGTGAAGCGAGCCTTCAGGTCGCGGAATGCTTCTTTGGCTGCCGGAGACCAGGAGAAGGCTTTATTGACAGAGGTCAGAGCAGTAAGGGGAGCTGCAACCGTGCTGCAGTTGCGGATGAAGCAGCGGTAAAAGTTGGCAAACCCGAGGAAGCGCTGCAGCTCCCAGCGGGAGGTGGGGCGGGGCCACTCCACTGTGCGGACCTTCTGCCGATCCATCTGGATGCTCCCTGCCGTGATGAAGCCCAGGAAGGAGATGGTGGTCTGGTGGAACTCACTCTTCTCTGCTTTGACATACAGGTGGTTCTCCAGCAGACGCTGGAGGATGCGACGGACGTGCTGGATGTGTTCGGGCAGGGAGCGGGAGAAGATAAGAATGTCATCCAGATACACAAACACAAAGCGGTTCAGCATGTCCCGGAGGACGTTGTTGACCAGGGCCTGGAAGACAGCCGGGGCATTAATCAAACCGAACAGCATGACCAGATATTCATAGTGCCCGGATGGAGTGTTGAAGGCCGTCTTTCACTTGTCCCCCTCTCGGATCCTGACCAGGTGGTAGGCGTTGCGGAGATCCAGCTTGGTGAAGATGGTGGCCCCCTGTAAAGATTCAAAAGCAGAGGACAGAAGCGGCAGGGGGTAGCGATTCCTCACCGTGATGGCGTTGAGGCCCTGATGATCAATGCAAGGATGGAGGGAGCCATCCTTCTTGCCCACAAAGAACCCGGCCCCTGCAGGAGAGGACGGTCGGATGATGCCTGCGGCTAGGGACTCCCGAATGTACTTGTTCATGGCTTTGGTCTCCGGTGGAGAAAGGGAGTACAAGCGCCCCCTGGGTGGTGACAAGCCGGGCAGGAGTTCGATGGCGCAATCATAAGGACGATGCGGGGGCAGCGAGGCAGCACGGGACTTGCTAAACACTGGCTTGAGGTCCAGGTACTCGGGAAGCAGTGGGAGTGACAGAACGGGCTCCAGCCTAGGATCTTGTTACCCTCCCAGTCGATGTGCGGGTTGTGTCGGACCAGCCAGGGGTGACCCAGGACCACGGAGGCTTGAGGGGTGCTGATGATGTTCAACACTATCTCCTCACGGTGGTTACCAGAGAGGAGGAAACCCACTGGAGGAGTGGCGTGGGTGATGCGGACCAGTGGGGCCCCAGTGATGGCGTGGGCCTCCAGTGGCGAGCGCAGCGGGATGCGGGACAGGCGCAGCTGGGCTGCCAGGTCGGCGGCGATGAAGCTACCATCGGCTCCCGAATCTATCAGCACGGAGACCGCATGTGGCTGACCCTCAATGACCAAGGTGGCTGAAAACAAAGGGCGGACATCAGGGGACTGGAGTAAGTGGGTGACGCTCACCTGTAATCCCCTGGCTACGGGTGAGCGCTGGCTTTTGCTGGGCAAGTCGCCACGAAGTGGCCAGGCTGCCCACAGTACAGGCAGGACCTGGTGCTGACCCTCCTCTGACGCTCGGTGGGGGACAGTCGAGTGCGGTCGACCTGCATCAGCTCCGGGGAGGCCGGCGGCAGAGATGCAGGACTCCGTGCAGCCGGAACAGACAGACGTTCCCGGGGGCTAAGCAGTCGCCGATCTTCTCTCTCCCTGCGGCGCTGTGACAGACGCTGATCCACACAGATGGCGAGGTCCGCCAGGGCGTCGAAGCTGGCAGGTAGTTCCCGGGTGGCCAGCTCATCCTTGATGGACTCAGAGAGGCCGTTGAGAAAGGTGTACTGCGCCTCCATGTTCCACCCGCTGGAGGCAGCAAGGGTGCGGAAATCAATAGCGAAATCCGACACTGACCTATGCCCCTGGCGGGTTAGCAGCATCTCCCGGGCAGCCTCGCGACCGTGCCTGGAGTGGTCAAACACCCTCTTCATCTCCTCGGCGAAGGCTTCAAAGGAGTGGCAGAAAGGGGCGCCGGCATCCCAGACTGCGGTGCCCCACTCCCTGGCTCGGCCGGTCAACAGGGTGATCATGTATGCGATCTTCGCCCGGTCCATGGGAAATGTGGAGGGCTGGAGCTTGAACACCAGGGAGCACTGGGAGAGGAATGATCTGCAGGCACCTGGATCCCCTGCATATGATTCAGGGAGTGGCAATCAGGGTTCCCGGCTTTGTGGTACTGGCGGGACAGAAGAGGAGGCTGCTGCAGGTGGCGCGGGGCGGTTCTCCTGGCTCAGCTGCAGCTGCTGTAGCTGAGCAGTGACACCGGCCATGGTGGTGGCGAAGCTCTCCAGGGACTTGCCAATGGCTTCCAGCTGGCTCCTATGGCTCCCCAGCAACGCACCTTGCAGCTCCAGAGCCGCCTTCATCTGGGGAAGGTCCGCTGAGTCCATTCTTGGCCAGATCGTACTGTCAGGGCTCAGGCAAGGACTCAAGCGCGGACCCAAGGGCTTCAGGTTCCAAGTGCTTTATTGAGGACGTCAGGCAAAATCGCAAAACCAGAACAGGCAGTATCGGTAACAGGCAGGCAGTCCATGGGCAAAACCAGGGTCAAAAACAGGAATAGGCAGGGTCAGGAACCAGGCAGGCAGGCAATCAGGGCAAAGCGGTGAGCAGAAACAAGGTCGAGGCACAGGCAGGATCGAAAACGGCAGGACTTACAGGTAGAAACATGGCAGGAACAAAACAGGCACAAAACACTGCAACGATCTGGCAAACAAGACAGAGACAGGCAGGGTAGATGTAGGGCTGGGCTGATGAGGTGATGGGAAGCAGGTGTGCAGGCAGGCAGGTGGAGATGACCAGGTGGGCGGGGACAGGGTGGAGAGCAGGGCAGGGCTGGAACACAAGGAAAAACAAAAGCACATGGACACAATGACAGATGGGGAGAACATAAACACAACAGCTAGGGGGGCAGAGTACTGACAGCATATGACAAAATGGCATGTCTCACTTAAGCATTTTACAGCATTTCAAAACAGTTGATACTTCAGTATAAATGTTTTAGCCAGTTATTGGTGACAGTGAGCAGCATAAATTGTTCAAGCTTATGTGATTTGGCCTATAAGAATCCTGCTGAGTTTAGAAAATTTTAAACATCAGTAATTAATTCATATTTTATGGATATGTCAATAAGCATTACAGCTGCATTTTAGGATCTCATTTCCCTGATTTCCATGTCTCAATGAGAGCATGATCATTCATTGGTTTAAAGTTATGTCAATTTAGAAGGTATAGCACCCCCATGAGGCCAAATTACATAAATTGTCCAAAGGCACTATACGGATGCACTAAACCTGCACATTATGCATGTCTAAGCTCCAGTTTGATGGACTTGTGGCAGCCATGTTGTTTTGCCCACAGGCTTTGTTTTGATAACCTTGGTAGATGTTTATACAGAGATGCAGCATATGAAACAGCCCTCCATTTTGTCCATTTCATGCTTATGCTTGCTTTGTGCATACAGAGTTGTGTAACTGCCTTGTGTTTACTATATTTTTTATGAGTATTTCTTCCTGCTTATGTATGTTCAAATCAGCTACAGCATCCTCACTTCCCTCAATCTTGATTCTTCTCGACCTTTATGTGGACTTTGATGCAGTGCACCACACACTCCTTCGTCCACCCTAGCTACATTTGGGAACTCAGGCACAGCCCTTCAATGGGTTGAATCCTCCCACTCTGGACACTCCCTCAGGGTCTCCCGGAATGGTGTTTTGTTTAGACCCCTTAGCCTACCTACAGGTGTCCCTCAAGGTTCTTGGCTCTTTGCATGCAGTCTCTCGGCTCTGTCTTCTTCACCCAGAGCTTTTTGTAGGACTCCCATGCTGATGATACTCTGCTTTTCCTCCACCTGACTCACAGGTCTCTACGCATATCTCAGCTTGCCTGAAGGACATTTCAAGCTCGATGGTGGACCTGAAGCTCAACCTGGCTAAGCCTGAGATGCTCTACATACCCTCCAGGTCCTCTCCATTTCAACATCTTTCCCTCAGCCTGGATGCTACAAGCAGTTTACTCATAGCACTTCTCCTGTCAGAAGCCTTGGGATAATCCTATCTAAGCAACAGTCCTTCTTTTCTCAGGTTGCAGTGTGAGTTGGGCGTGAAAATTCTTCCTGTATAGCATTGGAAGGATCGGCCCCTACCTCACTGCATATTCCTAGTTCCTCGTCCAGGCCCTGATCCTCTCAAGACTTGATTACTGTGACTCCCTCTTTGCTGGTCTTCCTGCCTGTGCCATTAAACCCCTACAGCTAATCCAGAACACAACTGCATGACTTGTTAACAACCTCACTAAATGTAATCATATCACACCCCACCTCACCTCACTTCACTGGCTTCCTGTTACTGCTCACATTAAGTTCAGCACCTTAGTGATGGCATACAAGACAGTGAGTGGAATGGCCCCATCATACCATTCATCAATCTTCAAACCCTTTACACCGGCCAGATAACTCTGCTCAGAAAAAAACCCATATTAAAGCATGAACAGATGCCAAGGGCAGTGAGGGAAAATGCCAGCTTTATACTTTAATTTCATCTGTCATTTGTAGTGTAGTATGATTGAAGTGCAAGGAATGATGTCACAACACACCGTTAAAAAAACCTATGTGGATTTTACACGATGTGTGCCCCCCCTTTTGATATGAGACCTATGCCACTGCTCGAGATCAACCTCCTCAGAAACCCACCCCAATAACCCAACATCTACCTCATAGCCCTCTAAAATGTATTATTTTCACATCATGACTCACAGAAAAAGGCAAGGATTTTCCTTTACTGTCAAGAGGCAGGGAACATTATTAGGGAAGACCCTCCGTTACAGAGAATAATAGTCTCAAACATGGCCCATATTGGTTTATTTTCCACATGTCTTGTTGTTCAAAAGCTTTCAAATTCACATGATACCAGTTAGTAGGCTACTGCAACTGTATCAGTAATGCATCAGTTTTTCATGAAATAATGAAGTTACACCTCTACCCTTGTGTGCAAATATTTTTTCACTTTACAGCTAAATTTTCAGCCTGCTCACACTGGTGCTACCATGTAAAAGAGTAAGCGTACAGTCCTGTATGTGGAGGAAACAGTGTTTCAACCCTGAGTGTTATCAGCATACAGAGTGGCTCGTTCTCTGCAAAACAGGTAAACACATGCTATGCATACCAACAGTACCAACATTTGGCACCTACCAAAAGATCGAAACCCACCCACTTTAAAGCTGGCCAAGGAAATGAGCGGTCCCAAAGAAAACCAGACGAGCCACACGCAATTAACATTTTAATTGTTCATTCATGTATAGCCTTGTAAAATTAAAAGGTGTTATTCTGTAAATCAATATCATGTAATTATTTTAACAAAGATCTTTGTATGTGGACATTCTTCCTGCCATCACATTTTGAACCCCCACTTTATGGAAATAATCTGTCGCCGATGACCCCTCGCGTGTTTATGAATGCAGGGGCACTCAATCTTTCAGCAACAGACCGAGTGGATTGTCGTGACTAGGTGCTTCCAATACCCATGACTGGATTTCATCTGTTGAATGAACGTACAGTGGAAGAACAGCATAATCTGAATTAAGCAACCCCGTTACACATGACTCTTGGAACCATGGAGTGAAATTAATGATGAAAAGTAACTGAAACATAGATTGTAAAGGATGAAAATTGGTAGACAAAGGCCTGACAAAGACTACCGTTATTAGACAATTTCGGTGCTTCAGGCTTGAGATGCGTTTCCCGATAGCAACCACCAGGGGGCGAGTTAACCCTTTTATTTTACTACAGTGAAAAAAAAAATCAAACAGATTCTCTTCAAGTGAATGGCTGTTTAAAAAAACCCACAAAACTGCAGGGTTTAACAGATAAAATCCTTAAGTGATGTCAACATGGAATGTCCCTTTTGTATCTCTCCTGTATGTTTCTGTGTGTTGAAACATTTTTATATTGTGCGCCACTTCATTCTGTGCACATATGCAGGTTAAAACATTGTGTGGATTTGATTAATTGACTATCCGAGACATAGCATGATGCACTTTATTGACTTTGACTGATGAATAAGCACTATATTGTATCATTAGTCAGAGGGGTGATTGGGCACAGCTGACAAGGTGATTTTGCCCGTTGAATGTCAAGCATGGTGACATGGTCTGCAGAGGATGTTTGCAGCCACCAAGTTCATATACACACTCAGCACAAATTCAGATGAACCGATGGGGGTAAACAGCTGGTAACCTCATTGTACTGACAAACGTGTGCTATCACCAGGACGTCTGCTGTGATAAGTCACTATCCAGGGGTATGTGTGCCCACCGTGCTGTACATCTGTTTTTCACCAGGGTACAGTTAACTTGTGTGATTCTGTCCCCTTCCACTTGTAGAGTATGGACAAGCATGTGCCTCCTTTCCAGTCTACAAGCTCTACACTTTCCACATCCATCCACAGTCTCATCCCACAAATGTCCAGTTGGGCTTTGGCCTTCCATGGCATGACTCACACTCTGATCTCGCAAGAAAGCCACAGCAGTGGGAACAGCACAAAGACTCTCTGCTCTCCTGCTGCAATGCTATCGGGAGACCCTGGACAGGCAGCAAGGCTCCACAACTGCCGAAATATGTCAAACATGGTACACAAATGCTCACCTTAAGGGATAAAGTTATTTTGTATGCTGATTTGTTCCCTGCATTGTCCCCCTTCACCCTGTCTCACCCCCTTATACCTGTTAAATATTCCAAGTGTGTTCATCTCTCATTCTACCCTGCTGCAAGCCCCCCTCTCTCAGTGCGGCCTTATTACTGAGGATGAAGAGATCAGGAGCTCAGTAGTTTTAGAGGGGAGGCAGAGCAAGAGAGAGAAAGATTGATGTATCCAGCCAACTGCTAGCAGTCCAGCAATTAGATAATAGCCCTGGATCAGCACACTGATTCCTTTAACGACCCTATTATAGATTACCCTGAGAAAGCTCTTTCGCTCGGCCCCTCCCGCTCCCACCTTACAGTTTCTGGCCTCTCTCGGTGCATTAGGTATATGGATTCTGTGGGCCCTGCTGATGTGGCGAGAATGAGGGCCCCTGAGGTTCTCTCAGAGTCTGGGCTTTTTCGCCAGCAAGGCCTTCTTTTTTGGCCATCAAGTCACTTGAGGTTTTCTTTTCCATCTCCTGGATGTTATCCAAGTTCAGGTTTTCCCAGAAATTGTGTGGGTGGGGTATGGGTTTGGGTCCTGCCCCCACGTGTGTGGAGTGTGTGCCTCTCTCCAGGCTCAAAATTCTGTGAGGTTGAGTGTGGGTCATGACATGGGGTACAAGCCAATCACAGGACTGTGCTGGCTCCAGCCTATCTTTGTTATGATGAGCAGCAAAGCAACTGCTTTAGTGTTTTCAGCAACTGCCTTAGTGTTGAATAGCCTTGCAGAGGATTTTGCACACTGCACACTCTCATAACAGGGAAGACCCTCAAAGCACTGATTGCAGATCAGGGTGTACCTAAATATCAAATGTAGTGGGGAACACTGTGCCTCTCACACCTTTATTGCTCCCATTCAACGTGCAGATGGACCAGGTAATTGGTGTATAATCTGTGAGTGTATTGTGACCATATTCACCATGATAATACTATACCACACAAATGTGACCAATGTTTTAGTCCCTCCTGTGAGTACCCAGTAACTGAGTTCTTCCTTTATATTGTTTCCATTTTCTGCGGCCCAGTTTTGGAATTGGCAGTTATTAGAATTAGGCTTGCTTCACTGTGACAACCTCTGAACTCGCACAGGATGCAAGACAAATATAATCCCTTGAATGGCTATTTTTTGCACAGCGAGTCACACAGTGCATTATAGCAGAGTGGGCACTCATTGGAGGATAGGTGATGACAAAGTCACAGGGTGCCTGGGAGCAGTTCAACAAGGATGCCCCAGCTGACCTACCCGCCCCTATCTCCGGTGGAAGGAGGGCAGTGTATCTCTCGTCTTTGGGCTCTCGGTCATCATTGGCTGATGACACAGCTCAACTTACACTCAATGCGAGCGCCTTAACCACCGAGCTACTTGGGAGCTGCTGCTGGCTTCCTGCTTTTAACCTTGAAGCTCCATTCCCAATCAGCGCCAAGGACATTCAGCGACCTGAGCTCAGTTTATCCCACCATACACCCTGAGGTGACCTCAGTCTGTGAGGGTTACTGTCATCTAACAGATGATTCAATTAAACTGTACAACAGATAACAGTAATGGATTGCATTTTTATAGCACCTTTCATGGTTCCTCAAGTGTTTTTCAGGGAAGGGGGGACTCCTGTCAACCACCAGCAATGTGTAGCACCCATCTAGGTGAAGAGGGCAGCTGTTTTGCACAAAAAACACAGCACATATCAGCTGAGCTGAGAGGGAAAAATTTATTTAGACAGTGAACCTGGAGATGATTAGATAGTCAGACTTAAAGAGACAGATTGAGATATTGGCCAGCACTCACCAGGGAGAACAATACTTTCTGCAATAAGTGCCATGGGATCTTTAATAACTACAGCAAGTCTTGGCCAAAAGACACAGCACAGGCTCCTACAGAACACTGTTCCTGTTCCTGTACTGGGGCATTGGCACAAAAACACCAGTTACAATGAGTGGAACAGTTTTCCCTGTAAGTCTATCACATCAGTAAAACTGCTTTCCCTGTAAGTCTATCATCCAAGTACTAACAAAGCCAGCTCACCTAGCTCAGCCATCAGACAGGAGGAGGTTGCAGGTTTGTATAGCTGCTGGCTTTAATAAAATACAGAAAACAACACCTCTTAAAGGCACACAACACTACTTCCTTTACACTACTTGCTCCCTGGGTGTAATTCCCAGTGGTAACTTATTGTAACAGAAGGAAGTATACAAGACCAGTCAAAGTGGACAGTTTCAAGCTGTCAGCATTGCCAAGTTGCTTTAAAATCAGTCTCTTTCTGCTTGTGGCAAGCCTATGGCATGGTTATACTTATTCTTGTCTTCCTTTATTGATCACTTCCCAATAACCAGCGGGGCATCTGTCCAGTTTGTTTGTATTGACCAGCATAATAAATTCCTGGCATTCCTCCCTAAAATGCAGAAAGTGGAACACACACCACGGCATCCTGTTCACAGGTGTCATGTTCAACAGCAGTTGTCCCACACAGTGTGGTTCGCCCTGTTTTAAAAGCATAGCCCAACACATGATGTCTGGGCCCCCTGTCTCCCAGCCCTTCTAACCTCACATTTCTGACTTACCAAAAAGATCATGGTTTTCAGAGCATACATGACTGAAACCTGAAGTTCCTTATTTCTAAGTAGCATCTAAAGCAACACTATATGGGTGGTGGTAGTAGCAGTTGCTGGTAAACGTGTAACCTCTGCTGTCAGGAGATTATATTAAAAAGATCACTGTTCCTCTTTAAAGTCATCTGCGGTGCTGTGTTGTGGTCTGACAGAATCAAATGAGATAATGCAGAGCTCGGCTAGGACCGGAAACGGCTCTTAGAGCCAACACAGACATCTGCAGAGCACGCTCCCAGCAGGAACCAAAACAAAATGCTGCTTCCGCGATCAAAACAGGTTCTCCTGTAAAACGAGCATGTAGTGTATTCTTAAAGGCACATTGTCTCTATTTCATACTTCTGTCTATGCTTTTTGTAGACTACACACACACACACACACACACACACACAGTGACAATCAGATGTTAGCTCTTTGAAACGTGTGCTGCAATACACACTTACAGTCCATATACACAGGACATCATACACAGAGGACATTGACGTAGTTTGTTTATGTTCTGTGTAAACATGGCATAAACCGATGCACACAATCTCCCAAAACACGCCCGCAGTCTCCCTCTCTCTCTCTCTCTCTTTCTCTCTCTTCCTCTATCTCTCTTTCTCTCCCTCGCTCACTCTTGCCATGTCTTGCTGCCTGTCTCCTTCGTGTTGCTGGTTAATTGGTAATTGTCATGATTGAATCAAGGAGAATTAATTGTGGGCAAGGGGAGTGGCTGTGGATTTCAGGTCCTGGAGAGACAGATAATCAATGGCAACAGTATTAACACCAAGACTGCAAGCCGAACACTGGGACTGGAGACGCACAGACAGGGGAGAGAATGTAGACCACACTCAAACACACAGAGGAATTATCCTGATTTATTCTCAGAAGCTACATTTGATTACTATGTGTAGTCTGTCAGCAAGGTCTTAAAATTGGGAAGGGATATCAGGAATGTGGGACAGTTAAAGATGTCTACCGGTTCAAAAGAGGGATAAAAAGTGCAGACAATACAAAACTGCTCATATTGTCCTTTTAGATGCTGCGACTCACTGTGATAGGGAGTTTTGACAATACCACTATACCTACAGGGTTGCAGTTCAAACACAACTACATATGGAGAGGTAAGCACACATAGACATTCAACACACAGACATAAGTCAACAAGTTCTGTACATGAACCTGAGGTGGTGTTTTCAGCACTCACCCAGTGGCGATGAGTCACTTTTATTACATTGGTAATTGCATAAATTCAAATCCACTGGCCACAGACACATAATCACTTATTCTCACTGTCGTATGCAAACACTCTCTTGCTCACCATTCGAGGCACAGGAATTTCAGGGGACTGGATGAGCACGCCCGTCTGTTTGTTATCAAGCCACAGAAGGCTTTCAGTCAACTGGTGACATTGCCTGTCACAGAATGTTTTTGGCACAGACTGGGCCAAGGTTATAGCTTCACATGGTAACCACATGTAGGGGGAAAACAGACAAATTCAAAAGACACACACTCAAGGAATGATCTATTCATTGTAATGGTCATTATCATTATTCATTTGTTTGTTTGGTGGACACCCTTATCCAGATAAGATCTTGACTTACTGACTTGGCAATAAGCTTTATTTAAGGTCCAATCTGTCCCCCAGAAAAACCTGGAATTACATCTCAGTTGAACTAAGCTCTTTTTTCCACAGAAGATGTAATTGCATCACAGTGCAGGCTTATTCCTTCAAATTATAGTGATACTGCATCCATCCCCTTTCCATCAAGTCATAACTGTGGATCCAGCCATGAATATGCTGGCAGTGTGGGCTGCAGTCAGTAGGACAGAAATTCAGCTGCATGCTGTGACTGCTGTGATATATTTCACTGTCTCTTGGGAGGGAGTGTGGAAGTGAGGGTGTGCACTCTCTTTAATTACCAAATATGTAGACGACCCCCCCCAACACACACACACACTCTCACACACACACACACACACACACACACACACACACACACACACACAGACACACACTCCCATTTCCTTTCCCTCTGCCAAGACGTATCGACCAACATCTCCCTCACCCTTGACTCTCTCTCTCCCTCTTTTGCCCGCTTGCCATTTCTCAAGATTAAATAAGGTCGCTGCAGAAAGAATGCTGACGGGAGGGAGAAAGAAAGAGATTGAGGGGAACATGGGAGAGGTAGAAAAAGAAAGCGTGCCTCATTTGGTTCTCCTTCTATGTGTTGATGCACAGTTGTAGCCCCTCGCAGTTTTAGCACTTACAGTTTATGGTTAAATGTGCCATTGTGTTTGTGTGTGCTAGTGAACCTCTGTGCCCTGCAGTCACGGTCAGTGCAGTAGTGTAGCTGTCGCAGTGTTGAACCTGTGTGTTTGTAAGACTTGATGTATTAGAACTTGATGTATGTCTGCTTCCAGCTGCAATTCGCATGCTTGGATGTGACACCACCAATCCTGCCCTAGTGACCAGTATGTGCGATTTAAATGTGCAATATAAAATGATTGTCTGTTGTTTCAAGCTGATGTTAAAAACAATAGATTCTCACCCCTGACCACCGCCCCCCACCCACCCCAACACACAAACACACACCTTGCACTTGTACACACCACACACGGTTTGCAATGCTGTATCACATGGATCACTGGGGATGCAGTCGCAGTGTAATGTTTTTGAGAACTGGTGCATACTGACCACAAGCTGTGGGGTTTGGATCCTGTGCAGGATTTGAAATCACTGGGAAAAAGGTATTGAATAAAGTTTTTGTCAATATAAGAAGCATTCACAGAATATGTGGGGGATTAGGGTGCATAAATGCTCTGATAAAAGCTACACCTTTAATAAAAACAACAGTTGTCTCTTCCAATTCTCACATCAGTATTTAATCGAAAAAACTTCAACCCGCACCAAAACTAAAAACACAGACAAACTACAAACATCCTCCAATACGCCACAAATTGCTTTGTCTTTCTTCCATGTGATTTCATACACTACACGAGCAATTCAATGTTCAATTCAGTGTTCAATCTCTTACACATTTACATTAACATATGATTATTTATAACCAGACGTGTTTAAATCTCAATTATAAAAACTAAATTATTCGGTCCGTGTAAATTTAACTTGGCCATGTCTGACGAATATGTTTGAACTCACGCTTTATTATGTATGACTACTCAAAACATATGCTAACCAGATGCAAATATTCATTGTTAAATTACGTACTACAAATACAGTATTTGCCATTTGTCAGGCATATTGTCTCAGCAATGTATTAACCAGAACCTTGTTTTCAGAGTAATTGCAAGAGGCGCGAGGCGTTGGTGGTGGGTGGGTTGGGGATGGGGGGTTACTTCTCGCGAGACGATTCTTGGTTTGTTTTTTTTTATTCTAAAGGGTTTATTATGGGCAATCTTCCCCTGCCGCTACTGCAGTAGGACACGGCGTCGTGATTTACGCATAGTGCGGAACGACGCTACATAAATCGTTTAAGTCTGCAAGACGCTACAACCCCGATCGCCCCCGTTCATTAACCTCGTTTCCCTACCACTTCGCCTCAGTCGGAGATCCGGCTTGCTGCGCTCAAGGACGGAGAAAACAGGGAAGCAAGCCTCTTGGAAAAACAGCCAGGTTCAGACGGGAGTCGCCAGGTACAGTGAAACATGCAACTGTACTCTTGTTTTAAGCAATCCTGCGGAAGGTGTTGAAAATATAAACCGAGTATCACAAAACAGGTTTTAAGTTCGAATTAGAATCATTTGTATTAAACAGGGTGACAAAATCAAACATTTTAAAGAATAGGGGACTTCGTGCGTGTGTGTGTGTGTGTGTGTGTGTGTGTGTGTGTGTGTGTGTGTGTGTGTGTGTGTGTGTGTGTACGTGTATACGTGTGTCAAAAAACGGCTGCATATAGTCGTATGTGTTCAGGAGTGTTGGTGTGTCTTTCCGTGCATCTGCTCCGTTAGCAGATGTACTATTTCTGTCATCTGCGTGCGCTAAATTTGTTTGTAGGATCTACTACACATTTATTCAGTGACTGTGTTATAAATGCTATTACCAAGTGCTTTATACAATTGCTGTTTTCATGTTGTGGTGCATATTTGAGTTAACGGTGCTAATTGTACTTGCGTCTGCACACATACTGTAGGTTTTGTGTATAAGATCTTGCATTTTGGCATTTGGATTATTATTATTACAGCTGTTGTTCAGCATCAGTAACAGCATTTTTGCAAGGAAGTTAACTATACTGAATTGTGTTGGAAAGATAGGGCAAGTATTTCTTCGCAGTCACGAAGCGGGTGATGCTGCAGCTCTTATTTGACAGCACGCTATAATTTAACAGGTATCGTGCGGAGTGGTAGCGTGGTGTAAGAGACTATGCGTCGCTTTAAGCGACACCCAAAATCATGGATGGACGAGTGTGTTTGTGAGTCTGAATGGGGGCTGTCCACACATGCACGCACGCACGCGCGCTGCAGCCTTGCCTAAAATTAAGTCTTGTTTACGTTAAACAGCACCTGTCTCCAAGCCGCGTCTCTCTGCTTTTCACCGTTAAGACCTCCTATACTCAAGTTGGATAGGCCTCTAAACCCCTCTGAAAATGTTGATCATATAGGCCTATGAAAGTGCCCAAAACGGCGCGAGTGACAGCAGGCAGCTGAGGCCACGACTGACATGGCTGTTTAACTGGGCCTATACGTTTTTATTTATTTAGCTCGTATTCCTGTAATAATTTCCGTATCTTACTGCGTCGACTCGACGCCGCTCGGGTTAAATATTCAGTTAAGTGGGTTCATGCAGTCTGCCGACCAGTTAAAAATTTTAAAACCATTATGTTTGTTTAAACCTGACTTTATTGAAGTAATTTCTGTTTACCAGAAGCCAAAACGAACTGTTAGGCTATCTATATCTAAAGTATGTGATGTCAGCATCCGCGGAAATACTGTAACCCGGGCTGTTAACGGAAGATACCAATTCAGTCTAGTATCATAAATATGTCTGGAAAAAATGATACATTAATATTCTAATGCTCTAGACTAAGTGCTTAGACGTCTAGCAAATAAAAATGCAATGAAGAAATAGATCATAATAATAAATGTAGACAATCATACTTTGCTAGCTGTACTAATCGATAGATATAGCCTGTCGCACTCATTAAAGTATAATAACCCCCAGTGACTTTTTATAATGTTCTAAGACATATGTTATAGCTTAATTACTGATAGTACATTTAAATCCGTTTCAATACTAGCACGATATTAGGCCTAAATAAAGACACTGTCGGTGAAGGCTAGCTACGTTTTGAGACACAGCATGTCGTCAACACGTTTGAGCCGTTTAAAGAATAGGGGACTTGAGCAGACGTTAGTCTGCCGTCCTGTAGAGACTACCCAGTCTAATTTCTCAGTACATTCTTTTATAATCAACTTGTTCACATATTATTTTCGATTACCGTGTCATGGGTCTTTTTGTAATTGCATGTATGTTGACACAAACATCTGCCAAACGTCACAATTGCTGTAACCTTGCTTTAAACGGTACAGTCCCATGGGCGCATTGTGACTAATAAGGTTTTGTCCCATAGACGCCGTCCTCAGGTCAGGATATTGTTAGTCGATGGGGTGTAGTTAGGGACGTTAGGGATACGGGATATAACTGAAATCATATAGGCTATAGTACTTTAAGGGATGATAATAATACCTTCTTCGGTTGCTTTATTCCAGGCGGTGTATGAACTCCCGTGAAATATTAGATGGACGCAGCGCGAATCGGAAAATTCCAGCGATTCCCGTGCCGCTCGTCAAACTGTCAGTGTTTTGAAATGTACTGCGCTGTCTGTCATGTCACGCGGAGTGACAGATGGGAGCGGGAAGAGTGTGCCGCTCGAGCCTGTGTGGCATTTAACTCTCACAATTTTTGGGAAAAGTAGAATCATATTGTGTTTTCTGCCTTTAGCGCTTAAGTGTGGTGATTTTACTAAAAATCCCTGTTAATATTGCTGGCTGTTTAAAATAGAGAATTACCAATGAAGTTTAATGTCACTAGCATGGGCGTGATGTCAGCTTGTGTTAGACTGTTAGGTGGCCTGTTTTATTTCAGAGGAAAACAATGCACGTACATTATTTAGGTAAAATTGAATCATTTCAAATTTAAAGGAAAGTGTAAGACAGAAGGAAGTGGAAAGGAGGAGACTGAGGGAAAAGACTGTTATGAGGACAGACATGAGGAAGGGGAAGAAGGGATCAAGAGAACAGCAGACATTTATTCATTTCGGTTATTAGAAGCTCCTGTCCAGGGTGACTTGCAATGCTCACAGTTTTACATGTTATCCATTTACACAGCAGAGTTTTTATTGGACCAACCTGGGCTAAGTGCCGTACCCAACGGTACAATAGCAGTGTCCCATGAGGAATTAAACTGCCAATGTCTGGGTTAGAAACCTTACCACTAGACCACATTGCCACAGACTGATATAAGAAAGATAAAGCCAGCTACAGGCAACAGATGTGTACAGAGAGAGAGAGGGGTGAAGATGTGGGATGCTGATGAAGGATGCGGAAGGATGTCTGGGCTAAGGTTCCCATAGCAACAAGACTAGAGTTCAAACTGAGGCTCCGAGGGTGAAAGAGAGAGGCAGTCACTGGACAGTGGCGCCGGGGGGGGAGGAGGAGTGCGCGCATCTGTTTATTCTCATGTCTTTCCAGAACATAAACAAAACTATGATGATGTCATCTGTAGATGATCCCGTTCAAGTGCAAGCGTGTGTTGTGGGACACGTTTCAAAGAGCAAATGTCTCATCAGTGAGTTACTGCATCCACAAAGTGTGACAATATGCACATGAGGGAGGGGATGTGAGACTGACTGTATGCTAGTGTGTGTGTGATGGCGTGTAATCCCAGACCGAAAATGATCCCCCTGTGAACTTCATACACAGATTCCGGGTTCTAATTTGAGACAGGACACCCCTTCCCTCCCCCTCACCCCCATTTCCGCCCCTCAGCTGTCCTTACAGATATTAATAACTCCATTGAGACGCACTGACTCGTGTTCTGCATCCTAGCCCCTGCTTTCCCACACTCTCCTCTTTTAATCTTCTCTCTTCTTATCTTCCACCTCTTTTATCCTAAGACCGTTATTCACCAGTTGTGCACCCGAGCTAAAATACAGCCTTCTACCCACCGCTGCATTGCAAACTCAATGTAAAAGTGATGTAATGTTGTGACAATGTCATGGCAATGTCATGGAAATGTTTTGTGTGAGCTGAAGCCATCCCTGCCTGTCTTTGGTTCATCGAGTATCTTGAGCACCTCTTTCCATCTTAAATCTATGCCTAATTTACTTATGTTTTACATTTTGTTATTTGTCAAATATTCTTGTCTAGAGTGATGTAAAAAGAGAACATTGTGTATCTTAAGTTCAATCTAAAGTTGAATGAAAGATGGTACATACAAGGCACATCGGAGCATGTTTGAACATGCCTTAGCCCCTTACTGTGAGAACCAGTGCATGCATGCTTCAATATTGCAATAGAACATACCCTACAGTAAAACGACACAATTAAGGAAATGCTATGCTTGAGTAGGAGAGACGTACATTGGGTTAGTACAGCTGGTGTTTGATTTATGTATCTACTACCTAAAGGTTTGAAAAGTAGCCCACAGAATACTATTTGTTCAACAGTATTAATCTAAATCTCACTGTGTATGTGGGTGCTTGTGTTCCAGTCTGTCCTCCATTGCCATGCAAAAAGCAGAAGCCACCAGGTTGATACCCTGCTTCCATTCATGGTGGATGACAAGGCATGGGCAAAATATGAAAGCTGGTATTCGGGCAATATTCTGTTGACCTTTCAGGAAGATGATTGCAAAATAAACATAACAATGCATTTTTAAGTATAAAGAAGTAGAAATGGAAAGAGACCGATAGAGAGAAATGACACCCCCAGAATAGAACCCCGCACAACTGAGGGGGGGGACAGAAATAGCCCGGACATGCAGCTGCCATCCAAGTCATGGACCCCGATCCCCCTCTGTGCCCCTACACTAATCCCATCACCACAGCAACCACACAACACTGTGAAAATACAAACAACAACAACACAGGTGTGTCCCTGTGTGTATGTGTGTGTTGGTCAGTCTGACTGTGGGTCATTTGATTGGTGATAACTCTGAATTGGGGTGAACCTAACAACAATAAGGGCACTGTTCATGTAAGTGTCGCTCTCTTTTTTCCAGCACTCATTCTCTCCATTTATATCTGCTCTTATTTATAACTGCTGTACACCTTTTGTTCTGGAACTCTCCTCCTCTTAATCACTCTGTCTCTCTCTTTCCTCCTTTGCAGAAAATAAACAATTAGACCCCGCAAGGAAAAAACAAATTCCACCAAAAATTAAACCAAAAAAGAAAACAGCATGAGGACCTCCCCCCTCTTCCTCTTGCCTGCCCTCCTCCTCCTCTTTCTCCTCCCCTCCCCGTCCGTCTCCCAGAATGAGAATGACCTCACCGTGACGACCCGCCTGGGGCGGGTGCGGGGCATGCGCCTGCCCGTGGCCGACCGAGGTCACGTGACAGCTTTCCTGGGCATCCCTTTCGCTGAGCCCCCCCTAGGCAAGAAGCGCTTCCGCAGGGCTGATCCCAAAAAGCCATGGACGGGGGTCTTCAACGCCAGCTCCTACCCCAACGCCTGCTTCCAGTACGTGGACACCTCGTACCCAGGCTTCCCCGGGAGCGAGATGTGGAACCCCAACCGGGAGATGAGCGAAGATTGCCTGTACCTGAACATCTGGGTCCCCGCCTCCCAGCGGCCACACAACCTCACCGTGATGGTGTGGATCTACGGGGGGGGCTTCTACAGTGGCTCCTCCTCGCTGGACGTCTATGACGGGAGGTACCTGGCCCACATGGAGAAGGTCATCGTGGTCTCCATGAACTACCGGGTGGGAGCCTTTGGGTTCCTGGCCCTGCACGGCTCCTCCGAGGCTCCTGGGAACGTAGGTCTGCTGGACCAGCGCCTTGCCCTGCAGTGGGTGCAGGACAACATCCAGTTTTTTGGCGGCAACCCAAGGCAGGTGACCATATTTGGGGAGAGCGCTGGCGGGGCCTCCGTCGGCATGCACCTCCTGTCACCTGACAGCCGGCCGACCTTCACCCGAGCCATCATGCAGAGCGGTGTGCCCAACTGCCCCTGGGCGACCGTCAGCCCGGCGGAGGCGCGGCGGCGAGCCACGCTGCTGGCCAAGCTCGTGGGCTGCTCGGGCGGAAACGACACAGAGCTGGTGGACTGCCTGCGCAACCGGCACCCGCAGGAGCTGATTGACCAGGAGTGGCAGGTGCTCCCCTACAGCAGTCTCTTCCGCTTCTCCTTCGTCCCCGTCATCGATGGCGTGGTCCTCCCCGACACCCCTGAGGCCATGCTGAGCTCTGGCAACTTCAAGGACACCCAGATCCTCCTGGGGGTCAACCAGGATGAGGGCTCCTACTTCCTGCTCTACGGCGCCCCCGGCTTTAGCAAGGACAATGACAGCCTGATCTCCCGCGAGGACTTCCTGGAAGGCGTGAAGCTGAGCGTGCCGCACGCCAACGACATCGGCCTGGAGGCAGTGGTGCTCCAGTACACCGACTGGATGGACGAGAACAACCCGCTGAAGAACCGCGACGCCATGGACGACATCGTCGGGGACCACAACGTCATCTGTCCCCTGCAGCACTTTGCCAGGTCGTACGCCCAGCACAACACCCTCCGCTCCCAGGCCGCTGCTGGGGCCGGTGGGGCGGGGTACGGGGCCGGCAGCTCAGGGGCAGTCATCAACAGCGCTGGAGCCAACGCCCAGAGTGAGTGGAGGGGGGGTAGAGCACTTAGTGATGTGGGGGTCTTTTTTGGCATTGTGAAGAAGCTGGATTTCATGCTGGTCAGGCAGATGGATCTGGCTTAGGAGATGATTTGGTTTGTGAAAAATCAAAGGAATGCATTTTGAAAAAAAAAATATGTGGCAAGGGGAGCCAGATAGCCTTTTCCTCTGTGCTCCTCTCTTCTGTCTCTTTCTTTTCTTTCTCTTCATCTATCTCTATTTCGCCTTCTCTCCCCATCTTGTAGCCTGTTAGAGAGGAGGACAGTCCTCCATGTTTGAAAATCAAAGATTGGGATGGGGTTTTTTTTACTATGTCTAATATATTAAGATTTTGCAATGACATCACAGAAGTAAACATTGTAGCCTTGCTAGACAGCAGATCCATGTGTTTTGTTACTCATTACTGTATGTATGTGCTTCACATTTTTCTTTAAATAAAGACAGGTGAATCCCGAAGCACACGATTACTATTGCACAGTGTTTTATAGGTGTTTCCATTCTGTACAAGACATTAACAATCAGAAATACACTATTCATCACCTACATCTAAAAACAGTTAACAAAGTTAATTAAGATTAGCTAGATAATGAGTTATTATTGGTCAGCTAGAGCTATTATTATAGTAATACAATCAAGTTATTATTGAGTCGAAGTTTGAGTTCAGTTGTGGGACAGTTATGAGAGTTTGTCATTTGTAACTAGGCTTTGTGATGAATAGCTGAATTGCTGTCCTTTTTATAACCATTTTCATAAAAACAGCTTGTGTCAGTGTTCCTTCTGTCATTTTCCACATGACAGTGCACCATGTGCAAGGGCCCTAACATGCAGTGTTCAAGCTTTGTTATTTTCAGGTGCTGGTAACATGAATTTCTAATTCTCTTCTTTCTCTGTCTTTCATCCTCTCAAACTCCACCCGACCCCCCAAAAACAACAACAATATCAAATTCAACCCGACAAAGGTGGCGTGTACCTCTACCTATTTGACCACCGAGCATCCAACCTGGCATGGCCGGAGTGGATGGGGGTCATTCACGGGTACGAGATCGAGTTTGTGTTCGGCCTGCCACTGGAGAAGAGGCTCAACTACACAGTGGAGGAGGAGAAGCTCAGCCGACGCATGATGAAATACTGGGCCAACTTTGCTCGCACCGGGTGAGGGGGGGTGGGGGTGCTGGGGGGGCCCTAAGTCATGGGAGCATTGGCAGTACACTAGTGGATGTGTTTGGTGGATGGGGGGGTATAGGTGGACAGGGTGCAGGTGGAGGGCGGTGGTCTTGGAGACAATGTGGGGAAGAGGCACACAGAGAGGGAGGAGGCTGTGTGGGGTGAGGAAGAGTGTAGACTTAATTGTTGAGAGCACCTGAGTAAACTGTAGCCTGTAATACAGAGTGTAGACTTAAGTATGAACTACAGAGAGGAATTGTCTGGGCTGCAGTCAAAATTACAAAGAGGAAGAGAGTGGACTGTAGCCTGAAGTACAAACATTAAGAGAGTGGTCTGTAGTCTGTGCTACTAAGAAGAAGACAGTGCACTTACATGTTAATTATAGAGATGAATTTAATAAACAGTAGTCTATACCACAGAGAGGAAGAGAGAGGATAGTGTTCTATGCTATGCAGAGGAAGAGCAGGGACCATAGATCAGGACTGAGTGCATGCAGACAGAGAAGGCACGGAAGGTTGTTATCCCCAAGGGCGATGGCTAAACGCTGAACCCCTCTCCTCCAGGAACCCCAACATAAACTCGGATGGATCCTTGGACAACCGGCGGAGGTGGCCTCTCTTCACAGCGAGCGAGCAGAAGCACGTGGGCCTGAACACGGAGCCAATGAAGGTGCACCGGGGCCTGAGGACCCAGCTGTGTGCGCTGTGGAACCGATTCCTGCCCCGGCTACTCAACATCACAGGTACCACTTTACCCCCTCCACCACGCACCGGGCCTGTGCAGCTGCGCGCAAGTCAGGCTGGTGGGACCAAGGTGCACGACATGGCTAACCAGTTTGCGGGTGTGTTCATTCCACAGGTACACATGACAGAATATTTTGACAATTGAGTTGTGCTATTATCTGTCCTCAGGATTTCTCTGTGAGGATGCCGGCTCTGTACTTTCATGACACATAACCCAGCAGCTGCAAGAAATAACAAGTTGTGCCTGAGTGCCACTTTACAAAGCTGTTACTCAGGTTCAGATCAGGAGGACAGGATTTTTTATGTGAAGGCATAAACTGTTCAATGTTGGTTTAAACCCCCCCCCACCTGGGATGATGGGAAAAAGGTTAACATCACATGTTCTTCCTCCTGCACAGGATATTGGAATGTCAAGAGTGTCAAGACCTGACATCTGTTGATCCATGGGAAATGTTCGTTTGTGGTTGTGTTTAAATCTCGCTCAGGTTTTTATTGGAATCTGAGAGAAAATAAGCCTGGGCACCTGGTGCAGTTGTATTTATACAGCTTGTATTTATCCACTTGCTGTACAAGTGCACCCTTTCAACATCCATCTGCAGGTCACCACTCTGATTCATCTGGATAGGGCTGCATGCCAAACAAGGAGATCGGGGACCCTCTTCAGAGTCTTTGTAATGACTCCATTGGGTTTGAATCTACAACCGCTCAGCCACAGAACACTGTTAGAATGGTATGCTGTAAGTCATTTACACGACTGTAAGCACTTTAACTCTAAGCACCATTGTACACACAGGGAAGTTAATCATTTCCATACACAGTGACACAAAGTATAAGATGTCTGTACACCTTGGCACAGTTGTGCCTGCTACTCAGTCAAGTTTGCCGGTTGCCTAGTTACAGCACAAAGGCCCAGGAATCCTGTGTTCTGTCAGCTTTATGTCATAATGGGGCTGTGAAAGAGATCCCCCCAGCTGCTGCCTGGGGGATGCCCGCTTCAGATATACAGAAAGGATGACTGCACAGCGGAGCAGAAGCCTCCACAAGGCTGCGCGCACAGTGTTTTATCTTCACACATGAGGAAACGACGCACTGCGAAGACCTTATCGCAATGCCCGGCCACAGGGAGGACACACACAAGCACCATAGCTATGTACAGTGGCCATTCTGCAGAGGTTGATACTGCCTCCCTGGGTTAAACACTGTTATGGAGAAAAAAGAAGTATGTGGGGCGGGGGCCGGGGGGGCTTGAGTGATCATCGGAGAGAGAGAGAGAGAGAGAGAGAGAGAGAGAATGGCTTGAGGGGTTGGAGAGAAAAAGAGTGAGGTAATGAGGGAGAAGGGGGAGCAAGACAAAGGGTGTGTTTGGATTGCAGTAGAGAGCTGTGCTTGGTCAGTAAAGCAAACAGTGCACGGGTCACTTTGAAAGCTTTCTCTCACTCTCCTTCTCTGCCCCCCCCCACCTCTTTCTTTTTCATTGTCGTTCTCCATCCTCTCTCTCCCTCTCTCTTTCCTTTCTGTAGTCTGTTTTTTTCTCCTTGTCATTCTTCCAAACCACGCTCCTCTCTTTTTCACTTGACCTCACCCCTCCTCCCTCCTGCCTTCTTTTCCCTCCTTTGCATTTCTCTCTGTTCTAGCCCAATTCTACTTTTCCCCCTAATATCTGTTTTTTCCTTGTAATTACTTTCTCTCTCACTCTCTCATTCACTCACCCACTCAGCCACTCTTACTCACTCATTCACGTACTCAATCACAAACTCACTCTTGCACTCTCTCACTCACTCACTTACTCACTCACTCACTCACTCACTTACTCACTCACACACTCACTTGTTTCTTTCATTTTGCCTAGTGGTGACAGGCTGCATTCTAAAATTCCTTTCCTGCCTTCTCCTTGCAAAGTCCGTTTGGGTTTGGTTGTTAAGTGGTGAGCTGTATGAAGTCAGTCTCCTGCTCTCTCACTCAAGTCTCCTCCTCCCATCAGCTCCTTTTCATCTGCTCAATCCCTCCTTCCCTCTTATCCACTCTGAGAATAACCTAGAACCTCATCTCAGCCCCCGTCCACACTCACCCCCCGCCCAAAGCCAACTCTTGGGCAACACAAGCCAACTCTTATTTGAAGCATGAAGCAACACAACCTAATTTGGCTGATAAATCATTTAACTGAGCCTGTGGTGTAATAGCAGTATGAAATATAGTGACAGTGTATCAGCTCTCTCTGCCTCCTCCCACCTTCTGCAGTCAGTGCTTGTTCATATTTGAGCTTATTTTGGTGCTGATCTCTCATTCTGCATTTCGACTTCACTCAAGGTTCTTACTCGCCATGATGAAGATATGCTCATGTTAACGGCATGTGGGAGCAACTTAAATTGTGAATCCAAAAACAAATACACAGCATCTGTGGCTAAATCTCTCTCCCCCAAATTCAAATTAAAATATGCTTTATTGGCATGACTGTTCAAAAACAGCATTGCCAAAGCAATTAATCTGTCTGTCTCTCACTCCCTTTCTCTCTCTCTCTCTCTCTCTCTCTCTCTCTCTCTTTCTCTCTCTTGTACGCACAGACAATATTGATGAGGCCGAGCGCCAGTGGAAAGTGGAATTCCACCGCTGGAGCTCCTACATGATGCACTGGAAGAGCCAGTTTGACCACTACAGCAAGCAGGAGCGCTGCACAGACCTCTGAGCAGAACACAGGAGGACGAGAGAGAGAGTGCGTGAGACAGAGAGAGAGAGAGTGAAAGCGAGTGGGTGAGAGAGTGAGAGAGAGACAGAAGGTCAGTTAGGGTGACTGCATTGCTCCATAATCTCTGGGACACCTTGAGACAGGTTAGCATGGTGCCAAAATACATAGTCACTCATCTGCACCTATCCCCAGCTGTCTCCGGTCTGCCTTGAGCTCGGTGTTGACTAGCTAAGCCGGCTGATCCAGGTGGCAGAGTGGAGTTTATCTGGGTTTTTCACATTAAATTAAACGCTGATCTAGGAGAAGTCCTACATCTCATCGGAAGCTCTGTCATGGCTTGATTTGTTAACGTCTTTCAGTGTAAGGGAAAATGAAGGATGACTGGTTGCAATAGGGTGGGGATTATGGAGCAATACCAAATGAGAGAACAGAGAAACAGAGCAGAACTATTCAAAGGTGTCTGTCTCTGACATCAGAAGACAGAAACTGAGTGTGTGTATGTTGTGAAAGCACGAGTGCACATTTGAGTTGTCTGTGTGTGTGTGTGTGCATGAGTGTGTGTGTAGACGTGTTTGTGCGTGTGTGTGTGTGTGTTTGTGTGTATGTGTGAGTGCATGGGTGCTGGAATGATTACTGATGCTGGGAAACCCTCATTCACTCTGATCCTCAGGATCCCACAAATCTCAGTTTTTTTTTACTTAAGGATTTTTTTTTAATCTTGTAATCTGTTTGATTTACAAAGGCGGCTACCACTTAGTGGCACTTTCTGTGTGTTTGTGTATGTGTCTCTCAGTTTAGGTCTTTCCATCTGTTCTTTCCTATGGTCTTGTGGGTTGTCCACTGTCTCTGTTTTGTGTGTTTGTCTGTCTGTGGGTCCAACTGAAACCATTGATCAGAAACAGGAATCAGGAGCCATTTATACATTGTGTGCTAGCTAGGAACCTGCACTGAAACACATTATTAGACCGTGTGTGTGTGCGGGCATGTGTGCGTGTGTGTGTGTGTGTGTGTGTGTGTGTGTGTGTGTGTGTGTGTATGTGTGTGCGTGTGTGTATATATATATATATATAACTGCAAGTCTTTGTAAGTGTAACACTATAACATGCCAGTCTACAAACCCGTCTCCTTTGCATGGTCCTGTATGTGTGTCTGTCTCTCAGTCTGTCACTGTCTGTGTGTCTGCCAGTACTAACCGTGACCACTTGTGCATCTCATTAAGACTAGTGTGTTTTAATGTAGCAGGGCAGTGTTTTTGTGAGTACTACTGATATTGTCTTTGTGCCAATAGGTCGATAGGACTCCCCCCCTCCCAGAAGGAAATGCTTCTCGTTACGCTAATGGAAGGAGTTTAATTTACTCAGTGCTCTCTAATGTGACAGTGTGCTGTGTCAGCCTTGCCCCTCAAATGGGACTGACTGATGTTTGCTGCAGCGAGGGGGTTGGGGGGAGCAGGAGAGGGAAACAGGGTTATGAAATCCACTCCCACTCTTAGTGTTATTTATTGCCTCTGTTGTGTGTGTGTGTGTGTGTGTGTGTGTGTGTGTGTGTGTGTGTGTGTGTGTGTGTGTGTGTGTGTGTGTGACTGTGTATGCGTGTGAGTGACTGTGTGTCATGTCCTGCATGCATCAATATAGAGCTGTTGGCATCTGATTTTATCTCCGTCTGGAGCAGGGTTTTTTTTCAGGTTATTCTAATAACTGATGTTGTGGTGTTTGTAAATGTGTGGCTATCTGTAAGGACGTCCATGAATCCAACCATCTGACTTGTCGGTCTTTGTCTGTGTCAGTCTGTCTCTGTGTTAGTGTGCCTCTCCATCAATCTGTCAGGTGTTATTTATTCTCTCTCGAATACACTGTGGAAGGGATCTGGATCAGTGCTGTAATTGGTCAGCGGGTCTTCCAGCAAGCTTTTTGATTGGTTGAGTTAACAGGCATGACACTCCTTCTGATGATGACTGGAGTAATGTAGTTTAGCTTTAACATGTATCTAAAATGAAAATAATATTTAAAAATTGAAAGATTATCTTTAGATAATTAACTAAAAATCTTCAGTAAGGATTTGAGAGTGGAGGTAAGGTTTGTGTGTGTGTGCGTGTTTTGGTGAGTCTGAGTGAGAGCTGCTCAAGCGCCTTGCATCCAATAAGAGGCCACCCTTTCCAGCTCCTCCAATAAAATCCCCTTGTGCATGCCCTGAGCCCACACCCCTGTCTGTATCCTCCAAATATTGTGACTGTTATTTTCTGTATCAATATACCCAGTACTGATGTGTAGAATCCATGCAGAGTAGTTATTATTTTTCTTATTATTACTGTCACTAATATTATTATAGCAACTCTGAGATTATAATGTTAGCAATAATTAAATTTACTGGTTACTGAAAATGTTTGATATTTAAATGCAATGAAATGTAATCATGACTTCATTTATGGTGAAATGACATTCATGATATGATGATGATGATTATGGTGATGATGATGATGATGATGATGATGGTGGTGGTGGTGGTGGTGATGGTGGTGATGATGATGGTGATTAGTATTATTATTAATATTATGAAATGGCAATGTCTGGGCAATTTTATATCAAAGTGCCACATCTTCATGTGTATCTTTTTTATTTTGTTTTCTTTTCTAACATACATTATTTGTTATGGTCATTAATACTTACCATATCAGGCTCTTATGTAGTCAATTCAATTGATGACTGTAACATAATTCCTCCCTTTTTCTATTGGTTGCAGATTAGCAGCAAATTTACTACTCTACTACTAGTAGTACTACTACTACTCCTCATGCTACTTCTTGTTGTGTAGTTTAAAATAAGAGAGATGAAACATAAGTGGGGAAAATGCAATTTAACACCAAATGCCATAAACCCAAAGGTCCAGCACTTGAATGGCAGGGCATCTTTTTGTTCCTAGTTTAGTACCGTAGGTCTGTTCTGATTTGTACACATTTGCATAATGAGTCCCACTTAAGTGCTTGAATGAGTAGCCCAATGGCAGCTCTGTATTTGCAAAGGTTTGCAATATACATATAATACAATGCCTACGTCTAAGCTTTCTCTGACCTATTGTTATTATTAAAATTGTCAGTATTATTACTTTGTCAGTATTATGATTATTATTATTATGCATATTGCTCCAGACAGTGCACGCTGTGCCAAACTTGTCCTTGCGGGTTCTCTGCATGGTTATTCTGTCCCCCCTCCTCTGGGTACTGTATCTCAAGCCCTCCGACACAACCTCATTAAACAGATTAACTAAAACAAACAGCCTGTGTGTCACTCTGTCTGTCTCTGCACCACAGTGTCTGTCTACACATGACTGTCTCAGTAGCAGTGCATTTATATGTATTAATTTGGCAGACACTCTCTCTGACTGCCACTTACAAAGAAAAGGTACACAAAAGGTGCACGAAATGTCTGACCACGTTAAACTTATGGCAATACATCACACAGTGCTACAGTAAAGGGTGCCATAAAGAGTACTTCAGAGGTGGTTTTACACATATATATGTGTGTGTGTGTGTGTGTGTGTGTGTGTGTGTGTGTGTGTGTGTGTGTTCCTGTGTGTAGATGTGGGTATGTTTCATTACATCTTTCATACGTTTTTTGTGCTGAACACTAGGTAAACTGGTTTGACAAAGAAAAGAATGGTCAGCTATTTAGAAAAACCTCCACAGCCAAGAATCCCTCCCGGAAAAAAAAGGTGAGCCCCGATTTCCAGTCAGCAGTCCACCCTGCCTGTGCCCCCCCAAATGTCATACCTTCCCTCGGCTGAAATATAGGCAAGCACAAGACAACCAGATAAGTGAAGCTTGTCCCCTCACTAAATCTACCCATATGTCAGTGCATCACAGCTCAGACACCAAAGGGGATATTAGTGCCTCTGAAGCCACATGCAAAAGGACATCAGGGAGTCATTGGGGCGCCCTCACCCATCACACCCCACTGCAAATGACAGGGGAAACAGCTGTTATTCAAACAGGAAATGTCACCTGGAAACCCCATCTGCACTTCCCAATAAATTACTTATGCCCAAGTGAGCATGCAAAACGATGCTCTGACCATTGTGGGGTTGTCGTCAGGTCCTGACACAATGGCCAAAAAGTTATAATTTTTACATACTTTTTTCTGTGTGTATTACCAAATTTACTGCACACCTGAAAAAAGGATGACATGTTTTTCCAAAACCTAAAAGGAGCTGAATCATATTGTAATAATCATAGTATGATAAATATTATTGTCATGGTCCCACATTAAAAGGCAATTATAAAACAGCAAAGGCGGGAAAAGTACAAATTTTCTGAAAGAGCATTCCATTATGTGGGGGCCTGCACAGGCAAAGCTTTATCGCCCTTTGTTCTTAAACACAGAAAATTCTTTTCTGTAGATCTGAGGACCCCTTGTGACAGATAGGGAGAAAGTAGCTCAGAAATGCACTCGGGTTAGTCCGTGTAGTGCCTTAAAAGCATTCAGTAAAAGTTTAAAACACGTTCTAAAACTTTTGGTAGGTAGTGCAGTACATTCTTGTGGGATCATCTAAACTAAGTGAAATAATGCATTTGCATTTAGACCAATTTTTGAGAAATCAATGAAATTCATGAAGAACAGATGTTTTACTCCAGTCACCAGACTTCACATGATAAACAAGCACAGCTGAGCATCTACTGCATAAAAGCAAAAACAAATGCAATGCTTTTGGATAATTTGGTGAAGAGGCGCCATATATGGAATATAGATCCCTGCGGGACTCCACAGCTAGCTTGAACTGTGGTGGACACACATTCACCAATTGACAATGAAAATCATCTGCCAGCCAGACAAGCACAAAAGAGTGCAAAAGAATGCATTTCCATCCGTTAAGTTCCATCAGTTAAATTCAAGTCAGCATTCATTAAGTTATTAGTTACCTTAACAAGGACAGTTTCGCTACCATGATTTGGGCAGAAACTGCACTGCAATTTTTCAAAGAAGCTATTCTTACGCAGAAGGGTTGATAACTGTTTGAAGACACCTTTCTCCAGAGCTGGGGTGAGGAAAGTTATTGTAGAATTAAGCCTACAGCTACTGAGGAAAGTGGTATCTAGGTTGGGTTGCATAATAATGGGCTTAACCACAGCAGATCTAAAGTAAGATGTAACAGTCCCAGTAGGAAGAGGACTGTTTATGATTGAAAGGATACTGCATACAGTTTCCAAATACTTCTTCAAGCACTCTGGTGGGGACAATTTTGGGCACCAGTTTTTCCAGATTCTGATACAGAGTCATTGGGGTCGGCACCTGTGAGGAGAATATGAACTCTGATATTCTCTTATTAATAAAAAATCTCAAGCTCTCACATAGCTCAGAGGATGAGTAAAAATGCACATAAGGATTTATAATCCAATCATTGATGTTAAATACAAATATTCACACTTTTAGACATAAGAGAGGAAAGGTATATGTCTGTTTCATCTTTAATCACTTTATTTCAGCATAAGTTCCTTCAATAAGAAAAACCTTAGGTGTGAATTAAAGATTTCTCATACCAAGTTTGTCTTCATTTTTTCTTTATGTGCCTGACATTCTCTGTTATCCACAG
The DNA here is from genome assembly GCA_019176425.1 of Megalops atlanticus. Classification (NCBI taxonomy): domain Eukaryota; kingdom Metazoa; phylum Chordata; class Actinopteri; order Elopiformes; family Megalopidae; genus Megalops; species Megalops atlanticus. Next base: position 7,300,876 of record CM032888.1, read on the forward strand.
AAACTTTGTTGATCAAAACGCATTTTAAGTATGACAGCAAAGTCCAGGGTTTCTTTACCTGTGAACTAATTCCTCATTTAAAAGGAGGAATGTCTTAACTGGCCAAAAGGGCAGAAATATGCCAGAAAATCTACTTGCTGTGGACCTGAAATGATGAGAGCTCACTGAGATTAAGATGGTGGCAAACAAAATGATTATTATTGATCATACGTTTTCCATACCTTTTCCTGAAAGTGATGATAGTTAAGGGTTTCTAGCATTGGAATGTGTTCATCCAACATTGTTCATCCAACGATGTTTCTAGCAGAAATACAAAATCAAGCCTTTGAGAAGTAACAAAATCATTAGGAGGGAGAGGGAGAATAAAATTGTGGAAAAAATGTTTTATTTCTCTGCCCTCAGTCTTCTACAGTGTCATTATTGTCTGTCTTTTTTATTCCCTCTCTTTCTGTTGTGTCTAATTTCTCTCAATTACCCAAACAGCATTTAACACATTTAAATATATATGTATATATAACAATGTGTTTTTTCGTATTTTGCTAGTGTTGCTGCTACCGAAACTTCTGAAGACATTTCAGCCAATAACCAGCTGAGGTGTAGCTTTCATAAAGAATCACCAGAGGGCACTGTACACCTAAGGAAAGATGGATGAACACAGTATCGTGAGAGAAAAACGGTCCGCAACATGGAGATGTTTCACGTCTCAATGCATTTACAGCACAGAATATGGAGTCAATTAAGAGGAACTGTTAAACAAATTAGTTTTTTATCCTTGCATTGTCTTGAAAAAGCACCAGCCACACATAAACCAATTCTGTTACTAGAATATGGTGTTATTTTTCCTCCCAAGGGTGGAAGCAGAAATGATGTTGTTTTGTTTGAACTGTACTTCAAATGTTCATATGTATGACTGGAATGTAGGCTACTTGCTTGGAGTGTTGCTTTTTGTATGGCAAACAGTAAACATGATTCTAATTTATGCTTTCAAAAAGAGCCTTCTCATCTCCCCATCCCGTTATGGAGCCATTATGGAACCATCTGCGCTTCTCAGCCAAAGCAGATGTTTTAATCAAGTCATATATGGCTTGCTTTGATACCCATGTTTTCCTATTATGTCCTGGGATGTGGAACAGATGAGTAGATATGATATATGAACCCAAAAATCTTACTTCTTAGAATCCTGTTAGTCATAAATAAGTTATCTGGAAATCTTTTTTAATCTCTGACAGGGTGTCCTCCTAGGCTCAGATTGCCTGTGCCACAGTCCACAGTTCCTAAACTTGCGTAAAACTGTCACAATAATATTGACAAACAATATTGAAACAAGAGGACTGTATGGGGAATGTGAGGTCTGCGGCATTTAAGTTTAATGGTTTAATTTTGCAAATAAAAAGATATTAAAGTAAATAAAATAAAATAAAATAAGTAAAATAAGTAAACATTTTGCCAATAAGTGCCCAAGTGTCAGCTCATTTTGTTAATATCTGTCACTGTCTCAGTTCTGCTTTAATCGGAGGTGTTTGTTGAATTAATTGTTCAAGGCCCCATTGGACAGTTAACTGAACACTTGGTTCACTGTCCGTATTAACAATGTGTTTGCAACTTAGAGCAGGGCCTAGACTTGTAAGCTGTTAGAAAAAGTAGGCTACAGTTCCAACAGACCAAATCTAACGTATTAGACAGAGCTGTCTTGTTACTAAACACACATATTAAGTGATGTCAAACAACTGACATCAGTATCCAGTGACCAGCAATCAAACTTAATTATTAATTTGATATGTAGGCAAACTCGACAGGCGGCATCGACGGCCTGGACCTGAGTTCGGAAACAGTGAATAACACATGGGTATTAATTGCTTAGCATGGAGGAAGGGCGGCCTCTGGTGGCAGGGGAGAACTGCCAATAGTAGGCCTAAGTAGCGAACGTCGGACTTGATTTATAAAATAACACATTTGCTTATTCGAAACTAGTGTTTGCTTATATTATCCACATACTGATGTGAAAATCCTCCCGGTTTTTGCGGATCCATGAGGAATTCACCAGAACGGTTAACTTGCGGCCAGTTTCATGTTAACGTTAAGACGACATTTCGAACAAAAAGTTTTTAAAATTTGGCCACTGAAAAGTGGTTTTCATGGGTTACTGAGTGTTCCAGGGGTGAACTGAGGCTTGGCGTAGCTAAATTGCTAAAATGTGTTTGGACTTGTTGCGCTGAAACTGCTGTGTTCAATCAAGCGTGGTGATGTAACTATACTAAATTAGCGCGATTCGTCTATATTCCGACTCTTGAAAATTCATCTGAAGAGCGAAATTTCGTGAATTCACACTTCATGCATTCCGATACATTAAATCACAACAGTAGTCCTCCATCTGGATTAGAGTCGTCTCCGAAATGGTGAAATCGGACACCTGGATATTTGCTTTACTGTTTCGGCTCGCTTTTCTCCTCCCCTCTCCTTCTTCTTTGACGCCTTTTATTGCATGAAGTTTAGCGTCTTCGCTCGGCTGTTTCTTATGTGCTGCTATTTTACAGTAGTTGCCTAATTTAATAACAGTGATCATCCAGAAATCCCACTGTAATCAATGTTAGGATTTTTAACTTCTAGAAAAGCTAGAAACGCGTAATTAGAGCTAAACAACGTTCGACCTCGTACATTGAGAGTGGTAAAAAGGGGGAAAAACGGGAGATGACACGACGAAGGGTGGAGAAAGAAATGGAGGGAGGAAAGGAAGGAGAATAGGGGAGACGACTGTTTCCTTCTTCAGGAGGAAAAGAAAATTCGGGACAACTGCATGTCCGGAGTGAACGTGCCAACGTATCGCTGTATGTATGAAAAAGTCAGTCAAGTAAGGGAGAGCTGCGAGTACAACGGTGGGCAGTTTAAAGAGGTAAGTGTCTGGATCAGTGAACAGTACAACTATCTATGTGTGTCTGGGCTCGTTGTTTGCTCAACATTTTCAAAGATTTAGCAATACCCCCAACCGAAAGTATGGTGATTTTTACTTAAGCAGGAATAGTATTTCAACGTACAGTTGGGCCCGTTTGGGGGCGGGGTATGTACCTTTACGTGTGTTTTGTGTAATATTGACCATGGAGATGAAGATACCTCATTTTTCTCTTCAACCATATTGAATATTTTTATGAAAGATAAAACCTGCAATACTTAGTTTTTTGTTTTTGCTTTCTTGTTGACTGCAAAGTGTGTCCACTGTACCCAGTCTCAAGCTTTCAGTTGTTCTTTTGTCCTTATCTGAATTTTAGATTAGGCCCCATATTCAGCCATGGGTCTAGCCTTGCCCACCCTACCTGCCTGCTACTCTCGTTACGTGGGCACAGGTATAGTCACAGCCCCCATCTTTAAAAGAAAGGATGAGGGGTTTTTTTTCATGATCTTTTTACAAAACATTTTATGTAGTTACACAGTCACTTGAAAAAATGAGATTTTGTGAAACTGGTTGGCATTAATAAAACTGGATTTACTTTCTGACCTTTTGTCAAAAGTGAAATTTCAAAGACTGCATCATGGTTATAATTAGTATTCTTAGTGTCCTAGTATAGATGTATATATGTTGCTGCCCATATAGGATTATGTTGACTAATCAGTATCATTAGAATGATGAGCATGGAGGAAATGGTATAGTATCCTCTAGGTTAGCACTGGATTACAGCAGTGCTAATCACAACTGCTGTATAGAGCGAACCCTCTGATACTTGTACTAGAGATGCTGGTTGCTGTGACAGAGAGTGGTATTTAAGATAAAGGCTGCTTTTCAGTAGTTTTGTGAATGTTCTGTTGCTTTTTGCACAATATTTTGCTAAGCAGGCACCCTTTGCCACAGTGACTACTGGATACAGTTTGAAATGCCATTTATACAGCTAGGTGTTTACTGCAGCAATGAAGGTTACAGAGCTCACATATGTAATCTTACTTAGAATTCTCACCTTTCAGCTTAGGTTTTTTAGTTAATTTGCTTAACCACTACTGCCTGTACAGACCTGTCTAGTTGTTTTAAGTGTGGAATCCCCAACACACACACAAGCAGGTATGCACATGTAGATGCACACACGCATACACCCGCAAAGTCCTGGATTTTCCAGTCCTTACAGGTAATCATGTCAACAACGTGGACAGTTCACACCACAAAGTGCAATTACATAGTTACATCATTATTCCATTGTCATATCAACTGTTTACATCAGAATCCACAGGCATATCTGTAATTGGGCAGTCACTTGAGTCTGTTTCATTCCTGTTTCCATCTCTCCCTCAGGCGTCTCCTCCCTCTCTAAATCTCCACTCCCCGGGGAGTTCGCACCACGGAGCACGGGATGGAGGGAGCGAAGGAGAAAGAGAGGGAGCGGGGGGAGGAGAAGGAAAGCGACGAGGCGGAGGAGGAGGAGGAGGAGGAATTTGGTGAGGCTGTGGAGGGGGCGGCCCTGGCATGGCAGGAGGGGTATGCTGAGGATGACCTTGGCCTTCCCATCATGCACTGGGAGGCCCTGAGCCTGCGGATTGCTGAGCTGGAGAAGCAGGAGGAGGAGAGGAGAGAGAGATCGAAGGTCAGAGAAGGGAGGTGGAAAAGATGCCAGAGTTTCCAAGGGACGGGGCAGGTTTTTGATGATGATGATGATGATGATGATGATGATGGGAGGTGTTTCAGATGATAAGATTGAGGGCCCTTTTGGTTTCCCTGGCAACATTTGCAGGGTCTGTATTTTGACACAAACATCCAAGCTGTACCTCAGTACATAAGGGTGAATGAGAGCCATCTAAGCTAAAGAGCATGACAAAACTGCATGAAACACCCCATTGCTGTCTGCATGGCACAAAACATTGCAGCATAGCAAAGCCACAATTAATGCACTTTTAACAATATCTGTACCATGTGCTGCTGTCCTGTTTTAAATAACGTAGCTGGCGTCTATCTAAATGGCCTGTCCTCACTGGCTACATTCGAGTGTCCATGGCTTGTACCATGTTTGCTTATTCTGAGAGGCAGCTGACTTCAGACAACGGTGGGAGGGATCTTGGTATCAGATGTACCCACCATTTTGGCTGTTTGCATGGGTATGTCTGATGCCAAGATCCCTCCCACCTCTCAGAATGAGCCAACCCTGCATTCTGTTAAAATTGATAGAGGAACAAAAATCAAAAGCCCCGCGTAACTCTTGTCTCATCTCTCGACTCTCAGAGTGTGCTGGAGCGTGCTGGCGTGGTGGGGGGCATGGAGGAAGAAAGGGAACGAGGCAGTAGGAGGGAAGCCTGGGAAGACGGAGAGGAAGAAGACAACAGTCGGGTCTCTGCTCTAACCTCTCGGTACAAAGTCGCCCTGTCACGGTCTAGCGCCGCAACAAGACTGAGACGTACACTATTACAGACACGCAAAACACGAACATCGCAGCACCACACTTTTTACATCTTGCTACACGCCCGCTTCCCCTCTCATTCTGTCTCGGTGGTTGTCCCCATCTCCAAATCTTTCCTTTCTGATACCTCTTTTTATTTCATGGGAAAATACACCCTTCTCCCTTCACAAAGTCAGCTATTTCTCCATAGCTTCTGTTGTTTTTTTAAAGGGGGTTTTCAGTAAACGCTGTTTTTGGCCTGTACTCTCCTTCCCAGGCTGCAAAGCCAGATGAATCTGCAACTCTGCTTCATCAACAACAGTGAGAGCGAAGATGAAGACGATGATGCTGGGAGAGGGGTGAGCAAAGTTATAAAAAAAAGAAGGCTGGTCTGAGATGAATTAAAGAGAAATGGAAAAGAGACTAATGTTGAAATGATAAATGTGGCATTTGTTGTTACTCTGCATAGTTCTAAGCATGACTTGTCTCATTGCTAAAAAAATTTTTTTAAAAAATCTCCATGTACTTCTATTCAAGGCTTCCCCAGTGGTTGGGATGGGTGGGCGTGGGCCTTCCCAACAGACCCCTCCCCCTTTGACCACAGATGGAGCTAAACCAGCAGGGCTGAAGCTGGAAGTTAAGGCGGCACTGAGCGCGCTCAGAAACAAGTTGCGGACCAAGCGCAAAGAGAAAGAGGTGAGAGGACAAGGGGGGGGTGAGTTTTGATGTGGGAGGGGTGGTGCTAGGGGTTGTGGAGATGAAAATGCGACAGTGGCTAAGTTGGCGAGACACACAATTGGCACACACATTCACACGCTAACACCAAGTCTCTGTCTGTTTAGCCAGCTACTGAGCATGTGCGTCTGCGTTTGTGTGTCATGGCTGCTTGAGGAACGCACACACACACACACACACACACACAAACACTCCCTGAATAGTGTCTGGTAAGTCATACTGCGCATGTCTCTCTTTGTTGTGTTTGTTGTAATAACACACACACAAAGCCAGTAAAGTCTTTAGTAAATCAGCTGCTGAGCATGTCCTCCTGCTCCTGTGTGTCACAGCTGTTGGAGGTATACACACAAACAAACACACACCCTGTGTATTGTGTAATAATCAGCTGCTGATTACATCCCCCCTGTACTTGTGTGTCACGGTCACGCCCCCCCCCCAGCGGCCTGCGTGCAGTGACGCAGTGATGCAGAGGAAGAGACTGGAACGCAGTGATCTGCAGACCCTCAGCCTGAAGCAGCTGAATGCACTCAGAACCTCCCTCAGCCAGGCTATCCAAGGTCAGCACAGACCCAGACTCACAGCTGACCACTACACATTCACCCATTCAGCAAGGCTATCCAACGTCAGCACAGACCCAGACTCACAACTGACCACTACACATTCACCCATTCAGCAAGGCTATCCAAGGTCAGCACAGACCCAGACTCACAACTGACCACTACACATTCACCCATTCAGCAAGGCTATCCAACGTCAGCACAGACCCAGACTCACAACTGACCACTACACATTCACCCATTCAGTAAGGCTATCCAAGGTCAGCACAGACCCAGACTCACAACTGACCACTACACATTCACCCATTCAGCAAGGCTTTCCAACGTCAGCACAGACCCAGACTCACAACTGACCACCACACATTCACCCATTCAGCCAGGCTATCCAAGGTCAGCACAGACCCAGACTCACAACTGACCACCACACATTCACACAGTTAGCTTAGTTATCTGAGGTCAGCACTGACTCAGCCATACTGCTGACATCACATAGTTGAACCTCACCTCACAGCTGACCATCATGCATTCATAAATCCTGCTAGGTCATTTATGGGTTTTCCAGGCTCAGCCATAAAACTGATCTCCACACAACTGACAATTATATAACAGACCATCACACAGCCAGGCCATTCACGGTCGGTACATCCCTGCCATATCATCTGACTGACTCATACATTCACACTCATTCACAGGTTCATCTAGGCCAGCTGGATTAACACATTGACACATTCTGCCAGGCTGTTCTCTGTCAGCACAGACCAGGCTTCACCGTTTAATGTCAATCAGCCTACCATCAAACATCTTGAAACAGCACTCATCTCCTCACCCCACTTTGTGGGCTTGTGTGTGTGCATGTGTGTGTGCGTGTGTGCGTGTGTGTGTGTGTACCAGACCTGAGCTCGGAGCTGGTGGGCCTCCTCCTAACCCGGGATCAGCTCCGGACGGAGCAGGACGCCATGCTTCTGGAGGTACAGGACATGACGTCGCTGTGATGCGGCAATCGAAAGTCTCCGCGCCGCGCCTCACCGCTCGAAGAGCTCCCCTCGAAGACGCCGCCAGAGGAAGAACATGATACTGTGAATCGCATTCGCTCGGAGTGACTGTGGCCGAATTGCACAGGGGAACTGGGCCTTACCTGGACACTCAAGCTTTTTTTTGTTTTGTTTTCTTGTTATTGGGAAGCTGTCCATCAGGTTGACATCTCAGTGTTGACGCATTTGTTTCTGAGGGACCACTAAGCTGCTATTGCCACCCAAGGAACTGAGGGATACGGTGCCATCCTCATCTTCATTTTAAATAACTGATAACTAATTGTCATTATTTTACATGTCTTTCCTGACCGCTGTCTGTCGGGGTGATGGTACAGGATGAGGTCATCACTATGGCATGGAGGACGAATAGGGAAATATGCTGTTATTAGTCACTCTGTATCGATCATGTCTGAAATTCTTTTACATTAAATAAACATCTCCTCTTTCTACATGTAACCTGGAGCATTTCACTGTCATATAAGCATTTATTATTTTAAATACAGTGCAGATTGGTGCACATCAGTATGTATAAATGTGTAAGGGAGAGTGTGGTGGCAGAAAATAAAAGGGGTGTGTGTATGCGTGGTGTTCATCCACTCGTTAGTGTGCGTGAGCATGATAACCATGCTGTTTAGTATGCATGTGCACAGTAACCATGCTCTTCCATGCATGTGCCTGGTAAGCACACAGTTCAGTCAGTGTTTGTGCTTACACTTAACAGCGGCACACACTCGAAAAGGCCGGTGACTATGTAGAGGGTAGAATAAGTGTGTGTGTGTGTGTTTGTGTATGTATGTGTGTGCCATCACAGTCCCCCAGCTTGGTCGCCCTGGCGAGATTAGGCAGAGCCTGGTTAGCCTGTGTCCGAGCAAATGGCCAGCTCAGCACTAGGGGAGGAAGGGAGAGCGGTGATGGGAGGGTCAGAGGACGAAGCGAGAGACGAGAGGGAGGGATGAGCAGAGCGTGCCAATAGAGGAATGACAAATAACAGGGAGAGGGAGGAGGGAGAGGGAGAGTCCGCGGGTGCTGTGTCCTAATATCTCACGGGTTAGCCGGTCTCTTGGCTGCGCCGTGGAGACATGGGGCAGTGAGTCTAGAATGGAGCTCTGTTCTTCACAATGCTATAACCAACTGACGGAAGGGACCCTTCTGTTCAAACCTCCCAGCAAGTGAATCCTACAGGTAAGACTTCACACACGGGTGCAGTATACACTGCTTGGTAGACACACGCACAAAAGTAAGCACAGTGAATATAAAGCTGAGTGCTTATAAACTGATTGAACATGATACTTTCTCAGCCTCATAACCTTGTAAAGCAGCTATAACAAATACAATAGTACTGTTCATGGATAAAGATAAAAAGTAACAGGTTGCTACTATAATCACAAGTGAACCCTCTTTACCAAGTCCCTAAAACTGCCATACTAATTTGTTGGTGATGAAAGCATGTTTCTAGTGTGACATATGGTACTTGCGTCCAGAGCCTTAATTGTTTTAGTGCTATTAATTAATTAATCAATTAAATGAGAAAATGATGAGAAATGAATTCTTTTTTTCAGCTAAAATGATTTGAGGAAAAAAATGAAGGGCAAAGAAAGGTTAGCAGGAGGCAGAGGAGAGGAAAATAACTGAGATGTGAGTATGTTATTGAATCCTTTGTGTATGATGGACAGCAATGGTTCCCCTACTGGACTCCCTTTGTGTCTTTAAATGTGATACTGTAAGAGCAAGTGGCCAAAAATCTTGCAACCTTGCAATCTGCCTATTGGGTTTTGAATTCAAATGAAGCAATGGCACAGTAAGAGTGTTGGTCCCTGTGGAAGCAAGTGCTTTGTCTGGGGGAGAAAATAGGCACAAGAGTAGTCAGGGTTCTGGGTTTAGTCTTTGCCCCAGAGTTCTGCATGTCAGTGTGAGCTTCCGTCCAATTGTGCTGGTGTTTCAACTGATTCCCTGTGAGGAAAAAAATAGATCTATAAATGATTAAAAATTGACTCAAGCTGGAGTGAAAAAAATGTTGTTGTTGATCACAGTAACGAGTATGTGCCTAATGAAAGAGACTGAGATCCAGGGTTGCAATCACAACACTGTCAGAGATCATTTGTGAGTCACAATCATGTACAGTGATGCAAAAGGCATAGAATACAATGGAAGACAAAGTGAGAGATTTGAATGGGTGGCACTAAATATTTCATCACCCCTCATTCTTTTCAGACATGCTGGATCTGATGAATGTGTTAAAACAGGAAGCAGGAACTCTGAACTATGTGTCAGACCAGCCAACTTTTATACTAAACACTGCACATGTAAATTGTGGGCACCCTTGAGTAGCGTCTATGAGAAGCTCCAGTCATGCCTGTGTAGGTACTGTTTTTGCTTTATTTCTCTAACATCTCCTCTCTTTGCGCCTGTAATTATTATTGGCTTAGCATCCCATGTGTCCCCTGAATTAAACACTGGTCACTGGTTGCACACCAAATGCATAAGGTGCGTTTCCCTGTGAGCTCGCTGTTGGTTGTGTGTTCAGGGTAACTGAGGTGTAGTAAAGGGAGTGAGTGGGCACACGTGAGAACAGAGAAGCTTGAGGTGTTTCAGCAGGTGGGGGGGGTTAAGTTGGGTCTGATGCACCAACAGTGCTGAATGCTGATAAAAAAATTTCCAATGAGCTACGTACATGTGTGAAAACAGTAGCATGCCTTTCTGTGCATTTGCACATGTGTATGCATGGGTGGTACACAGACTTGAAAACAGACTCTCTTGGATTCATAGATGCTCCGTTTCTAGCTTCCACCCCAATGTGAAAATACTCAACACCTTCCACACATGTAGTAATATCAGTGCATACAATGTGGTCCAAATGTGCAGTTTTTACAATACAGCAAGTTTAGATAACAGAGGTAGAAATACAAGACAACAACAGAGGGTCTGAAAAATGGGGGATGGGGATAAGAAGTGGGGGTGGAGAGTAACGGGGGGAGTACGGAGAGATGGGTTAAGCTTGGAGGAAGTGCGGTTACTGATTGAAGAGTTAATGGGGTGAGAGAGCAACTGAATCAGCGGTATACTCTTGTACCGGTGGACAAACAGTGTCGGAGATTGTGTAAGAGAATCGGGGTGGAATAGGCTGGATGGGAGGGGAGGAGGGGAGAGCATGGGAGAAGGGTGCAGAGGAGAGAGGCCACAGGTGGGTGTGTGTGTTGAATGAGGGAGAGAACCAAGGGTGACAGAAAGGAGAATTAAAAATAAAACCTCAACACAACTGTCTCCACAGGATCTGAGGGAAGGTGTGAGCATATATCGAGGATCAGGGAAAGAAAAAACAGAGTTGGAGTTTCCAGTGGGAAAATAACTGGAAGGCGGCATCACTTGGACCTGAGAAAAGGGGATAGAAAAAGTGAGGGAATGGGGGGATGAGACGGAGGCATCTCCTCTCCAACGGAAAGGTGTACAGCTGAATGTGACGATGGGCACCATGATGACCGCCACGCCTATGGGAGCAGGGGTGGGGGGTGTTAACTTCACACTCCCCCTCAACCCCTCGCTGCCCCCGCCCTGTAGCATTGACGAATCCTACAAGTACATCTTCCTCCCGATCTGCTACTCCTTCACCTTCGTCTTCAGCATCTCCCTCAACTCCGTGGTCCTCTACCGCTCCTTCCGCCGCACCAAGCGCTGGAACGCCTCCCTCATCTACATGGTGAATCTGGCCTCCACCGACTTCATGTACGGCCTCTCGCTGCCTTTCCTGGTGGCCAGCTACATCATGAGGGACCGCTGGGTCTTCGGGGACTTCATGTGCCGCCTGGTGCGCTTCCTGTTCTACTTCAACCTCTACTGCAGCATCTTCTTCCTCACCTGCATCTCCGTGCACCGCTACCTGGGCATCTGCCACCCCATGAAGACCATCACCCTGGAGACCAAGAAGGTGGTCAAGGGCACCTGCGTGCTGGTGTGGGCCGTGGTGTTCGCCCTGACCAGCCCCATCTTCCGCTTCGCCCAGACGGGCGACGTTACCCGGGGAGGAGAAGGGGTCAACGCTGGGGTCCCGGAGGCCTTCCAAAACTGCTGGGACGATGCCATTGACAAGGAGTTCTCGGACTACGTCCCGTACGGGATCGTGCTCCACCTGCTGGGCTTCTTCGTGCCATTCACCATCATCGCCTGGTGCTACTCCCACGTGGTTCTGACCATCTTCCGGACCCTGCGCGCACAGCCTCAGCCGGAAGGGGGCAGGGAGGGGCGGGGCCGTGGAAGGCGGGAGATGTCTGTGGTCCTGGGGCCCCGGTCGCCCTACGTCCACAGGCGTCGCAAGTTCATCAAGACCATCATCACCATCACCCTGCTCTTTGCGCTCTGCTTCTTCCCCTTCCACGTGACTCGGACCCTCTTCCTGGTGCTCAAAGAGACCAAAGGGGTGCCCTGTCACACCATGAGGATGGTCTCCATCTGTTACAAGATCACCAGGCCACTGGCCTCGTTCAACGCCTGGCTCAATGCGCTGCTGTACTTTCTAACAAAAGACAAGAGTGCCTCTTGCTGCCCCCCGCCCGACCCCACCCATCATGGCCTCCTCTGGCCACTGAGGATGCTAGGAAGAGCAGGAGAAGAAGAGGAAGGTGTTGGGGAGGCCGCAAACGATAAGGACAATGACTCCAAATCATCAGGAAACAATATATTTCACGGTCTGCCATAAGACGGACTGGAAGGTAGGCATGGGGATAAGGATAAGGTCTAAAGAGCAGCTTGAGAGGAAAGATTTAGGAGAAAACATGGAGAGGTCAGGAGGTCAAGTGTTTTTATGAGTAACACAAAAGTAATTTTGTTGTTTTTTTAATTATTATTATTTTGTTTCACTTTGTTAACGATATTACCTGCTGAACTGCAGTTGTTCCCAGTCATTGAGAATTGATGTTTTTAAGAACTTAGTGAATTGTTGGCTCCAGGAGCAGGGGTCAGGACCTTCCTCACTAAAACCAGGTTTTATTCAGAAATCATCTCCACTTTCATTACTGCTTGTTATACCTCTGACCAAGTGACCAAATACCATTGTGACTGGTTTTCTGAGGACTTTAAAATGGTGCACATGGACATACAATACCTATGACTAAGTGCAACTCATTTGTGATTTTGATGAAATAAATGTGTAATGTGTTTCTTGTACACCTTTATACACCACTTTGAATGGGTGTTCATTTCAAACACACATCAAACATGCTGTCTGAGGTCATTCTGCTGAATCTTGACGTTTGAGCAATTGTGTGTATTTGTGAGTGAGGTAGGTAGAGAGAGAGAGATTTTGAGCAAGTCATGTGGTCAGGCTAAATGCTAAATGATGATGTTAATAATCTCCATATTCATCTTCACACGACAGAGTTCAGTCGGCACAATACTGCTGAGTGTTACACTCAAATTACACAGCTGTGACATTTGAAGACACAAAGGCATGAAACAACTAACACACAAAACACACTGTCAAAAACAACAGCCATTTAGTAACAAGCAGCATCTCTGCATTATGTCTTAGTGTCACACATACTGCTCAGACAACACAGACACACACACATGACATGGAATGAAGTATGCTGCAGAAGTGCTGCAGTAATCTAATTCTTTGAACCCGGTGTGATGTTACAGGGCACACAGGAAGTGTTAGCCCCACTTTGCCCTTCCGATAGCTCAAATAACTAATGGCCTGGTGATCCATAAAGGCCTCATCCACAAATATTATTGTTGCCTTTGCTCTCCCCTAGTCAATGATTAAACTTCGCATCACCTGAGCGAGACTTGCATTTGTCATATAGCTGGACAGTGGGAAAGTGTTTTGAACAACAACCTTTAAAATGATGTGCTATGCATACTGTCATATATATATATATATATATATATATATATATATATATATATATATATATATATATATGTTGGTTTTATGTACCTGGGCTTCTGTAAATGACTGCATCCAGGTGTGTCTGCATTCTTCACTTTAAAAAGGAAGTGAATGCAGATTGTTCTTCACATTACACAATTCATTTTACACTGGGAATGAGAGATAGAAACTATTAACCTACCTATCAAGCACGCGCTAGTTGAGTTTGTAAACATACTTAAACATACTTAGCCTATCTATCATAGATTTCAACCAGGGCAAATTAAGGTGAAATGCATTGCTCAAATCAATGGTTTGACACAGGGTCCTATCTGGGGTTTGAACTCTTTAAGTTCAAAGACTTGTTAGTGGTTTCCTGCTCCAGACATTCCTCAGCCATACCTGCACATTATATAATATAGTATAAGTTTGTCTACTTATTCCGGCGGTTCTGAATGGAACTTTACAACGTGGACAAATGACACTTTATATAAGAAACAGATGCTGTACACCGGCAATAGATCAGCTTAACTGTTCGTTGCTTGAACTTATTTGCTTAAAACGCAAGCGCACAATAAAACCTCCACTTTGGAATGAGTGTCTCGTTCCAAAACTATTCTTTATGAGTGCGCTTTGTTAGGGAAAAACACCTACATCCATCTTAGATGACAAGCGATTTATTGTTCATCATCTGCGTGCAGCTGCTTAGAAACAAAACAATGCAATTGGTCAAATCTGGAGTGCCTGGTTAAAGTGCAAACGTTCCTTCTCAGCGCAGTTTTCCACTACGATTGCAGTATATTGACTGGCCAGTGTGGGGTGTTGTTACCCCAAACAAGAAAGAAAGCTGAAACATTTTTTGCTGCGGACAGGAGGAAAAAACATTTAAATGACTGATATTGGGAAACCATCTACGGTTGCTGAGTTTTTTTTTTTGAAGAAAGCGACGTGAAACAAGTGGACTTAGCAAGACATTTTACCTGGCTGCTGTGTATTTAATACATGAGATATGTATACTACGGATTGGTCTGCTAGTTTTGAGTGATATTTCTGTAAATTTGGGTAACACTGACTAGCTAATAAACTAACCCCGAGAATTAGCTATTAAGATAGCTAACAAGCTGGATATCTTAGACGTGGGTTTAAACTTCGCTTGAGTTTTTGATTGAGCGATGTTAATTTGTAAAACCCTGTCTTCTACCGTTATCTCTCAATAAAGTGTATTAGTGAGTTACCTAGCTCGCTAGCTAACGTTAGTTACCTAGCTTGTTACCTTGGCTAACTAGCGAGATAGCCAGAAAGGTAGCTAATACCAACTGTGAAATAGCTAACACTAGCTAGCTAGACAGCTAGCTATGTTTGATTTCTGCATAACCTTATGGACGGATTAGCTAGATAAGTTACTGCAGGGAATGTACTTAGCTAGCTAGCTAGCTTCATAGCTAGCTACCCATGGAAACTAACTAGTTAGTAGTCCACGTAGCTAGCTAATGTCTTTATAGCTAGCTAGCTAGCTGCATTTAGAATCTCTTCACGACCTTAGCTATACGCTCGGGTCAGGCTTTTTCGGACGAAAATGCGATAGGAGGCTGGGACGGGGAGATTGTCCCGCTAATTTAGATATCTAGCGGTTTGGACCGCGGGGTCTAAGTGAGGCCTGCAGGTCGGGCTTTCACCGGGCTACAGTAGTAGTACCTCGCCGGTTGCGTATGTGCCACGGTCGGCAGCAGAAGTTCCTGCTCACGCAAGGGCCTGGGGAAACGGGATGGAGCGGATGGAAGTAGACCAATGCGCAGGCGCGAGCAGCGGAGGCGGCGCTCTGCGAAGGTCGAACAGCGCCCCCATGATCAGCGGTGTGAGGTTAGTGCCCCGGCCTCGCTCGGGATTATTGTTAGCGATCAGATGTTGACTACCAAGACATGCCAAACAAGTAATGCATCATGTTCTGAACCCTTACCTGTTGAACTGCTAATACTTTTAAAGCATGAAGTTGTTTTCAATCAAATTAGTTGTCTTTGTTTTGATGGTGAGACTGAAGCAATCGCTGTTGCCTAGAAATGAAGTCATGACATTACATTCATAATGTGTCATATCTGAAAATGTAATTGTACTACGTTAACCATACGAATTTGTCTGTGTCTCCCTCTGCTGCTACCTTTGTTTCTATGTTTATTATCTTTCCCTCCTCCTCTGCTCTTCCTCCACCTCTGTTATCTCTCCCTTTACACCTTCCTCCCTTTTTTTCTGTTTTTCCCTTCATTTGTCCCCCTGTCTGCCCTCAGCAGCGATGCCATGACGGTGTTCAGCTCTGTCAGTTCGGCTCGGTACCGGCGGAGCAGCATGTCAGTGAACCCCAGCTGTCCCGGACTGGTCAGTTGGTCTGTGTGCGCCTACGCGCGTGTGCCCCCCAGGGCTATCGCACGGGGGGCAATCAGCTCAAGATTTTTCCATTTGTCAACACCAAACCACCTGGAGACCGCCAGCCAATAGACTGTCTTGTCGTTCTAGGCCCTCCCCCTGTCTCCTTTCTCACTGGTCAGTGAGAGATCGGATCACCAAAGGCAGGTGAGACACAGAAGACAATGGCATGCATGCAGTTCGGGGAAAATGTCATCTTTAATTGTTTTCCCCCTCAAATGCTTTTCCATTGACACGGAGAGCAGTGTGACCCATTTCCAGGAATAGCAAAAACATAGTGGGTGTCATTGAAATTTACAGGAAATATGCATGTGGGTCTGTATGTGTGTGTTTGAGTTGATATGATATGAATGTCTGTATTTCAGGAGGAAAGCATGGAGCTCAACATGCGAGGAAACTTCCTGAGAGAGAGGTACGTGCTGAGATGTGGCAAGACTGTTGTAATCACTTGCAGCTGTTGGTTGCAGTCAGAATCTGGCGTGCTGGGTACTGCCATCGTGGTAATGCCATAGACGTTCTATTATTGCCAGATATTCAGATCCTGAATTCTTTCCGTCCTCCTTCTAGGAGGTTCTAGTTGGTAGTGGGAGGTTCCAGTGTTGTCTGTGTGCCTATGCATTCTTATGGATGTTATGTTTTAGACCACGCCTCTTCAACAATGTTCATAATGAGCGAGCACATCACAATACATTATCTTAAACAATGGCAGAGAGTTAGCAATGTGACATGCACAGAGCTGACTATCTAGTCCATGTATAAACCATCTGTGGTAATACCACATTGCAGGATGTGGCTGGTCTTGATATTGGTCTTAGGCACTGTGACAGATTGTCTGCTTGTTCATGACCATCATTTGAGAGCCAGTACCAGAAAGATCACCTGTTCTGTATATCATCAGGATGGGGTGATAGCAGACACAGATTATTATATTACTAAATCCATAAAACAAACAGATTAGTGAATATGTTCATTACCTGCTCTAAACCAATGCCAGTGAACATATGGTCTATCACATCATCCATGGAAGATTTTCTGAACTTTCTAAATTAGGTCCTCACTTGGAATGTGTGTGGGAATGTGAGTGCAGTTTTCAAACGATTACCAAAAGGGGCTAATTGTCAAAGGAGTCTCCACTATCACATATTAGTTTTGCTTAGATACATCAGTGGTATAGGCTTGCCTCTGTTCTTGGCTTTTTTTGGACCTTGTCAAAAAGTAATGTGTAAAGCATTAATCATTATTATGTGTATCAGTTCTTAATTGTGATAATTAAGTAATTATCATAAAGTACTGAGTTTGCGTATCATCACAACAGTTTTGACATTGAGTTTCTTTAATGAGTTGCACAACCACTTCATCTTTTCAAGAGGTGTTACAACAGTTATTTCTTACATTTTGTCTGCTGAGCCTCTGTTGTGACCCAGTGTCAGTGCCTGCTCTGTTGGTTGGACCAGGGCTGAAGTTTCTGCTGCCTCTCTTTTCTTCTGTCTGCAGCGCCTCTTCGCTTGTCCCTCTTCCACCTGTCAGTCCATGGCACGATCACATATCACTGGTGAGTACATTAGTTAGCAATGTGTTACCATAGATCGAGATGATATTTGATAATTGAATTTGTATTTCAAAGCTGTTTATCAACCTCCCCTGTTGCAGGGAGTCCATTCCTTGGACAGTGGGGTTACGCCCAATTCTTCCCCAAGTCCAACAAGGAGGTACAGAAAGTAAGTTCCACCTGGGGAACACTTAAACAGCCTCAAAGTTTTTGATAATAGTTTTCCCCTCTGAATGATTCTTATCAAATAATTCATTGCTGTTTTAATGCTTAGAGAATACTAAACCTATGAATAAAGTTAATATGGAATAAAGAATAGAATAGAAGAAGAAGAATAGAGTTTTTTGGATTGAATTAACAAAAGCAATCCCTCTCTTGTATCATGTCATGCACACACGTGCGCTTCCTGCCCTCTTCAGCAGGGCGGCCGTGAGTGCTGCAGTGAGATTGCCCAGTCTGACACCGCTCAAGAGGAAAGGTGAGTGATCTGCCATCTAGTACACTGACTGAGCTGTCTTTTAAACAATATTAACACTTTCCTCTCCCACGGAGCCTCATTTATTCTGTTGTAGTTGAAATTATGTGTGCAAAGGCTGTGTGTGGGCACAGATTTGTTTCTCTATGTTAATGCTGCGGTTCCAAAACTGATGACCAGGACCCACATCAGTTTTTATGTTTATTCACACTCACAAATGGGTCGGAAGAGGAATTGCGCTGGGCCTCGAGATTCAGGTGAAGAAATGGTCGTTATACTCCACCCATGGACTCTCTCACTGAACTAATCAAACATAGCACTGTACAGACTAGGGCTGGGTATCGAGGCTTGGTACTTCTAAAGCACCGACCGAATAATGTCGGTACTACCTAGTATCAAAATCTGTTTACGGATTCGGTGCTACATTTCGGTACTTTGTGATAAGGACTCCCTATTAGCTTTCTCATTTAAGGCTTTGCTCATAAAGAAATTCTCGTTTGATCATTCAACAAATATCAGACGTTTTTAGCAAAACTAGCCAGTGTTAAATACTTGATACCTAATGTTGCTAACGGGGAGTGTGTGGGAGAATGAGCTAGCTAACGTTAGCTATACATGACTAGGGGATAGGTAGGTTATATTGGGGAGCTGTAAAAGAGATCGTGTATAGAGACTGGAGAGGTACAGCGAATCAGAAGTTGCAGACACCAGAATGGAGGCTAGCGCACCGCAACATGTCCACTCCCCATTGATTATAATGGGAAACTGTCTTTTCCCACCAAACTAAGGGGATTACAGTCATGTTTGCAACCAAGTTGCACCCACAATGCATATAAGAATAAGAATCAAGGCGTGATTTTACTTGACACGATTCGACAACAAAGTTAATGGAACGTGTATAACTGAGGAATAGCCTACAAGAATTTACAGTCGTAAAATAGCTTTAACTTTAATGGTTACCGAACTGCGTATGAACATCGAGATATATACGGATCGAGCCAGCACTTGCCAGTCAGTGATAATGAGCGCAGACGGTCTTGTAGCGAAGGCTATCATAAACAGTTCCCTTGACAAAGGAGTTCCTGGCCGGAATGTTTTAACTTTCTGAATGAAGGAGTGGACAACTACACCAAGGTTACTGACATTCCGATACGTATGTAGCTAGTTTCCTCATTGTAATGGGTTCTCAGCTAAAAATGTCAGACAAAAATAGAGCTAGCTGCAAATGTTTGTCAGTGCCTAAAAGCGGAACATTGCAGCGACTGTTGTCACTTATAATTGTGCTTGCTAGCTTGCTGGGCAGCTATTTTGATTTCAGTATGATTCGTTATAAAGCTATACATATAATTGTTATTTTAATTCCTGTGAGCTGCATATAAAGCTATTACATAAAAAATTACACGTTATTCGCTTGCTACAAATGCAGTCTTTTTTTTTCATAATCCGCATTTTCTCTGACGTTTGCTAGTTCAGGCCACACGGATTCACAAATCATTGCTAGCTAGCATTAGCTACATGCCTTAGGCATTATTGTTATAAATGGATTGAAAATATGACTGAACCCCTTTGGTAGAAAAAGGCAGGAATATCCCCTTTAGGGTCAACAGAAAATTGACGCCGTGCGGTGCACTGGACGCCATGGTTTCTGCAACTTCGGCAATGAAGGGAAGCAGTTACGTTCTTTCCATATCTTAGAGTTCAGTGCTGTAACCTCGTTTGTTTAGTTAAGGTTAGTTTATGCAACAACGAGCATAATGAGGTACCCAATAAAGTATCGTTTTGGTACCGGCACCGAATTCCAGGTACCGGTATCAGCACCGATACCAAAAAATTTTAAACAATACCCAGCCCTAGTATGGACTCATGGACATGCAGTAATTACAACACGGAAATATTTTTCATATTTTAGTACATGTTGGGTTACATTTTGATTCAGGGCTTGTCACAGAAAATGTATTGTCCTAGAAAGTGGGTCGCAGGTTTGGAGATTTTGGGAACCCCCGCATTAACGTATGCCTGTTCTTTTTTCCCCCCCACTGTCCTTTTTTCTAAGTTCTGTCTCCATCCTCATTTCATCACCGTTGTTGCGATCACATTGCTATTACCGTTGGATTTATCACTGGTCTGAATTACTCAGGAGGAGTAGAGTCTGATGCCCCACCCAAGAAGCTGTTTGTCGCCGGGGTAACTGACCCTCCTCATCTCACCGGATACACAGTCAGGTCAGAATCTCTGTAAAGACTTACAAATGCACTGTTCATAAGCACACAGCATTTATCGGTAGTCCCCCATTTACACTGGGGATATATTCCTTGAAAATATGAAAAATTGAAATTTTGTAAACTGGACAGGCTTTGCCCATAGATTTGATGTCATAACTGGGGAATTCATTCATCACAAAAACTACATAAATGACCAGAACTACTGCCTAAACTAAATGAAGGGCCACTTTTTGGATCTACCCACTTTTTTGCTATTATTAGAACCTCAAGTTAAACAAATCAGTGCAAGTCAACAAGCTGCTTTTCTTGTTTTCTTGTTATGTAAAACCTACCAGACTTTCTGCTCAGGTGGAAGGCAATTTTTTTGAATGACATATTGGACAAGGCACAATTTACTTAACATTTTAACCTCTTTTGTTAAAGACCTGAGTCAGGACAGTCATAAACTAGTGATTGTCTGTACATCAAATAACTGTTCAGCATGCACACATGAATATGAGTATGCCACTCATATAATATGAAGTATAGATACAGCAGATAACATCAATGTTATTCTGCAAAAGAGAGATTTCAGCTGGAATTAGGGACCCAGCTTTAAAACTGACTGTCATATTTCCCAGTGGTGTCAGTAGTACACAGTTAAATCAAGCCTCATACTGGCCTCAGCATAACTTGCTTTCAGTAAAGGTTTTGCATTGTATTGAATGCACTCCTGAGCCAAACTGAGTCTTCAAACAGGTCAAATCCCTATCTGTACTGGCTTTTCCAGTGTACTGCGCTAACCTGGGCATACCTATTAAAATATCTTAAATTGTGCTAGCATAAAGCAACATCACAGCTGCTGTAATGTTACATGTCAGACGTCATTGCTGAGGATTGTGCAGGTTTTGTTTGTGCTTGTGGTGTTGCTATGCCACATAAAAGATGGTCCCATATGCAGAAAAAGTTTGCTGAAAAACAAAGTTTTTGTTGATGATGTATGTTTGTTACGGTATGATTGTTATCGTTGAGTAACGATAAATGTTACTCAGTCTATTTTTTTCTCTGTCTTGCTTGATTACTCACATCCCTCTTTCTCTTTACGCCTTCTCTGTTCTGTCATACCTCTCCCGTGTCCTGCTCCCTCTCTCCATTCCTCTCTTTCTGACCCCCCCTCCAGTGTTTCCCAGGCATCCAGCTCTCCTCCAGGGGGGGTTTCCGCATGTGCCACTCCACAAGGCAGCCCCCTGTCACTTTCCCCCCCACCATTCACCTCCCACCACCATCCCAGCATCTAGAAATCTGGCCCAGCCAATCAGAGCCCAGGATGAGGTGGTTAACACAAACATACAAACGCATTCTGGTCCAGAAACCCAAGGACATGCAGGAGGAACCATCATCTAAACCAATCGGAGAGAGAGTTATTAGAGCCGATCTAGGAATAAGGAAATCAAGTCTCTCTTAACTCTCATCCAAACACAGACGAGAGAAAGAAATTTGTTAGAACTGGACAAGAAGTTGTGGCAAGAAGGTGTGGGAATTAAAACTGTCTTGGAGCTTTCAAAGTTGCAAATCGTGCCAATTTGAGAGAACACAACGTAGGACGGCAGCAGGGTGTAATATACATTCAAGTCCCTGGTGGTGCTGCTGTTTTGCTCTTTAAAAATGCGTTCTTAATCTGTATTGCTTCAGTAGATATCAAGCTGAATAAATTGATAATATCTAAACTGTAAATTATATGTAAAAAATATGTCATTGTAATTGATAGTAGAAGGATAAAAAGATTGAATAAGTGAAGGACGGTATGGTAAAAGATTGACAGTAATGTCAACGGGACAGGGAAAATGACCCGGTGTGTATATCCCAGTGACTGTAGCGCAGCAGTGAAAGAAGATGGAGTCTTTGTTACAAAGACTGACAAGCTGTAAAATAATTAAGATTGGTAGAGGTTTTGTTGGGGGGGGTAATATTACATAGTTTCAGTGTCCAGTTTCTGAAAGTGAACATGAAAACATGCAAGAGTCTACAGCTAATTCGCCAGTGACAATGATAATATGACAGCGAATCAAGTGCTGTAGTTTGCATGAAATACTTAGTACTGTTCTTAGATGTGTAGCAACGGTGTGGTTCTGCTTGGCATGGAGCCATGGGTTAGTTTACTTGGGTTTAGCCACTTGTCAGGGGTTACATTAGTTCCATTTTAAAAAACTAACGTGTGATTAAAGTCTTTTAAATCTGCAGTGTCCCATAAGGGTGCAGAGCACACAGTGCAAGGAGAGAACAGCTGTAAATTCATCTTTACATAAGGACTGCGCAGAGTTCTTCCATAAATATGTAAACTTGAATGTAAAGGCAAATCGAAGGCGTTGTCAGTAACGTCTAGGGTGAACACATTTTGGAAGGTGCATCGCATAAACCCTTCAAAGGGGTTTATATGTACATACATGTGTGAGCTTATCTGCATGAATACATGCGGGAAACAGACTGGACAGTACAGTGGTTTGGAGTGGGTGTGAGAGCCATGGGCTCATAACCAGGGGGGTAATTGTTGATCCCAGGTTCACAGCAATGCTGTGAATTGAGCGAGGTTCTATGCCCTGATTGTGAATGGGTACTTAATATGTGTAATATGTAAATAGTAGCCATTGTAAGTTCCCAGAGAGAAATGAGTCTGCTAAGCAAAGAAATAATTATAATGTATGCATTGTCATGGCATGTTGTCCATGAGCCCTTTAAAGTAGATATTAGAGGACTGTTTTCGAAGCTTTTCTACCTCCAGATTCAAATTTGCTTCCAGCTTCACAAATTATGACGATATGGTGAGTACATTATTTCTTCTGAGTAGTAATTGTTTTGCAATTTAAAACTCTTCTTTGGAAAACCTGGATGATAGTAATTCATGTTTTTTCCCCAACAAGTGGAGCAAATTTTGCACTGGAGCTGAAAAGAGCTTAGAAAGCTATGTTGTTCTGCGCATATATAAAAGAGAAATGGCCTCATTCGTAGACATTGTGTTCACCATTCAATGTGCCTGTATTGCAATCATGATCAAATACTGTATGCGCTTGCCAAACTGAAGTGTTTTTAACTCACATACACACATACAAGACAAACACATTTATGTAAATACATATGAATTTACATGTGTACAGGTATAACAAAAAGTACAAACCTATCATGAGAGTAACACACACACACTGGAGACATTGTCTGTTAGGGATGTGAGTGTTGACATTACAACTGTAAACCGTGATCACAAGGTTTTCACTCTCAGCTGACTGATAACATTGTCTTGATGTTGCTGCAACATTATCATGTAGTTTGTGTCAGTGACAGTGTTGTTTTGTATTTCCTAAATGGGCTGTGCTCATTCCATGGTGTTGTGTTGGGAAACATAAATGTACAGGAGAGGAGGTAATCTGTACAAAGTCACTAGTGGAGTTTCCATGATTTTCACATGTTTAAATTCCACCTGTGGTATTTATGTGCAAAATAATAATAACAAACCAGGCATTTTAACGGGCCATTTTTACTGGCCCAAAAGAATTTAATTCAACTCCCTGTTGCATGCTTGCAAAGTGGTATTCACACATGTAGAGACCTTTAAAAACCCCATACATGGAAATTCCACTGTGGAGTGTAGGAATGTAAGCACATTTAATACAGTGTCTGAACATTAGCCAACAAAAGTGGCTCTTTTTAAGTCTTTGAAAGTTGTAAATAGATTACAAATTATAATCAAGCAAAGAAAAAATATTTTTATGGACTTGTAAGATAAAAAAAATATATATTCATTCCTTTTTAGTATTTCATGCTTGTAAAATTGATGCGAATTGTCTTGTTTTAGTGAAAAAAATAATGTACACCTTTTGAATATATGAATATTATATATTAATAAAAAAATGCTGTATTATACCTGCAACTGGTTGAAAGGTGTCATTACTCATTATTTTTTAAAGACCTGCTGTATTGTCACCCCTATCACCTGTAGGTTGTGGTACAGGTGTACCATATCAGACTTGTCATTCATGACATTCCCCAGGCAAGCAATTTTAACCAGCCTTCTCTGGAATCACACCAAGCATCATAGAGCTCAGTAAGCTATGTAAAATCCCTTTTGATGGATTGGTATTCTTGTTCAAAAGGGTGTATCTGTACACATCAGAGAAACTGGGAGATGCTCTGATCCTCTGAAGAAATCCCAGCTAGGCCAATGCCTTCAGATTCTTCTGCACATACATGACCAAATGCATGACATTCCTTAGTGTAAATGCCATGCACACTAGTTAGAATGTCCAGCACATTACAGGAATAGTAATTGTGTTCTAATTTGTAAATAAGTTATTTTATAACCCCCACCCCCTTTTCAATTCAAACGTACAGTGTCTATGGCTTCACTACTCCCTGGCAAAATGAAGACATCCTACGAACACATCATGCCCCAGCATACTAAAATAATGTTTTATTTTGTTTGTTTTAATGGCAACCTAAAGTGCCATTCTATGCATTCAGAATCTAAAGTTGCAAAGTTGATCCATTTGCTAGAATGCTGACTACGTTTCTAATCCAAGATATTAAGCACACATAGATGTCAACGCAAATGAATATATTTTGTGGTAAATTATGTTGAGGTATTAATTATAAGGGATCATTTTAAAATAGCAATAGGTGATAATGTGAGGTGAAAGTACCAGAAATAAGATGAAGTACTCCTCTAACTCTTGCCAATGCAGTAACGCTTTTCAGGCGCCAGGGGGATAAGGAAAAAATCCTTCAAACGCAGTTTCCCGGCTCAGATATTCAAAACAAAACTACAAAGTCACTTCCCGTCCTGCACCGCGGCGGGATAAACGGTCATTTTAATTAATCAAAAAATAAATTAAAATTACTGAAGCAAATTTATGAAAAGATAAAGACCATTATTGTTGAAGCTACTTAAAACACACATCAGGCGGCGGGTGAAAAAATATAATTCAACTGTTCCAATTTTTATTTAATTTTTTTTCTTACTGCCGTGTCACCAGTGTAGTAGAGGAGCTGTGGCCAGGCATTGGCGCCATTTTCAAACTGTGGTGTCTGAGAGAATGATAGCTAGGATTGAAAAACACAAAATATTTTCCTATTTATTTGGGTGCAAACGGATGTTAAGATTTGTCATCATAAACCTAATTTTTGACATGGGTTAGGAAGTGTGGGCTTTTAAAACAAAGGTAAGACTTTTTCAATTTATTTAGCAAGCTGGCTATAGAAATAGCTATGGCTAGCTAGCTACATTTATATCTAGCTAATTAGTTACATAACGATAAATATATATTGTTGGCTAGCCATTTATGTAGAAAACAGACTGACAAATAGTTAGCAAGTGAGCTAGCTAGCTTGCCAAATTTAAGTTAAAAAATCTGAGAATTTCACTTTATAGCCAACTTGCTTGCTAGCCAAGGAGGCTGGGGTGTTTTTGCTTGCTAACATGCAAGCTAACGTTTATAATATAGCTGTCAAACTAGTCTGACCTTAGATAGTCATACAGCTAACTAGCTAACAAATGCCAGCTTTAATTGTTGCTGTTGACTGCCTGTCTATCTGTGTGTCATTCACTCTGTCTTATCACACGTATACACTCTGAACCCCTCCCCAAATCTGCTCTGCACCCCCTCAGGACGAAGCACCCCACCCCTATGCCATAGAATAAATGAAATATTCTTTGCTAGCTAGCTAGCTATAAGCGATTTTCATTTACTGTCTACTTATCAGGTTGAAACAAAAATCTACCTTGCTACCTGGATGGTAACATGTCCTTATATTAACTAGCAAGCTAACAGTATTGATCACCCTGTTGTGTCCAGTATGTAAATTCATTGTGTAAATTGTGTTTCGTTTTGCTAGCTAAGCCAACTTTAACTAGATGTGCTTTGCCTGGACCAAGTAATTGGCCAGCTAGCTAACGCAGGATGCAACCCAACCCACTCGAGGCTGGCTTTAAGTGATGAGGCGCGAATTAACTTGGACCTTAGGAGATAGATTAAGAATCGATTAGCAAAAACATTTATGTGGAAATCAAGTTCGTGTTGCTACAATACAATGTTACGTTTAAAGGACAAGAGCAGAATTCTGGCCAGCTTGCTAACTAGAATAAAAACAATTTTATTAACTATTTACGTTAGTTCTATATCCAGTTCAGAGTGCAGTATAGTTATTGTAGCTTCCTAAATGTAATTCATAGATAAATTACCTATACGGTTTCTTGCATGTTGTCCCTGAACCTGTTTGAATATAAGATAGATAGATAATTAGATAAATTAATGTAAAATGTATCTGCCTAAACGTAGCAATAAACTAACTTATTTTAGAAACTAGCTATCTTATGAAGATCAGTATCTTATCGACACTGCCTGCATGTAAATCAATTAGGTTGCAAGGTGCCAACTACTTACTGATACTGTTAGTCTGAATCGGATGGGTTGTTCAAGTTTGGACTTCATTTTAATTTATTTAGTTCTGA
This sequence comes from Megalops atlanticus, assembly GCA_019176425.1. Classification (NCBI taxonomy): domain Eukaryota; kingdom Metazoa; phylum Chordata; class Actinopteri; order Elopiformes; family Megalopidae; genus Megalops; species Megalops atlanticus. The sequence goes on from CM032888.1 coordinate 7,327,552, forward strand.
CCTAATATGTAAAGACTGATAAAAACTGAAATGTGACGTTGCAAAAGATCATTTCGTCTGTAACTGGTTAAAATGCCGTAGCATTATAACATTGGTGCAGTAACAATATCCTATCACGTGCTTGACTGATTAACTGATTGGTTGATTAGATTAATAAATTATACCCTCCTGTAATTTTCTCTTGTGGAAATTGTGCAGACATTTAATTCATTGTTTGAAGCTTATCATAATGTTATAATATTTACCTCACCCCGTGTACATCAGTATATTGTCTTTTCTGTTTTATTCATATATATGCATAAATGTAATTATTGGAAAACCTATAAATTACCAAACATTAGCCTTTGGATAAATTATAGAAAATGTTGTAAAATAATTGTTATGTAATCGACATAATTTCTTCTATAATTGAATGTATTATCGCATTTGATCTTTCGGTTATCTTGCTATACGACTATAAAACGAACGGTCCATTTAATATCCCCTAGGGTTAACCCTTAATAATCTAACAACTTTAAGTTGTCGCTGTCTGTTTTGTAGAGAAGAGAGCAGGTACGTGTTTTGCGAGCTGGTGCTCAATGCCACATGTCAACACCCGTTAATTTGACACGACTTGGAAAACATTTAGTTTGTCTTTAACCCTAACAAAAGCGTTACATTTATATAGTAAATTGTGTATAATGGGCGGTAATACACTTAATGGTAATGTTATGAGAATGACTAGTTTATTATTGTTGATTATGCTGGCATGTATTGCTTTAAGTTGTTCCTTTCGCATGAGGTGTAACCTGCGCATATGCTTGTGCGTTTATGTAGAGACCGGTGTAATTAAATTAATTTAATATTACTACGGTTAGTGTACCAACAGGTGAGTGAATATCGATACGACCAAAGAATGCGAGCTCAGTGACATTTACTATAAAAGCAGGAAATTGCATGTCGTGAGGAATGGGGGGAAATCTTTCTTGGACCGACTTCTTCGTTTTGCCAAATTATGGAATAGCTGAATGCCAAGGTCCTGTCGTCAAGCAGAAATTTCTACTTTACAATCTGTAGTGCTTTATTATTGTCCACATTTCCATTTTCATTGTGAATCTAGTTCTATATATGATAGTGTTTCAAATCATGGCATCTCTATGCTAGGAAGGTCCTATGGTGCGTGTAATCCTGCATGCGACACTATGTAAAACCTCGTTCTCATGCCCTGTAAGATACCTGCATACCTCATGGGTAGAGTGTCAGAATCTAACGTCAGAAATGAGCGGGAAACCTGGTTAGTTGTGTCAGTGGTGACTAGCACTCTGTATAACTCTGGGAGATGCTGTGGTTTCGTGCAGTTATCTCAGCTGGTTTGAGGCCATTTACTTCAGTTGTGCTTGTGTGGCAATTTTAAAATGAATGAACTTGTCAACCCTATGATAAACTAGCTGGCAAGATGTGATCAATGCCCCTCTCAATTGCACAGTCTGTACATGTTGTTTCTGAAAAATACTATTTAGATTTAGACATTTAAACATAGATTATTCTCTTTGTGTGTAGAGAAGGTGTAAAAATCACTGATGTCAGATTGTAAAAAAAAAAATTACTCAGGAAACATGTTTTCCTGTGTGCTTTTGAAGTAATAGTTAATGACCAAAGGGTGTTTTTATTTTTTCTTGTAATTGGCCTGTGGTTTTTAATTGTGGTTGCCATCGCCCAATCAAATAACCCAATTTAACCTAACTCTAATGTTGAAAACTTTAATCTTCAATGCACAATTAGTGGCAAGAACTGTAACATGAGTGGAGAACAATATTTAAAAGTAAATGGTGATGCACTGAATCTTTGCCATCTCGAGCAGTTTTTTTCTTTCACTTTTTCAGTCACTGATTCTCGGAAAGCTCTGTGTCTTTGTGTGTGTGTGTGTGTGTGTGTGTGCGCGCGCAAGCTTATGCATGTGTGTGAACGGTTGATGCCTTCCCTCTTAGTAAAACTATCTGTAGAACCAGATCAACATTTTCTCTGTTCTGTGTGCTTGGCCTCACTCGAGGTACTGGGCTGACAGAGATCACAGGGTTTCAGAATGGGGCCCACTTCCTAATGACAAATGAGTGAAAAAAGGACTTTTTTTCTTAAAGAACTTTTACTACAATTTGCAACTATTTTCACATCCTTAAATGGTTTCTTTGATGCTCTGTGATTAAATTTTCTCCCCCACCCCTACCCCCAATCTGTTAAATGCTAGCTGAGGCCAAGCCGAGACGGTCGAAACCTCTTTGTGTCTGTGGATATCCGCCCGTACGTGTGTATGCTAGCGTAGCAGGGCAAGAGGCTTCTCCTATTGTAACTCTGAACACACAAACACGACAACAACACATTCCATATCTCATTTCCCTCTCTTGTTTCTTACCACACTCTAGCTTGTTCCCTCTTTTGTTCCCCCCCTCCCTCGCTCTTTCCCTCCCTCTCTCTCTCCGTTGCCTGTGTGAATGCCTTGGCAAGCGTACAAGACAGAGAGCGAGCGGCGGCAGCTAGCACTGGCGCAGCCGAGACACGAAGCCACACAAATTAATTTTTTGCCCCAAGACAGTAGCAGCGGCAAGCCCCAAACTTCACACCCTTCTAAAGCGACCCCAGAGGGACCCCCCGATTTTTTTTCAGATTTTTCCAGCCCCTCGAAAAGGTTAATTTTAATTGTAGAAAGTGATGCCCCGGGAAAAAGGCTACAACCCCTGCTTTTTATGCCTACCAAGTTCCTCAGGCGGCTTCACTAGCTACAGCAAAGCAGAGGCTGCACACAGCACTGGACTCCTGCTTTTTTGGAGGTGAATAGGGAGGGAATGGGGGATTGGGGGGTGCAGATAGGAGGTGGGGGGTGAAAGTTTAGAGATAAATTTTAGGGCTCCGAACCCCCCACCTCTCCGCCCCCCCCAAATCATAAAAGGAAACCCCTAGATTAGACGGACGGGTGTCTTTGCTCTTGAAATTGGACTGGGAAGTCCCATTGTTTTTTAGTTTTATGTTCATTTTTCAATTTTTATCTTGTTGTCAGTTGAATGAGATTTTTTGTTTGAGTTTTCAGTAGCCTGATTGCTTTTTTTAAAATATTGGCTTGTAAATTAACACAGATAAGTCTTATTAGTTAAGATGAGGAAAGTGTAGAATTAATAATTAGAGCTTATTGTTGAAGTTTGAGTTTGAAATAGTTGTGGGGAGGGTGTGTGTTTACATTTGAGCACAAACTTTTGTTTGTGCGAGTGTAAGAGATGGAGAGATACATTGGCAGTATTTAGGGTATGGCTTTTTAAAATTGGAAAACAAGAACTGCAACCTCATATCAGGCAGAATGAATTGATATCTTTTTTTTCAGTCTAGGTGCATGACAGGAAGGTTTGATTCTTTTGGTTTTACACTGGGAATAATCCTGCCTCTGTACCTCCTTTTTTCTTGATTTTTCTCTTACTAATATTGTGGACAAGGATCAAAGGTAAGTGCAGCTCTTTTCTTCCTTGGTTCTTTCCCTTTTTAATGTCCGTTTCAAAGTTGGAAAAACCTCAGATGGCTAGTGGACCGTAGTGGTGGGGCAAGGCAAGGCCAGGCTGTGAGATTTTTTCATCTGCGTCTTGCTTTTCTTCTCTACCCTCGCACACTCTCTCTCTCTCACTCTCGTTGACTGAGGCTGGCAGTTGAAGCACACACACCGCCTGCAATAGTGCTGACGTGATCACTCTACTCCTGAAAATTTTTTTAAACTGCTATAACACATCAAAATTCAAATGATCTAAATAACCATCCTCTTCCTCATGCTACTGTCCTTAACAAGAACACTGAGATTGAGTGAGTGTGTTAACAGATCATTCAGATTCATTTTATTTATTTTTTTGTTGTTGTTTTTCATGCACAGGTTTGTTTACAGTTTAGTTATAACACTATAATTATGGTGTTACGGATTTAAAAAAAATGTATAGCCAAATGCTTATCTTTTGGTTTTGATGGCCTTCTTTGAGATTGTTGTATGGTGGATTGATGGTGTTGTGTACTAGAGCCTAAGACTTCTTTTTAGAAGAAAAAGGTGAAAGATATAACCAAGATATACATTTTCAAATTCAATTTATGTTACTTTTAGCTTTTTATTTAATTTTGATACAGTCCAAAACCCTGCTTTGTGTGCAACTGTAGTTTTGATTGTTCTTTCAGAATTTTTGCACACCACCATGGGCGTGGTGTGTTTAGATATTTTTCCTTTAAAGCAATTAATTTTTATATAATGCCATGAACAATTACCATTATTATATTATTGTTTTATTTCCATAATGTTTTTGTTATGTGTAGTTCATTGTCTGATCGTTTCTAAAATTACAATCTCTTAATTTGTTTTCACATAATTAAATAATTAAATTTGCTACATCATGTGATTTTATCAGCTTTTTAGGGAGGATATTTCAAGTGATAAACTGAACTGTTTGACACGTGTTACAGAATTGGTTTTGTGGTTGCTGAAGGCTCAAAATGGTTGAATATATGTGTGCTATGCACAGAGTGTGTATGTATGTATGTGCCAGAGTGATTGTGTTTGGGCCTAAGAAGCATTTGAAGCCCACGCCATTTTTGTTGTAACCTCTAGTGAATCCTTGCAGCCACACCGACACAGGCCTCTCTGTCTTTGTACTCTTTTCTACCTCTTTCTCATCCCTCTTTTAGTGTCTCCTGGTGTGGTCAAGGTCAGGATCAAGGTCAGAGGTGTAAACAGTGGGTTTTTTTTTCCCCAGTATGCTGTTCATGTTCTCAGTCTCTGTGCATGCAGTTTTCACCTCTGTCTATCTCACAAACGCACGCATATTTTAGTGCATTTGAGTGCGTTTCAAGTTCATTTAAAACATATCTGAAATTTGCACTGTCCCTAAGGGCCTGTGTGTAACGTCCCATCCAGTAGACATTTACAGTTTGCTTGCTGTGTGTAGAAAAGTGTGAATCAGGCATGGTGTGTAATCAGGGGTTACTTCTGCTTTTCCTGTTTCTGTATTTGTCTCATGTGCTTTGATCTGGATATTTCTCAGGTTAAGATTAGATGCATTCCCCCAATATGTACGATCACAGAATGTGGTTAAGCATCCAAACACTTTTGCTCAATTAGCCCACTCGTTTTTTTTTTTTTTTTTTTCACTCCATTTCCACATTTTAGCCAGACTTAATTTTTTTTTCCTCTTTCGTGCTTCAAATAAATTGCCATGTGTTTTTTTTCTTATACAGTGTTATATAGTAACTGAAAAATTGGAAGGGTTCTAGCTAGAGATGTTTGGATAAACAAAAAATGATTTGCTAATTATTTTTCAGTGTTTGTGTGTAATATTGAACTTTGGATTTTTAAAATTACATTTGTGCATAATTTCTGTATGTAATTAAAATATATTTATGAGGATAAAATTTGTGTGTATTGTTAAAATACAGTATGATTAAAATTAGAGCCTTTATATTTTTATTTGATAGTACATTACCTGTACACTGAGGGAGTCAGTGGCCCTTTACTCCATCCCTTTATACTTTGTCTTTTACACCATGTTGGACAGATACTTCTCAGAGTGGTTAACCGAATACTGTCCTCCTTTTAATCATCGGTTGGGATTCTAAATGTCCATTTCATAGAATTGCTGAATTTTACACAAGTATGGTGTGTTTGTATTTTTCTGTGTGTGTGTGTGTATTTAGAGAGGAGGTTGTGTGTCTGCTGTTCTACAGTGTATGTGTGCAGTTTTTTTAAGGCTACTTTCAGTATCTGTGTCCTATATACTTGGTGGCTTGTGTGTTTTCTCATTTGTTGCACTGCTGCTCAACCTTTACTGCTGCTTCTTTCTGCCTTTGGTTTGTCTGTTCCATCCTCCATTTTGTCTGCTTACCCACCCTCCATTTTGTGGTAGGATTATGTGGAGTCACTTATTAAGCTTCAAGGTGCATCATTGTCATGACATGAAGTGTTTTTTCAAAGAGGCCTCATGTAAAAAAAGATGAATGATAATACAGAGATAATTCAGGCAAGGAAGAATTTGATATTGCCCTTTCTTTAAATTTCTTCTCTTTCTTCTGCATTTTTTACTACAGTGGAGTGAACCTGACAGGTCCCAGACACAGAGGTGAGTGGACTTTTAACAGCAAGTCCTCCTCCCACCTCCATTCTCCACTGTCTCTTCACACAAGCATGGGGCCAGTACATTATAAAGCTCTTTTCACAGACTGGAGGAAACATGGCCTCTGGAGTGACAGAGGTTTGTATGTGAGGGTGCGATTCTAAAAAAAAGTCTCAGGAGCCAGTGACCAAGTAAAATAATGAAAATAGAGGAGTTTTTGAAGTCCATGTACATCAAGTCTCATAACGTGGAAAACCTCACTAGAATTCAGTTGGGAAAACTAGTCAGCAGATGGATAATTGCTGGTGTTTACCCGCTTGGAATAATTTTGAAAATTGTGTGGTTAATGGACTCGTAAACCATCTAAAAAAAATGTGTGTGAAGCGTCGTCCCCCCCGCTCGATCCGTTGTGTTGGCCACCCTGCGTTGCCACCCTCACCATAAGGTTCCCATCTCCTCTCCCATCCCTCGCACATTTCACCGCCATTCACCGTCCCTGGCTCCAGAGCACCCTCTAGCAGCACATCATGGTTTGCAGGCTCCATGGACACTTCCAAACCATTTTGTACTGTTACTGGGGACTCTGGGTATCCCACGCTACAGACCCCTTGAAGCGCTGCACCTCCAGCTATCCTTGCTCACTCTACCTGCAATGGGTACCTCTTTCCTTGTAAGACAAACCAATGGAACTCTTACTTGTGTTTTTGGGGAAAATTAAGATGTTTATTTGCATGGGCAATGGCAACCACAATTAATTTCCACTGTAAACTATTGAGAACTCTTGCACTTAGCAAAGAACCTACCCCCACCCCCACAAAAGGGCTAATTTGTATGTTTAAAATTTTGGTTTTGAACATCTAATTCAACAAGCTTTCAGTTCTTAGAAATCCAAGTTCATTGTAATCTATATGTATCACTAAGGATTCCACCAAATATGTGAACAGATTAATGTAGATTCTGTCTCAAAAGGAAATGCCATTGAATTTTTATCAAAGCGTTTGTTATACATTGTTCAAATTTAAATTAGAATAGCCCATGTTGTTTATCACAGTGTTCAAAAATAATTTGAGTGATGGCAGCTCAATGTATTGGTTGATTTGAAATCCACTGTTTGACTTTTCAGTGGGAAAGCTAAGTTTTTGAATTGTGGCCTCCAGTTTTTTTATCCAGCTTCATAATTAATTGAGGAAACATCAAATCAGGTGATCTTTGACCTTTGTGACTGCCTGAGCTCCCTGTGGTTACTGTACATGTAAAAGGAGATGTCACGTTGACCTTCAACAGTATAAGGTGTTTGTCTCAGACCCTGTCTCCATAGCAGCGACTTGTTCGACAGTGTGCCAGGCCATAGCAGCACATCAATATTGGGAGCTGCCCTTTCACTGGACTGCCAGTATGGCTTGTGCTGCTCCAGTCAGACACACACGCTCATTGTGGAAGGGCACATCTGCCAGAGTTCCTGTGAATTGTTGAATTTTTGTATATATATATTGTCATCCTGCACCATCCTCCCTCATTTCACCGTGAGTCGTGGTCGGCTGTTCATTCACAGAGACTGCCCATTGGGCAGCTACACTCAAGCATGACCCACAATATCTGTGGCTAAGCATGCAAATTATTTTGCTACATTTTTTTTCAGTCATGATTCATCTGGACAATCTCCTTGAAAATGTGAATGTTTTTTGAATGTTAAGTCTTTTTGATTTCCCCATGCTTTCTAGGTATATTCTCCCTTCATTTAGGCTAGCACTCCATTACAGATACAGGTGATCCCTGCTTTAACCACAGTGTTTTTCTGAAAACCCTGTTGTAAACAGGATCATCAGGAACTGAATCCTCATTTCCCAGTGATGCTGTGATTTAAGCATCGGCCAATATTCTTGAACGCAAACTATAAATTAATTTTTTTCACAAAAAGGGATAGAAAAATGCTGTATAAACATTTCTACTTTTAAATATACTTACACTTGAAGTACAATATAAATATTCAGAGTTTTGCTGTACTCCACATGATGGTTCAGGAGTGACTTGACATAGGGAGCAGCAAGACTCATTGTGGTCTTTTGACAAGTGATAATTAGCTACAGGGTGAGCGGGACCATGCACACACACACTCAAAGGAGAAAATAAATCAACTCTTGCGCTCAAGTTTACTGAATGAATACAAGTAAAATAATATAAACAACAAACTAAAACAAAGACCCCCTATGGGGTGAAAAAGACTGAAAAGACAATGCCCTCCATCTTGCATCATTTTCCAGCTTATTTTTTTTTAAGTGAGCAATTTTTCTTACTCGTTCTCACCTCCCTGCCTCCGTCTTCTTGTAAATTTGGATTTTATACCATAAAACAATCAGACCTTCGTGGGTTTTTTTTTCCTCAGTTACATGAACACAGGTCATTGTAAACCAGATCTCTGCAAAATGGGGACTGCACATTTTTATTCTTTTGTTTGAATTTTTAGCCTGACATCTAAATCTGTATAATGTTCTGGAATTATGTGCATACTTTACACAACCATTTTGTGCTTGCACACTTGTACAGTCTTAAGCGGTGGTGTGAAATAAAATCTTGGGTATTATTAAGTGCAGGATTGTCCAGAAAGTCAGAGAAATTAGTGGTAACTTGATGTAGCATAAATGAAAGTAAAATGTGCAAGTTTGCCATTGTATGAAGGTTTCCATGCATGTATGAATATATGTATGCATGTGTATGTATGTCTGTATATATAATATTTTGGTTAAAAATACACATTATAACTGTATTATTAATCAACCATGACTTTAGCAGGGAACTAATTTTTTCATTACAGTTGATGTGGATTTAGAATGTGGGAATATTTTTCACAGATGCTGTAAAGTATGTTTTGTTCTGCTGTTAAAAGACTTTCTTCCCTTCATGTCTTATTTCTATTCTATTTTATCATTATCTATAAAATAGAGAAGCTAGCTACATAAGGAAGTTAGTTGGACTATTCTCCCTCTTTTGTGTCCCCACACCTCTGCAACCCCAGTGATGTCTCATTGATGTACACTAAATCTGTTGAGAAGAACATCTTGAAAAAGCAGACCTGTTTTTTTATCGCTGCTGTTTAACCATAATAATGCTTACTCTGATGTACACCTGCTGATATGCCAGTTAATACAAAGATGGGACTTCAGCCATCACATTTATTATGTAAAGCTTGTGTTTCAGTTTTGCCACTTCTGTTCGTTTTGGCTTGCTTGCTAGTTGGTCTGCTTTATTGATTGCTAAAAAAAAATTAAGCTAGCTATGGTTTTGCTCTCATCATATAGTTAACTAGGTAGCTTGGTTGGGGACTCTAATCCAAACAAAAAGAAAAACGGTTTTCAGTAAAAACTATTCATTTTAAAATGGCTAGCTATGTGTCATCCTAACTGGCTAGTCTACAGATCCTAACTAGCTAGCTAGCTAAATGGCTCCAACACGTTTCAAGTTCTAACAGCTACCTAGCTGGCTAGCCACCAGACTTTTGACATGTAAACTAGGTAACCAGATGGATACAGTCACTATACACTTATTTACTGTTGCTTCATGGTTTGTCGCGTAAAACCAAGATGAAACTAACTATAGTTAGCAGGGTTTACATGATACAGAACACATGATACAGAGTTTGTGAAAATTCAATAATGGATGCTTAATAAGAGGTTCATAAATAAGTGGCATTACATCGCTGCCAGTGTATCTAATGTGAATGCATAGGCCTACATAAACACACCCATTATAAAATGTGCCACTGGTGACATGCCCTCAGACTGTTGTATTGCTGTAATTGTTGTTATGGTGCTGGCAGATACACCACACACATAAACCACAAGTTGAGAAATATTTACAATATTTATATATTATAATATTTACTATATATATATATATATATATATATGTGTGTGTGTGTGTGTGTATTTTAAAAACATCAACCTGAGCACAGCCACTTCTCCAGCCACATCCTTGTATTTAATAGGCCTTCAAATGTGACGGTTGGGGCTTATAAGCCAACGGCTAGCGATGAAACACAGAATCACAGCTTTTATCACAGACAATGAAAGCTGCCCTGTTTGAAATGAAGTTGAATGAATTAGATCTGTTACTGGTAGATTTGAATTGGTGAATTAGGGAAGGATTCTCTTTTAAACATGCAAACATTTACCAATATGAGACAACACATTTATATAAACATTTAGATGGGATAGGCAGGGTTATGTACACGTGAAGCATACTTCACTCAGGCATTTTGGGAAAAAAATTACATATATTTAATTGACATTCTGGCAAGTTGTCAGGGTTCTGTGTTACAAAATTATTAGTTTGATATGGTTTGAGTCATGCTGCTGACCTTTATAATAACAAACCACACAGGATATAACCTCTTTGGGTGAAATGGGATAGCTTAGTGTACTGTAGAAAAGAGTACTGTAGACTACGTGTGTAGAAATCAGCACAACATACTTGACTCTTACAGGCAATTTCACAGATTGGTATAATGAAGTGAAATTACTACTCTTTAATATCCACAGCTATATCCTGGTACTTATGTATTTTCACTCTGGCACTGGTTTATGTGACTTGTCACTTACAAATGTGGTCTGATGTTTTCTGTATATACTGTTGTTTATGTGGCTCCATTATAAGTACACATAAGAACAATATGTATATCGGTATATATATGTAGTTTGTGGGCTGCTCTGGATAAGGACCAAATTCAAAATATTTAAATGCAAAAAGTACACAACATATGTGTGCCAGGTACAGAAAAAGGTAACAAAATTCACATCTCCCTGGCTTTCTGATAAAAGGACTGGAGAGATGGCTGTAAGAGACCAACTGAGCTTTTGTCCACACTCCAGGGAGGGACTTAGTAGCTGATTTGTATACGCGAGCTCCGCTACACCTACCCATACCGTTTCCCTGTTTTATTAGGTCTGCTGGTGAATGTAAAATCTATCCAGTACAAATAAGTCAAAATAACCTGTTTAATTATGACTATTTAACACTTTTCCCCCTTTATGCAACCCTATTTTGGAATCGCCAATTTCACATTAGGCTCGTCTCACCACGGCAACCTCTGCAGGTGTGCTGAGGCAAGTCGGATGCAGTTCTCCAGCACACTCGCATGCAGTACCTACTTTTCACATTACAAGTCCCACAGTACACCAGAGTCTGCTGGTGATCCGCTCTGGTTTCTCTTCATCATGTACAAATCTTTCACGTTTACGCGCTTACACCAGAGTGGAGTAGGCACCATTTGTAGGATAGTGACTTCATCTGAGGAAAACAATCTGTTTCTACTGCCCCCTTACATTACAACATTTAGTCAATTAATTTGGTCATGTGATGCAGTATGGGGGCATTGCCCTCACTTTAACCTGTGGCCTCATTGGGTGTAATGGGATAGCTTAGTCTGCTCACTTTACCCTGTGGCCTGTTAAGCTCAGGAACTGTGGTAGTCCCCCCCACTGTAAGTTTTTCACCGGATTCTTAATGTAATTACATCACAAGATCAAAACAGACTGATTTTACCCAGTGAATAAAATGTTCAAGTACCTTCACATAGTGCTGTCCTGGGCTTCAACTTCAGCACTTAGTGAGACGCTCATCCATTCTCATTTGCTGTTGGAAGCAAAGTGTTGTGTTTATATCACGTTTTATTTCACCAAGGACTCGTGAAACCGTGGTAACAAACATCATTCAGAATGACACTTGACATGTAGCGAATTGCTGCTAGGAGCCCATTTGTTAGCTAGAAGTAAAAAAAAAAAAAAAGAAAAAAATTTCCCAAAAAGTTTAATTAGGTTTTATTTGTTTTCTTTATAGTACTGAAATATCTTCACAACAGCATAGCTGCTTTACATTTTGGTATGTTGCTACTATGCTCATGTCACGTTATTTTGGAGAAACAGCAAATGCAATAAAAAGTGAATTAACATGAGTTACTGAATCCTTTTGGGGGATTAACACCCATTATTTTTCTGTATGTATGCTGTTTTTATTTCCAAAGTTTTGCATCAATCAAAAGTTGTTTCTTAGTTTTAGCTAGCTAGCTAAAATAAATCATGAACGTGATCAATATAAAAGTTAAGTTATAAATGTAAAATAAATATCCTACCTTCCATGTAATCAGTAAAATTGAAATTACACAATACTTAAATGCGTGAAAAATTGAACATAATGAAGCACAAATCTGTCTTCACCCCCCTTCATACGTTTGATTTGCACATATTTCTTAATTCTTACACACCCACCCCCAGTACAGACACAGGACTGCCAGTGATGTGACTGGTGGAGCAGGCAAAACTCTGAAAATTTAAATACACTCACCGGCCACTTTATTAGGCACACCTGTCCAACTGCTCGTTAATGCAAATTCCTAATCAGCCAATCACATGGCAGCAACTCAATGCATTTAGGCATGTAGACATGGTCAAGACGATCTGCTGCAGTTCAAACCGAGCATCAGAATGGGGAAGAAAGGTGATTTAAGTGACTTTGAACGTGGCATGATTGTTGGTGCCAGACGGGCTGGTCTGAGTATTTCAGAAACTGCTGATCTACTGGGATTTTCACGCACAACCATCTCTAGGGTTTACAGAGAATGGTCCGAAAAAGAGAAAATATCCAGTGAGCGGCAGTTCTGTGGGCGAAAATGCCTTGTTGATGCCAGAGGTCAGAGGAGAATGGCCAGACTGGTTCGAGCTGATAGAAAGGCAACAGTAACTCAAATAACCACTCGTTACAACCAAGGTATGCAGAAGAGCATCTCTGAACGCACAACACGTCGAACCTTGAGGCAGATGGGCTACAGCAGCAGAAGACCACACCGGGTGCCACTCCTGTCAGCTAAGAACAGGAAACTGAGGCTACAATTCGCACAGGCTCACCGAAATTGGACAATAGAAGATTGGAAAAACGTTGCCTGGTCTGATGAGTCTTGATTTCTGCTGTGACATTCGGATGGTAGGGTCAGAATTTGGCGTCAACAACATGAAAGCATGGATCCATCCTGCCTTGTATCAACGGTTCAGGCTGGTGGTGGTGGTGTAATGGTGTGGGGGATATTTTCTTGGCACTCTTTGGGCCCCTTAGTACCAACTGAGCATCGTTGCAACGCCACAGCCTACCTGAGTATTGTTGCTGACCATGTCCATCCCTTTATGACCACAGTGTACCCATCTTCTGATGGCTACTTCCAGCAGGATAACGCGCCATGTCATAAAGCTCGAATCATCTCAGACAGTTTTCTTGAACATGACAATGAGTTCACTGTACTCAAATGGCCTCCACAGTCACCAGATCTCAATCCAATAGAGCACCTTTGGGATGTGGTGGAATGGGAGATTCGCATCATGGATGTGCAGCCGACAAATCTGCAGCAACTGCGTGATGCTATCATGTCAATATGGACCAAACTCTCTGAGGAATGTTTCCAGTACCTTGTTGAATCTATGCCACGAAGGATTAAGGCAGTTCTGAAGGCAAAAGGGGGTCCAACCCGGTACTAGCAAGGTGTACCTAATAAAGTGGCCGGTGAGTGTATATCAATTGTTCTAAGTGCATTCATTTAGAAACTGCAGTCAATAGGAGACAATGTGGAAAACGATTGGAGCTTTCACACATGATGCAGTGCTACCTACACCACTTCCAAGTAATGGCGTATAGACAACTCTTAATTATACTAAATTTTTTTGTAGTTTGTGTGGGTATATGTTCAGAGCCCAGTTTTTTTTTGTAGATTGTTTCATTACCTGGATGATGGAAAATATTAGCCTTGCAGTGTAAACATTTATTCCCCCAAATTAAAAAAATAAACATTTCCAAGAACATATTTTTCTGTACACGTCATGATGCCAATCTTAAACAATGAAGGCATCATAATCTGGTGCTAGACGGACATTTTCTGCGTTCTCACCATCAGGCCTGATCAGTGTATTCACTTTAGCCACATCAATGCCATAAAGCTTCATGACAGCATGTTTGGTCTGATGCTTGTTGGCCTTAACATTCACAGTGAACAAAAGGGTGTTATTGTCCTCAATCTTCACTGCAGACTCGCTGGTCACAGGGAACTTGATAGCATAGTAGTCCACTCTTCCTAGGGTACTTGGGCTGCTGCTTCAGGCAGAGGGTTTTAGGCCTGCAAAAGGTGGGGGGAGGTCCTGATCCTCTTCCTCTTGTGGCTTTGGATGCCCTTAAGCATAACCTTCTTGGCCTTCAGTGCCTTGGACTAGGCCTCAGTCTTGGCTGGGACAACTTCTCCAGCTTTGATGCCTTCTTGGGAAGGATTCCCCCAATTTCTATTGTTTTGAAGGGTAACCATATCACTATGAGTGCTTATGTTCCTTGCTTCCCATGTTGATCCTGAGTTCGGGGTTCTGATATTCTCATCCACATTAATATGCTAAACACAGCAATAAAGAACAGCTAAAACAAACACAGTCACTTTTTGCTTTCTGTTCTGTTATCATGACAATACAGGACCCCCTCTCAGCTCAGTGGGAGGTAGTTCCTGTGAAAACACAGGCAGACTCCATAGCATTCTGCCGTACTAGCTTTGGAATCATGCCAGATTGGTGTGGTCCAATGCATACACCCAGCTTCATATATGTAGAATTATTCAGAACAGCTTGGGAATGCACCAGACGATGTGTGTGTGTGTGTGACAGCACTCTGACATGGTGCGGCTGCATGTGTATGTACTTTTTGATGCCCATTTATTTAGTTTTAGTTTGATATGACAAAGGTCTATGCCTAAAATGTATTTTGATGGGAACATTAGATTTCTATACCTACCTTGAAAAAAACATACACTGTATATATGCATGTATATACAGTACCAGTCAAAAATGTGGACACACCTGATTAAGAGAATGGGAAAAATTCATTACTGTACATGTTATTTTCCACTTCTCAGTAGCAAAATAGCATTGCCTTACACTATGCACTTAAATCAG
This sequence comes from Megalops atlanticus, assembly GCA_019176425.1. Classification (NCBI taxonomy): domain Eukaryota; kingdom Metazoa; phylum Chordata; class Actinopteri; order Elopiformes; family Megalopidae; genus Megalops; species Megalops atlanticus. The sequence goes on from CM032888.1 coordinate 7,342,619, forward strand.
GAATTGACAGATAACCAATGCTAAACTGACTATATACAAATGTGTTTGTTGGATATACAGCACCAGTCAAAAGGTTGGACACACCTCTCTTTTACTGTTTTCCACATTTTAGAATAATAGTAAAGACATCAAAACTATGAAATAACTCATGGAATTATGCAGTGATCAAAAAAGTGTTAAATCAATTCATATTTTAGATTGTTTAAAGTTTAATTAAAATTACACAGGCATCAATTTCACTGTTTATATTTGTCTAAGAAACAAATTTCAAGCATTTAAGCATAAGTCTTTAGATCAAAATGTCTTTGCATGTTTCCTGTTATCTTAATCAGGTGTTTGGAACTTTTGACTGGTACTGTATGTGTGTATATAACCCATTTAATGTATGTAAGTATAAAATGTGTATATATAACACATAATGTGGTTTAACATTTTTCGGACTGCTTATAACCTAACATGACATTGAACAGTAGTATAGTTTTGCAACTGTGTACATTCAATATCATGTTTTAATTCAGAGAACTGTGATAAATTTCAGACAAAATGTTGCTGACATCTTTCAGTAAGGATAAAAATTCAAGAAACCTAATTCTTACTGACATTGTTCAGTAAGGATGAAAATTCTAGAAACCTACCAGGTTTCTGCTGTACCATCCATGCACAATATATGGAGTTTGAGGTCACACGCATACCCACCAATGTGCCAGGTGGACTTTGGTGGTATTGAGACACAAGCTACCCTTAGAAACTGGCTGCATGGACCTGGTGTGTGACAATACTTGGCAGTGGTTCAAGGAAGAGCCCTCTTCTACATACACAGACAAGGTCAGAATTTGCATTTTACTAACAAATGGAACCATGTTTTCTGGTCAGAACTTAAAATTTGAAAATTAATTTCAAAACTGAAACTGAGCTTACTGGACATCATCATCAGCAGTATGTTTGGTGTAAAAAAAAAAAAAAAAAAAAGGTGAAATTCATGTTGAAAGGAAATGATCTATGAAATATGGAGGTGGATCGGTTTTGCTTTAGAGTGCATTTGTACATTTCTTGTCCTAGTGCCCTTCCTAAAATTGGTAAAGATGGATTCAAATGTCATCTCAGTTTAGTGGAAAAAAGGTTCCTTCTATGAAGCACAAGCCTGATAAAAAATATCTCAGCGTAATAATCTAAGGCACACATCCAAAGAAAAGGTTAAGGGACCATAAGACCAAAGTTCTAGGTCTAGATCTCAATCCGATAGAACATTTGTGGATCAGACTGAGAGCAAGAAACGTGAAGAAGCTGGTGAAATACTTTCAGAAAAGGGCCTTCTAAAAGTCTACAGGAAGCATTTCCTTAGTCCTGTTAAGACTACAGGAAGCACCTTCTCACTGTGAAAATACTGATTTTTTTTTAAATATAGAAATAATTGTTGCTCTGTGCAGGGTGCAATATTTGCAATATTAAGTTTTCCAAACTTTCTTACAAAGATAATGATTGAGTTCATGCATTAGTTTTAATTCATCTAAAAGAGAGACTAACATTATGACTAACAAAATGTTTTACATAAACCCAAACTTATACTTGGTGGATTTATACAAATGAATACATTTCACATAGGTGGAGCCACACTTTTTCTATCATGGCTGGAATAAAGCCATTGTGTGCTGACCAAACTGATCAAAGGGCTACACTTTTTTATTGTTCTTAAACTGTCAACTCAAAATGAAACTGCTCATGCTTATTGCCAGAAAAAGCCCCAATATAAAACTGCACAAAGACAAATGGACAACTCAAGAGTAAAAGGTTTAAAACATTAAAAAAGTAACTGTTAAGCTTTCAGTGTTGACTAAGCTCAACATCTCAGCCAGTGCATAATTAATGTACAGCAAATCGACATAGCATGTACTGGTGCTGGCAGACTGTGATATTGTATAGTACAGCACAGTGTATTGGGATGTTTATTTACACACTCACTTAGAGACATACATGTTCATACACACACAAAATGCCGTGGGGAAAAAAAGGATACTTGTAAAAGGATACTTATGTGGAACAAAATGAAAACCAAATGGATTAGGAATAAAGTGGAAACCAGCTCACCCAGCCACTCAGACACATGGGTGTGGTGCTACACAAGATCTGTTCATCCGTTTACCTGAACTCACCTGGACAGGAAAATTAACTCCTCTGGGATTCCAGGAGTTCATCAGGCACTACCTGAACAGTGGCCAAAACATAAATGGCATGAACTACCCCAGTGGTTTTACTCTGAATGCTACCATTTCCCACTTGGTGGGCGAGAAGCTGCCTTAAGTCCATAAATTAACCTCATGCTACTGTCAGATCAAGGTAGGGGCCAGCACAGGAGAGGAAGAGTGAAAAAGCAACAGAAGTTATCTGAGAAAAAAATGCATATATACATTTCACAAATGCAAGAAAGAAAGAAAAAACTTTAAAGGCCGATCATATTCTGATGGTGGACGCAGTATAGCTTGGGCAATTTGCTTTCACCGGTCAACTTATGTGTCTCCAGCCAAAATTTTCCAGCACAGAAATTGAGGTTGTGTTTCTTCTTTTAGTTGTGCTGTAGAGCAGAAGTGTCTTTTTAGTTTTTCCATTTTTTAAATTATGTATCTTGTATGCTCACAGATGAAAACACTTTCCCACAACAACAACAAAAAAGTTTTTCTTTCTAATGTTACATCTAAAAAAGTCAAGAATAAAAAAAAAGTGGAGCTACAGTTCAACACTGAGGGTCAGCTGGACTGAGGAGAGGGGACTCCTTGGAGCTGGGCCACACCTTTCACCTGTCTTTGAGACACTTCTTCCCCTCCTGAACAGGTGCCATTGTACAGAGGTGTGGGGCGGGGTCAGCGGGACAGGAGGGGGAGGTCACTGGAGTTCATGATGAAGCTAGAGTCCAAACTGAGGCTCTCTATGAGAAAAAGCACATAGAGACAGAGGACATGAACACATGTAAACATCTGTATCTGCCTACCCACATTACCACACTATAATGTGTGTATCTCATATACTTTTAAAGCTCTCTGATTAGGTCTGGTACAGAAGAGTATCAAGTCAGTATGATACATTTATTTGCTTTCATTGCTTGCAATTCTAAGCTTTTTTTTTTTTTTTTAGCAAAAAATCCAAATGAAGTAGTGAAATTGTGTGTACACACTGAAGGACAACAGCAACAACATGATAAATGATTCAAATAAGCTGACAGGCAGAAGTGTCACATTGTGCGTAAATTACATGCATCCTTCGTGTGCTGCCACTCAGGTTTAATAATGGTTCATAATACTTAACATGTTACACGGATATACCCCAAAAGTGAATTATATAGGGCATGCACTGCAGGAAAGGAGGAAGACTTTAAATGAGATGGGCCCAGAACACAAAAAGTGCAAGACAAGACAAATATGGTTCTTTACAGAACTGTAAGGTGACCAGTTTTCACCTTGATCAAAGTTGAGTTTCTTGGCAGGGGTGCCCTCGCCCAACCCCTCTATGTCTACGAGGTCGCTGTTCACGTCCGAGTCATTGAGCGCGCTCAAAGTCACGTCTGCTGGAACACACAGACAGGAGTGTAAATATGGACACACCGAGGTGGGAGCACAAAGATGTCTGCAGTTAGCCAAAAAGGAAAAAACACAACTGCAAAGAGAAAGAGAGGTGAAACTAAAGTGGCAGAAAACATCTGTTGGTATGTGTCGATAGTTTCCAATTGTGGTCCTTTAGTGTGATTATTTCTCAACACAATAAATCATGAGTCAGTCTTAAAAATCCTTTAAAAAGTACACTTCATATATAACAGACTGAAGTCCCATGAATACTGCCATATTTTTTCCATTCATATACCTGAACACCAACTGCATTAACCATTTACTCATTAATGCTTTCTACCTTGTCATGTTCAAAAAGATGCCTTTACTACAGCATAGAACATAATTAAATAAAACTATGGCTTCATAAAATCCCAAATCCAAATCTACAGTCACATCTACCTGCTGTCTTCTGTTTCTTGATAGCCGTTGGGGCAGAGGAGGGACCCTGAAGTCCCGTTGTCACGACAACCTGGGAGGTGGGCACGGTGATGACAGCAGGGGGGGCAGCCGAGGCCACGGCCACAGCTGTCTTCTTGGTGGATTTCTTGGGGGAGTCGGAGAGGGGCACCCCGCTGTCCTCATACAGCTTCCTCTTCACCGTGGTCTTGATCTGGGCTCTGCTTTGGGCCAAGACAGGGCAACTGAAGTTGGCAAGGGAGGTGGCTTTCAAACATCCAATATTAGCATGCATTGCAGCCTTAATGCTCCCAAATACAGTAAAGGTGCATGCAGTTACTGTTAGTGGGCTGGTGGTAGAAGAGAGTGTGAAAGATGCCCTTTCCAGGTATTTATTCAAGTAGTGTATAAAATTTAGCAACGATATTCACAGTTATGGCCAGTGCACAAACAAAAAGAAATGGAATAAGCAAAGACCATGACTTGAGGGGAAAAAAGAGACACATGCTAGCACGCTGACTATTTTTCTCCTGTCTGCGTCTTTGGTCACCATGCCATTACACTGTTTGGGCAATAGCTCGATCAACAGCAGGTCGCCAGGCTGTTCAGCAAGACTGAGAGGCTTTTGTCTGAGCACTGTGACAACTTTACTCATAACAAATAAAATAAATCAATTTGACTAATAAAATCACCAGTTTCCAAACATAAACCTCAGTGTTTCTAAACAATGAGGTAAGCCTGTTTTTGTATCATGCAACTTGTACGACGTTTATCTTTTCACCCCTTCACCCGCAAACAAATCACCAAATGAGTGACTGACTTTCTCTGCCACCCAATAGGGCAACTATTGAGGCTTTAATTTCCCATGCCACTTCCATTACTGAAAAACCACCATCACTTAACATAACTACACACCATCGCATAACTACACACACAGTGCAGTTCACACATTCAAAACACATTCACATATGAACCTGATGAGGTGCTGAACTGTTCAAAGAAATAGCTTAAAAACAGACAGATCACTTTTAACTTCCTCTTTCTAAATTTAGAAGGATGTACTATCCCTAATCGCCCCCTCTAGAAAAACACCCCACAGAAGCTCTCGTACAGAGTGATCAATGACTCATTTCCAGAGATCTTTTTTTAAATCAAAAGACAAGTTGTCTGGGACTTGTAATTGGTTACACTTAATATTAACAGTGTTTCATGGTGACAAGACACCGCTAGCCAACTCGTGCATTTTCGCATACACACAAGCACTGATCTGAATCAATCCCTTCACCTTGTGAACAACACTGCATGAACTCAGACTCCCACGCTACACAGTACATACAAAGGTGCTTTCCATCTGAGTTTCTGAATCACTGAGACTGAATCATATCAGTCACTAAGATGGCAAACCTGAATTTCAAAACAACCCATTACCTTTTGACTAATTAATGAACGATACTTATAAAAGATTAAGTATGTTTAAATATTATTTTCTAAAAAACAAACAAAAACCCCAATACATTCAGCTGAAATAAAGAAAAACAATTTCTCCCGTCTGAGGTAGGCTAAACATAAAATGTGTCCAAGCTGGATACTAGTTTCCTCATTCTTTCTTTTTAAAAAAGTAGCTATTTAACTATTGACACAGTTTAGCGACTTAATTTACTTAAGATAGGAAGCAGCCTCCTGTACAAACAGTACAGTAGATAGTTCTGCTTATTTCTGCTCGCATGGCACTTGTCTAGAACCCAACACTTTACAAGGGGGGGAAGATTCCTGGGGATATGTTGGTTACAGACATGTAGAAATAAATGCTCAGCAGGTTACTGAACTTGTGAGTGTAGTTATCCAGCTACCTACCAAATACAGAGAAGGAAATGTGTACTCATTTCATTAGTGGTTACCACTGTCCATCCAAATGACAGATGGTGTTCCATTTTTTTGTGCAACTGTCAACAGAATCTCTTCTCAGAGGAATTAGGGATAGGGATAGTGGTCCACCTATTTTGCCATTGTTTTCTACCCCCTGTTGGTTAGCCAGTAGACAAGCATAACTGTAAATACAGATGTAATGAGCATGTGGCTCTTGCCAGGCCCTGTTCTGCCAGGATCTTTTAGGACCACAGGAACATGTCATCTCTTCTGTCTCCAGTTTCTAACAAGAAGGCTAGGTAAATCTGTTACTATGCACGGATTTGCATTTCAATCATTATTTACATTTACAAAAATGTCTGAATGCAATGCATTATCTAAGGAGATCAAATTTGACAGATTCTAGGCAAAATGAAGATATGCAATATGACATGTACTATAGCTAGCTAGACAGGTTTTGCATATGATACATCGCTATAATCTAACAACACACATCAGTGTACCCTGTTATTAGCAAGCAACCAGTTAGTAGTAAAATAAAAGTAATCGTTAATAATAAAAGTTAATAAATGTAAATTATGATTAGCATTACTAGTGAATCCTCCCTTCAGGAAAAAGTTGTAAATGTGAATGTAAATAAATGTTTAATAAATGTGTTATTAATAGTTGTTATATGAAAGGACAAAAGAAAAGTAATTTCATTAGCATAGCTGAAGTTGGAAATCTGGAACACTATCAGACTTGTAACTGTAAAATTACCTCTGCAAAAACATTCAGCCGGTCAGGCCATAGGAAAAATTGTTCAGTACATTTTATGTGTATGTGAGCTAGTTGCCTTAATGAATGAGATGGATATCGTGCAATGTAAGAAATGTCAACACACATTTTTCTTAGCAAATGAAAATACTGAAATTGGAGAAGGATGAAAAATGAGATGGCACACAAAATGTTATCTAAGCTGCTCTGGCTACACTACATTCTTGACCATTTCCCCCCAAGTTGTGTACAGGTGTCACCTTTCATAGCAATCTGTCATGGTTTATTTATCATTAACGTCAGACTTCCTATGACAAATATCTTAGAAACACATAAATAACACTGTTGCAGAACTGCCAAACCTGAGAATCAAACATAAGACGAGAGAATATAATTCCAGGGAATTATGAGTGCATGAAAATGCAAACAGTCTAATTTTACATAGATAAAAGTATATAGGCCTACATCAAACAGATGTAGGTGGTCAGAACAGCTGCCACAAGATTGTAATTGCTTAATGGCTCTATTGTGATGTCATAAAGGCCAATGTTAAGTCTATGGGGAAAATTTTGATAGTTTTTAATTAATAGTTTAAAAAGTATAAATGTTACAAAAATAAAAAATACATAGCATAAGTGTCCTTTGTAAGACCTATGCAACACAGTTTGAATGAAGTTTCTACGTTACACGGTTGAAGCTTTATTAAACGCACAAAATTGGTTAGAAGAAGAAAAAGAAGAATAAGAAAAATTCGGATAACAATAGAATGCATTTTCATGCACTCTAAATATCAAGGTTCAAGAGCTGGTGGAACCTGGTGGAACTTCAAATTTGTGTAAATTGTGAATTTGCATGTGAGAATCAATGACTTCCTTGAAAGTAGTGAAAAAATCCAACATGCTGCTAAATAAATAAGCAGGCAAAATATGAGTTACTGATTTACGTACATTCACGAGTTCCAATTTTAACAAATTTAGCCAACAAATGTAAATTTATAATAATTCATTATGATTATTGTTAATAATAACCCTGTTTCTGTTTTGTTGTTTACTCTGTCAACATATCAAGCATACAATGACTAGAAGCCAGAATCACCAGAAGCCGCATAAACTCTCAAATAATGTAGCTCACGACTGTGGCAGTACTCTGCTCTTACAGCAACTAGCCACCACCACAGTTTAAACTCGCTGCTTACTTTTTAAGCACTAAACGCTTCTGACCCAAGTCATGTGCCACCTCATTGTTTTGACTGCGTAGTCTACATTACTTTAATCCCAGGGTGGCAGAGTGCTGCGCAGCTGAAACCCTGCAAGGGAATACCTGGGGACTACTGACCTGTGCATTTCAGCAAAGCTTCCCCTTCAAGGGGAAATTCAAGACCAAGTCAGCAGCTACTGGGGATGTTGCGTATGGGCTTTAGAAACTGAGCAATAAACAGTATGTGTTCTTAAAGCCATTTCCATGTAATCTTGCATTGTGCCCAATCACCGCAGGTCTCAATCAAATGCATAAACTCTCCACTACTCTTGTAGATGCCTATAGATTATATATTGTGTGTAACTACAGGTGGCCAGCCACCAGGTGCAATTTCTGTGAAAGCAGTCAGGGAAATTGCTATCCCCATTGTACATCCATGCAGCTGAACAGAAGGAAAGAAGATAATGATCGACCTCTTCTGTCAGTAATTCTGAAAAATAAGGTTCATTCTCAGTTATGCATTATATGTGGGCTTTTCAATGTCATTTGCATAAAGGAAGAGTATGTGTGTGATAAATTCAGATGTCAGATAACCAGCTCAAACAGACCATTATATGTGTAAACGCATAATGAATTAGGACTCAGAATTGCAGGTGGTTACTGAAGTAATTAAAGCACTATCAGCAGCGCAGAACCATTCCGCCTGGAAATCAAAGTTTCCAACCCTTCAACAGATGGAGATGTTGTGTATTCGCAATGGCGGTTTGTGAAAACTCGATTCACTTAGGGCTCATGTCACTGTTGGTTTTCTCCACTTTCTCTTGAATTCAGAAACAGCACAAAGGCAGTCACACACCCATTTAGTGATAACACGTGGTGCACAGTAGTTTTACCCACGTCACAAATAACTCAGAAGCTAAGCAGGCAAAATAAGCAGCATTTCCAAATCCAACAAATTTCCCTGCACAGAACCTCCTTTTTAAAGAGAGGACAGGGAAGGAGGAGGGTAAAGGAAATTCAGGAGAGATAAAATAAGAGGCGACAGGGGCTGGTGGGGAGGTGGAAGAGCGGGAAATGAGAAACAGGGAGGTCTTACACAGTACGCTCCTTGATGACGGAGCTGATAGAGTTCAGGTCGTCACCAAAGCGCCTCACGGCCGATCGCAGCATGTCAATCTCAGTGTCCGTCCACTTGGCTCTGCGGGAGACACAGCGTCACTTTCACTTCACTGTCTTGCTGCACTGACGGACTCCTGCCACCCTGTATTCTGCAAGGGCACCGCCATTGTTACCACAGCCACTGGGCACTGGGCGGGCGATGACATTGGTGGTTGGAAAGATGACGCTGTTGAGAGAGTGCTGCCCTTCCTCAGTCTTTTGCCAGACTGAATTTGCATAAATGTGCACAAAATGTGTACAGAACACTGAAAATGCATGGTTTTAAGAGCCAGTATTGGGTGAATATGCTAGCTGAATGATATTATAAAACTGCTTAGCTACCAGTGTTAGGTGCCTTACAACATAATATATAAAAGTTGATAAATTTCAAAGACAACATGTAAAGTGCAATTCTGTGTTTTTGTACTAGTCATTTGTTTTCATTAAGCTCTGACAGAACAAACTAATTTTATGGAGACAGCAGCCTTTTTTCTGGCTATTACAGTGGTTCTAAAAATGTGATTCGCAGACTGCTGGTGAGCTGCAAAGGGCTTACAAATGGCCCATCTGCTAATAAACGTTTCTTAAAAAACAACTATAAAAATCAAATTGGACACAAATCATTATGTGTAGATGTCACCAGTAAGTAAGGTACCTCACCTGATAAAGTTCACTACTTTGTTAAAGTAGTTAGCACTGGACCAGCAGATACATTTGCTGACTTTGTTTAGACAACAGCTTTGCTCATTGTTTGTGGGTCTTAGAATGAAATCAGGCTACAAACAACCAGCTCATTACCTGTGCAGCTACTCCAGGTGCTACAGCCTGCTTGCCACCTGAAGATTATTTATTGGGCTTTTAACCTTCCATTTCATCTCAGACACATATTTTCACGTAGGTCCTTAGAGGATCGTACCACAGGACATAGGGGTGACCTTCCCTGCATTGGACTGCCCTCATACAAATTCAAGAGAAAGTCCTGAAGATTCAGTATTAGAACCTTGCAAACCAACAGCAAGACAAGCCCCATAAATCTGTTCCAGTGACCCAGTTACCAACCAGACATGAACACATCGTGATACAATGCACAGGCTAGGCTCATTAATGCTAAACACTTACGTGCACAGTATCATATTGAGCACACAGGCCTGCAAGTCTGGAGATATGCAGTGTATACCATTCTGGTCTCAATCAAAACAAAAAATTGTACCGCTTAGCAAAACTGCAATAACTGATTTACTGTGATTTTGGGTAGTGATTTACATTAACAGTGGGTTATGATTTACAGTGACAATGGGTTATGATTTAGTGACTGTAGGTTGTGATTTTCAGTTATTATTTAGTGATTCTGGGCTGTGATTTAAAGTGACGGGGGCTGACTCCTAAAGAGCTGGTGCAAAGGAAATTGCATTCTTGTGAGTGTGCCCATGCCAGTAGCTCATGAACCTGCCTCTTTTCAGCTTACCTATGCATGAATCGTTTTGAGAGAGTGTGACAAAATAAAAGCTCAAGGTGCAATCTTACATGCAATCAATGAGTCACCGTAAGTTCTTTTTTTGGTTGTACATTGTGATTACTACCATGCTTGCCAGTGCATGTGCATGTGCATGCGTGTGTGTGTGTGTATGAGAGAGATTCCACCACTAACCCAGACGGACTGGAGTCTGCCACTGGGTGCAGCTGCATGGTGAGCTCCCCGAGTTTGGTGAAGGCAGCGCCGGCCGCCGAGAAGATTTCCCCAACCTGACACAGGCACACACAAAACACAGAGTCTGAGGCAAAGGTACTTTCCTCTGGAGTCATACCGCAGCCAGTCATTATTACTCACAGTCACAGACAAGAGAGAATGGGGGCATGTATGGAGACAGAGGCTCTCAGTCACAAAGTGAAAGAGAGATATGCTTCCCCCCCACAAGCAGTATTTAAATATTCATATTGGCTCTGCTTATAGTTTTATTACATATTAGGTTTTAGTTAATTACTCAACTTAAGTCAATGGCTGGGTATGAAGTGCAGTCACCTGTTATCCCAAATGTTTACTTATGGCACCTATAAGATCTTCAGTGTTTCCTGGCTTAAAACTTACACCAAGTGTTCCATCTTTGACAAAAGAAAACTTTTATGCCAGGTGTTTTCTCAAAATTCGCTTCCACATAAAATAATGACTTCTTATTCAGAATTTCCCCGCTGTGGGATCAATAAAGTTCTATCTTATCTTAATTATAATTATGACATTAAATAATCTAGCTAGCCACAATAACATTAGTTAGCTAGCCAGTATGAGTAAGCTGCGCTAAAAATAAATTTGAACGCTAGTACTTGGCGTGATACAGCACGAGTAATCTGCGTGTAACATCAGAAAAGTTATGAATATAGCGCCACGATGTGGTGAATGTTCTTTGCAAACTTCTAAACAAAGAATTTAGCTTCCTACCTGCCTAGCTGGCAGGAAAAACTTGCGAGGTGACTGCACCGACCCAGTAGTAACTTCGGCTCTGAAAACAACGATAGCTAGCTAATGGCCTTCCTACCTCCCATTACAGAAATTAGACATAATTATGATGAAACTCGCTAGCTAACCATCTGAGATAACCACAACATACTCCTACACAGAGGATGTGTTGAAAATAAACGCTGCGACTGCACAGACAGTCATGAAATGGCTCAAATGGACAAGTGCTGCGTAAAGTTGTGGTGACGTTTTTTGGAGTAGGTAGCCAGTAAGCGTACTTACCTTAGTAGAAGCTGAAGTCATTTTTTCGTTTATCACAAAATGACCCAAACCCAATAGCTGGCTAAGCTAATGTTATTTCGCTTTATTTAGCTAGATAAACAGTAATAAACAGACGGCTACCTTTACAATTCTGTTTCCCTACGTTAACTAATACAAGTAGACTTGGACAAATGAGAACCGGATAGCGTATTAGATTGTGATAATAATGGTATCAGACTTTGTCAGCTATCCAGCTAACAATTTCAGTTACCAAGGTATCGTTGCATCGCTAATCATCCCTTGATATTCATTCACTCGTCCAGCAATAATACCGTCTCCGGCCTGCAACCACCAAGCCAGCTAGCTTGCTCCGTAGCCGAACACTTTGCTAGCTTTATTATTAAGACGATACGCTTTGTCTAAAAATATAACTTTTGGTTGCACTGGCTAGCTATGACGTTCTGATTACACACTTCCACTTCCACAATGGGTTTGGTAACAAGAGGCATCCATTTTAGATAAATAAAAAGCGTACTACAACTTCTGCGTGAACCGGAAACCGCATCGGGCGCTTTATATTTCGACATGCTCATTGGTCCAAAACATACACCGTCCATCTACAATTGGCCTAAAACTCTGTCAGTCAATATCCGCATGACGTAGTTCTGTCAATTGCCGCCTTATTTCATTCACTGGCCTAAGCCTAAAGACCTCCGCTTTGTGGCGAGAGATGTAGCTGAGCAGCAAAAATATTGAAACGTGTAGGACCAGCTCGTATTTCCCGCTCCCATTTAGTTCTGTCATTATTGCTGTGTGACGTCGTACCCTGAGTAATTGTTGCTTTCTGGAGATTTAGGTAGGCTCGCTCTCCACCAGGAACGTTAATAATGTGGGTATCATTTTTGAGATCTGACGATATAGACAGCTCTATATCTTTGAGCGTTTGGTATTCCGTTTGCAAACACCTCAAATGCTGAATTCTGTATTGAAACATCCACAGGTGTAATAATTATACCATAAAGCAGTATACCATAAAGTCCCTCGAGTATGGTAGGGACTGCAGCTATTTTAAAACATGGTCACCTTTCAGTTGTCAGTAGAGTTTTATTATGTTGCATGTTTTGTGAAAACACCGCTTAAGGCTAATGTTAATATTCCTATTCTACAATCACTACAAGCAGAAAGTGTGCTCTGCCAAAAGAAGACAGAAACAATGTTTGGAGCGGGAAAATCCATTGAGTCGCATTATCCAGCTGCGTACATCGCCTCGTCTGTTTTAGTGTCTCATGCCATACAAATTGCATGGTGCGCCGTCGATTTGGATCAATAAATGATTAATTTGTCAGCTCTGTTGTGTGAGTCAGATAAATGGACGGTTCAGTATTGGTGGGATAGCCGTTTAGACATTCTGACCAAAACAGGTCATTTGACTTGGCTGACCTCTCGACATATCTGTCTTAAACTCCAAAATACAATGCACATGAACAATGCTAATAATTTTAAACAATCCGATCGCGAAGATACAGTTGAGGAAGTGTGCCTGACAAAGACAGCATTTTCAGCAACATGGGCTACTGTCATATAGAAGCATTAAAATTATCACAGCATAAACTGCAGATATTTAAAATGATATCTCTGACAGCTGAAAACCTCTTTGACAAATAAACACTATTGCATCACAAGCTCATTAAAGACCTAACTCCTCATATTGCCACGTAAGGAAGGTAACACTGGATTTGATACATTTTGCAGAAATACCAAGTATCTGTGGAAATGAGCATTCAGATGAATTCAGTCTTAAAAGAGAAACACCTTTTAACACCTGAAACAAATCTCATATCGGAAGAAACTATCTTCAAGTAATCAACCCCATTGGTCAACTTCCCGCCGTATTCCCCCTTCAATTGACGGTAATCTAAGACGTCATCACAGGGTTTCTCCTCATCACGTAAGAGGACCAGATTGTACCATGTATAAAATGCTCAAGGGGCCATCCTTTACAAACAAATCCATATAGATATTTCTAGGTGGCGCTGAGTTGGTCAATATTCTCTCAGATTTTTATAGACTTTGCAAGCTTCTGAATGTATCTGAAAATACGGTGGTTAATGGTGTAGCCTACATTGTAATTTTTGTTTGTATTATAGTTATGATTGATGTACCCTTCGACGAATAAAACGAAGAAATGAAAATCTAACTCATTGTTCGATATGTCTGAATGGGAATCGTGAGAAACACGTGTGATATTTTGACCAATCGATGACAGCAGGATGGTCTCTAAATACGAAATTCCCCTGTATTTTTATATTATTTTTATATCGTCCACCGACGATGTCAGACACTGAAGTGAGATCAGCGATGTAAGTCGACCGTAACTAAAAGTGATTGAGCGATCAGTCGGTGTCAGTTGGTAGGAGATCGAGCAGGCAGCAGGCAACTTGCCATCAGCTCGTAAAGCGCAATAAATGTCGTTTGATAGCGTTGCTGTGTGAAAAGTGGATGAGTAATAGGTGTAACTAATATGACACCTCAGGCTTGTTTACTGATAATCAGACCACAGATTATGCCATCTGTTTATGTTGCGGTCCTTAACTGCTGGTTTATCGAATAGTGATTTACGTTTGTGAGTCAATATCCTAGTAGGCTAAGGATAAGTTTTGTTACATTTTGTATTTGGGCATGATTGTTAAAAATAGGTTTAGATATAGTTAACTATCTAGGCAGCTAGCTGGTTCGTTATCATTACCTAACCAAGATTCGACGGCTACACTTCATCTGTAAAAATGTCATATTTTACAAACAGAGCGAAAGCTTACTGCTATAGATATTTGTCAGTGCTTTCATCTAGTGAACCATATTTGTTTGAATATATCTTTAAGAAAAGAAATAAATGATTTGTGGTTGGTAAATGGCTTACAACCATTTAACATCTATTTAGGGGGTGTTTATGCAAAACTGCGTGATCCGAGGTTCTTTTATGACAAACCTTTAAGTTGAAATATCATATGATAATATATTCAGTTGACTATTTCCACACTAAATCTGGTATCATTTCATTATTTCATAATGACACCAATGACCCAAAAGGGATGTCCGGAAACAGGAGTTACATAGTAACGCAACCAAAATGTGGAGTGTAACTTATTTCAATAAAGTGACCGCTGGATTGTTATTTCCAGATAAATTTCCTGTTTATATGATTAGATACATGTCATGGAGACATACAGGATCCAAAATTAATAAAGTATAAGTCTGCGAGAAACCCTGAATAACAAATGTTTGAATAAACGCTGTAAAATTAGTTACATAGTTATCCTGACAAAGACTTTTTTTTTTTTTTGGAAAAAAAGTAAATCAAGAGGAGAAATTTACTTACTAATCAGTTCATTTAATTTATAGTGTATGACTGTATATGAGAAAAAAAAACGCAAAATACATTGTCACACTATCTGGCCATCGGTTGTCACTAGGCCTCAGCAGATCTGAAGCGGTGTCTGAGATGAGTCGGTCACTCTTAGTTCAGGACAAACGGGATCTATATGCAGGCTCCTGGCTAACATAATTCAAATCGCGCACGCACCCGGAGCACAGGCCGCGCTGCATCTTTAGCAGTGCGAGGTCATGACGACCGTTCTGCGATGAACACGCATGTCAGAACCTGATCCGCGAACCTCTGAGTTCCCATCCGACCACAAACGGAGCTTTGTAAGCGTGCTCAGAGGTCGCAACAGGAAGCCTTTGGGTTCCTTCCTGTTTGTGTTTTAAAACAGCATTTTCTTTTTTTGCTGCAAGTGTGGGTTTTCATGTGGTAACAGCCAAATAAGTGCCTTTTTGGGATGCACCCTTGCCTCTTGAGCCTGTGTCCATCAGCACTGCTCCATCAGGCCCATGATCAGGGTTTTTTCTTGTTATTTTTATTTAGCTGAATTTATTCAATTATAAATATTAAATTTCTTGAAGCCAAAAATGTTAAACCTATCCACTTTCTTATGTCAATAACACTTGTAATGGAGTTACTGTAAATGAAAAGGCTAAGTAGATGTTCAGTGTCACATTATATGAAAAATCTTTATTACATATTGAATTGTGTACTGACATGCCAACAAATGCAACTTAAATATGAAATTTTATGCATAGTTATTTCATGTCATTTTGCAATTGCATTGTAAGTCACTGTGAAAGGTGAAGAAAGCATCAATCTGATATTGCATAATGGCATTGCCCTGGCACAGAGTGAACAGGTATCAGTGTGCAAGGTGTACTCAGTATGGCCTTTTAAATCAGTATTACAAAGGAGCCTTTTGATATTTAATTAATGGTATTCAGCTGGAAGTATAGGGGAGAGATGTCTGTGCACCAGCTATCTGTATGAAAATTGTGTTGTTATTATTGCCTGGGATCAGCAGCAGAGACACTATGTGCAAAAGATCTGTGACTCACTCTTGTCTTCTTGAGTTGAAAGGTCTGCTGGTGTAATCATTAGCACGGGTTTTCATCACTCAGTACTGCTTTTTGAAATTCTGTGGGTAGGATAGTTACTTGCCTAGTGTCAGTCAGCAGCTGGTTTGAAAAACTCCAAAATCCCCTCAACCACCAATCCCTTTTCCCCAACCTGTCCTGTCCATACCTTCTTTTTCTCACTCTGGCAGTGTTTTCCACTTTGCTGTGTTAATCGAAGGTGTGTGCTCTGAGGAGGATGTGCACACCAGGTGGGTGAACGCTGTCTTCAGCTGTGCTCAGAGCGGCATGGTAACAAAGACTGTCCCATGCGCTCATGACATATACTTTCTCATCCTGTTCCCTTCTTCTATTCTGTGCTCATCTTCATTCACACTCTAGGTGTGGGCACACTTTGCTTTTAAGTTGCTTTTGCTTTTGCATTGACACTCACTCAGTTAACTCTCAATTTCTGCACAGTTCCCCTCTGAATCACTGCAGTGTTCCTCTCTCACACCTGTTTCCGTGCAGCAAGGAGAGGATCTACAGACTGTGCGACTGTGTCCCAACCCTACCCCTGGCGGCACATTGTCCTGCATATCTTCTATCTATTCTTGCTTTACCTACCTCACTGAACTCATCAGTGGCACTTTTGATTAGCTGAGCACACCTGATTTAATCAAGCAGCAAGGATAGATAGAAGATATGCAGGACAGTGTGCCGCCAGGAGTAGGGTTGGGAAACACTGGTGTAGGCTACAGCTGTTTCATAGCGGCCATCTATGCACTGATAGGAACTGTGTCTCTTTGCCAAGTACAACTCAACAGGCACAAGGAGTACATGGTGCAGTAGAGTCCCCTGCTGGACTGAAAGCAACATTGCATTGTATTACCCCACACTGAGAAAGTATAAATTGATACAAGGTTAAAGCTGTTGGCCAGGTATATTTTGCAGCTCTAGGTCAGATACCCTTTCCAAGCTTGCTCATTATGAAGTCTGTATTCTTTTAAACTTTGTCTTTTAAAGTCCTGGTGGAATTGGACCAACAGACTGAATCACCCAGGTTAAAAAACATTTACAGACATTTAACTTACTTTTCTGTGAGATGTTGTACTCTGAGCATCAGACACTTTGTTGTGTAACTCCTTATAGGGATTTCTTTTTTGTCCCATTGTTTATTCATCTACATGGAAGGTGTACACAGTTACAAGGATGGGGACAAGCTGTGACTACTTGGACTACTTGTTGTACTATTTTCTTTCTGTACGCTTGATAAAACTCCTTTTGCGGAACTACATAAAATATTGTCAGAGTTAATGTGGTTAACTGTAACTCTAATAAAATCTGACTGTGAGAAAAGTAACGTGTTGTCAGGAGGAGGGACATGAATACAGGAAGGTACAAGTCACTTATCAGAAGACCACACATGACAAAAATGACACTACTTGCTATAGAATTTAATGTGCAAAAGTGTATTTTTTAATAATCAAACCCTATTTACAACTTTTCTGTGTTGGGAGTGATATTTGCACTTCTCAATCCTTTCTTGAGAGGCACTCAAATCATATTACTGATTCCCATATCCCAATTCTTAAACACCACCCTTAACTGTCTTAGGTTTACTTTAGATGACACAAAGTACAGTAACTTTCCACGTAGTGACCCTTTTAGGACGAGGATGATTGGGAGGTGATTTAGGAAAAACTACAAAAATATCATGGTAACTACTTACCATTTCCACACCACTAATTCTACACTATCAATGTCTTGCTATCATAGTCCAGTTCTGGGTCCCAGCCCTGACTTATTGTATACTTACAGAACCCCTGAAGTATACGGTAATGCTGAGACACTCTGTATGGTGATGGTATATATGGTGATGCTTGAACTGTCTCTGTGGTGATGGTGAGACCATCTATATGGTGATGTTGGAACAGTCTCCATGATGATACTGACACAGTCTCTATTGTGATGCTGGGACAGCCTCTGGCAACATTCTCTGGCTGCTCTTACAGTGTATTTGGTGATGCTGGGACAGTCTCCATGGTGATCCCATGATAGTTCCTATGGTGATTCTTAGACAGTAGCTGCAGTGACTCTAACAGTCTCTATAGTCACACTGGGACAATCTGTACAGCGATGCCAAGGCAGTCTATATGGTGATGCTGTTTTCAATACGGCTGGGGCAAAGGTACAGGTACGGTAGCTCCAGGCCTTCGTTCTTTCTGATGATCCTCTCCTCCACATCCTTCAGCTCCTGTCGGAAGCTTTCAATCAACTTCTGGGCCTGAGGTTCCGTGAAGTAATCTTCCGCATACTGAGCCATGGGGATCTGGGGAGGGGTTTAGGATGTGCGTGGGGTGGGGTGGGGTGGGATGTTGTGCAGAGAGAGAGAGGGGCCAAGAAAGCAGGGAAAATAAGCAGAGTGAATGGGAGAGACTTCAGAAAATGCAGCATCTCAACTTCAAAAGCTGCATTCTGTTTTCATAGAATTATAACTGACACATGTAGTGCAACAGCACCATGTCCAGTGTATACCTGATGTTATCAAAAAAGCGTATCTATCTGCGATATAAAGTCTGACACATATATAGAAAATGCAGTGTATGCAACCAGGTGCCATACAGGTGCAAATATGTACCATAAAGTGTTATAGATTATTGAGCAGTCGGTGTATCACCACTTTACACGGCACTCGTTCCAAGTCTGCCAGCTTACCGCATCAGGCTGGGCTCGACCCAAGTGCCATGTGATCGCCATCTCCACACAGGATTGGCTGATGTCAGGGAGAGTGGCCATGATCATCTCCATGGTGATGGCATCCTTGTCGGTCGGTGGAGGGCAGCGCATGGTGCAGGGGGTGTTGGGAACCCAAGCACACCAGTCAAACTAAGGGGAGGGAGAGACAGAAAGGCACATCACAGAGTAGAGTAGAGTAGCTTTCAGTGCTATGGTTTGTGTGTGTACCTTCCCTTTGCTAGTACCAGCATTATTTGCTGTGTGTGTGTGTGTGTGTGTGTGTGTGTGTGTGTGTGTGTAGGGTGTACCTGGCCGTTATTAGTGGCAGCATGCTGTGCAGTGCAGGTGAAGATCACCACACTCAGAAGGGTGATGAGCTCCTTCTTGGTCCTCAGCTCACTGGACAGACCTGCAGGAAGAGAGAGGAAATAAGAGACATCACCTGCAACACTGACATCTCCCCCCGTTTACCACATCACCAAGTGTGGCGGTGTAGAGGACTGACCAAATTTGGGAACATCCACGAATCCCTCGTGCGTGACGTCCTGTATCCAGGCCTGCAGCTCAGAATCCTTGGCCACGTCTCTGTCAGTGGCGTAATACAGAGACACCATCCCTGTAACAAAACTGAGAGGAGAAAGCATTTATGGAGGGGGATGCTACGGGTCATGATGGCACCCCCTAGATGTTTCGGTACCCTCACGTGCGTTGTTAGCCGGCGCAAGTTTGTAACCATTCTTGGTTATGCTTATACCTATGCTAACGTGTGTTTACACCTGTCCTACCGGTATGTTTACACCTGCTCTGCATGTGTGTTTGTCCCTGTCCCCAGAAGAGCATGCATGCAAAGTGTCCCCAGTTGTGACGTACCTGTGGATGGCATCCCACAGCATCATGCTGTCATCCCTGTAGAAGTAGCCTTTGAGCTTGGTCACCCCGCGGTCGTGGAAGTCCAGGTTGGGCTGCAGGGACCTGTACGTCAGAACCTTGTACTCACGCTGGGCCAGAACCAGGAGTCCGTCGCCACCCGTGGACACCACCTATCAGAGCAGTGTGACATCATGGAGAGAGGCAGTGTAAACAGCCTATCACAATGAGCACTGCATTTCAGCAATCTATGCAAATTACTATACAACTACATATGTTAGAAATGTATTCCATTTGAATTTTGTTTTCTCGGGAGTGTTAATATTAGCATTGTTATTCCAGACAAAGAAAGAGCACGGGATCTGGAATTGGGAATTTCGGACCTGTGTGCCCTATCTAAAATTGATACTGTTGAAAACATAAAGATCTGTTCAAAGCAGGATTGTGCAACTTAAGATACTGACAATAATGTCTTTCCAACTGATGCACAACAAACAGTAAAATAAACATGCAGCAGAGCAGGTCAGATGGGGACTGGGACAGACCCTTTTGAAGATGCCGTCTGGGGATATAAGCTGAGTGCGTCCGCGACAGTTTATCTCCAGAGTGTAGCGCAGGTGGGGCGCCAGCAGCTGCAGTTACCAACGGGGACAGAAAGTGACAGACAGAGTGATTTGTGTGTTATCACGTACTGCTGAGTATATCAGTGCACACTAAACTCTGGCACATGGATCACAGTAGTTGTACAGATAGGGTAGATATGATTATATATTATATATACAGTACAGTCAAAGGTTTTGACACTTTTATTCTTTATTTTTACTATTTTCCACATTTTAGAATAATAGTAAAGACATCAAAGTAGCCAAAAATATTTTTTAAAAATAAGTTTTTTTCTGGAAAGAAATTCATACATAGGCATTAACTTTGCTATTTATATTTGTCTAAGAAACAAATTTCTGGAATTTAAGCACAAGTCTTTAGATCAAAATGTCTTTGAATGCATGTTTCCCATTATCTTAATCAGGTGTGTCCAAGCGTTTGACTGGTACTGTACATATATACATAGATTATATTCAGATAAGATTAGGTTACTGAGAATGCTGGCATGAGGATATATACAGTAAAAATAAGATAAGACAGTACATGTGACACTATAGCACATGTACAACAGAGAATGTGCACAACCCAATGGCACATTTAATAAGACAACATTAGTGAGCAACATTCACATTAAAAAAAGAACGACTGCTCGTTTTTCATCCAGAATGTTCACATTGACGTGATTCTGTCTGTGTGAGTCTACGTAGGTTGTAGGATGTACACATGTCAGTGTGAGAATCAGCGGTCTGTGGGTCTATAGGCTCATCCCGCACTCGCTCTCACCTTGTAGATGGGGTGTACAGCAGGGAGCTGGCGGAGTGTGGCCACACAGACCACCTCCACCACCAGGTGAGTGCGCAGCAGGTGGGACAGCACCTGGAACACCTGGAACTCAGCGTGACGAACCCATATTTTGGCCAGCAACCAGGCCAGGGGTGGGTCACTGGGCAGGAATATGGGCGAGTCCAGACCTGGAGTCTGTCCCAGCTTTGAGCACATAGAAAGAGAGAGAGAAAGAGGGAAGAATCTTTAGCTGCAAGGCATTTAAATGCTGTTTTCGCACTCCAGCAGACACATTGCATGTTGGGAACTGTGGGTAGATACGTGCTATATGTGCATGTCAGCTAACTCACTTATAAATTAGTTACATTATATATGGGACCACTGCACTTGTATGTGGGCATTTCTAGTGTCTGTGGGGATATGTAGGCCAGTGTATGCAGGTCTCAATTTAGACTTGCTGTCAATGATGAGAAGTGACTGCAGCGGCTTATAGACCAGTGTGGGCAGTATCTGCTGTGAAAAGGAGGTTCAGTGTGTGCAGTGTAGGCTGGGACATAGAGCAAAGTGTGAGTAGTGTACATTAGGATGTGTAGACATGTCTATGAAGTGTCTGCTGGGACACGCAGGCATGTTTATGAGATGTATGCTGGGACAGGTAATTGCATTTGTGCTGGGCTGGCACTTGAAGGCAGGTATGAGCTAGCACCTGTATGGCCAGGGGGATGAGGCCATCTTCGGGGTGCTCATAAAGTAGACAGAGGGGTGCAGCCAGGTGCTGCTGCCGGTTCCGGATCGTGTTGGCAGGAACTCCATCCATAATGGCATGGTCCACCAGGTACACATTTCCTGCCTGCAAAGAGAGAAGGAGAGGAGTCGGGGGGCTAGTCAAATTAGCCTGGACCAAGTCTTGACTCCTTGTTATTTATAGGATTCCTGCTGATCTAAAGTGGGAGAGAGAAGAGAGAGAAAAAAGGAAGGAAGTGGATAGAGAAAATGAAATAGAGGAAGTGGATAAAGATATTGAAAGTGGATGGATAAAGAAAGCGAGAGGAAGTTGATCAAGATAATGAAAGAAAGAGAGAGGAAGTGGATAGAGATGATGACAGTGGATGGTGTAAGGAGAGTGGATGAGAGCCACTTGCAGCATAAGAATATCTTTCTCTCAGAGAGCTGGGCCGCATGCACTGAGGGAGGGGCTGACCTTCATCTCTTTCTCCAGCGAGGTGTGCGGTCCCAGGGAGCTCTGCACCATGTCTCCAGAGACGGGGAAGTTTGCCGGCAGCTTCGAGCAGCGCTGGATCATACGGGGGTTTGAGCCGTTCAGGAACTGGTAGCCAAAGAACCAGTCCTCTCTCCAGTGCTGCATGGTGTACTCTAATGGACAGAGAGAAAGAGAGATGTGAGGAGGTGGGAGATGGAGGGAGGGGTGATGAGACAGGTGACGAGAGAGGTGTATTACCTTCCAACAGACGGCACAGTGCCTTACGCTCATCAGTCTTTGAGTTTGCAAGTAGTCACAGGAAGAAGAAAAAGTAGTTTGGTGTCAATAGGGCGTTGGTGTGGTAAGTAGTCATTGTTACGACACTCCTCAATCTTTCCTGTGCTTCGTCTCTACACCGTAGTTGGCTTTGTTTTCATCTCTTTTTATTCACCCTAAACCACTGTGGGCTTCATTTGCATGTAAAAATCACCAGCGTTCAGATACGCACAGCAATACCAAGAATTACAAAATTATTTTGTGTGAGGATGTGCGATATAGTGATAATTTACATATGAGTTCCAGGAACTCTTTGACCGACAAGTGCACACAACAGTGAGCCTGTTCCATTCTGCAGGGTCATTGGGGGGAGGGGAGGATGACAGAGAGGTGATGAGGTAGTGAGTGTGGGGGAGACTGGGGGCAATAAGGGAGAGGGTAACGAGGTGGTGAGGGTAGATTAGGTGGTAAATTAGGGACTGATGAGAGAGGGGTAATTTAAGGGAGGGTGAGAGATGGGGTGTATGAATGAGAGATGGGACAGTTAATACGATAAGCAAAGCCACATTGGATCCAGTCATTACAACAGCAACAGTTGCAACAATAGAAAATGTGTAAGGACACAATGTTGAAGAGATTTTGCACTTTCCAAAAATATGATACACAATAAAACATGAAATGTAGCTATCATTGTAGCAATAGTTTTGACAGATTCTGTAGCTGTAGGTCTGTCTGTCATTTTAATAATCTGCATCCACTGAAATTTGAGTAATTATGAATTTGATATTCCTGTGGATATTTGGTGATTGCTGCTGACATCCTGAGATTTTTTTTTGTAATTTAAAAACACGGCGTCCGCTCATTATGGTATGATCTGTCTTATAGCATGATACCCTTTAGTGGAGTTCTTTGTATGGAGACATTTTGATTTCCATTTTCTCTGTAATATATACAGGGTAGGGAATCATTATCATTATTTTTGTGTGAGTTTTTAGTAGTTGTACTTATTTCCTTGTTTTGTCATACTGAAATTCCTAAAAATGGGGTGTCTTCATAAAAGGTAATAGGGTGAGGGGAGAATTGGGGAGAAAAGATGGAAGAGCAATACATTAAAGAGAAACTATTTCAGCTTGGATCCAATCCTCATTCAAACATCATCATCATCATCATCAATACAAAACTGCTTTACCAGCAATGGGGCTCCTTAGTTTCCAGAATATGCGCTTGAAATCATCCAGATCATTCCAGGACTTTCCAAATTTTATGGCTAGTTTCTTCAGGGACAGCTCCAGCAACCTGTGGGTGGGGGAAGCAGAGGGAAGGAAGGGGTGAAGGGAGAGAGAGGGAGCGTCATTTAAAAAAAAAAAGTTTAAGATTCCAGTGAAAGGCTGAGATTCCTGTGATTCCAGTGAAATTCTCCGCTTTGACGTCTTGGAATATGTGTAGGAGTTCTTTGTAATGATGAAACATCTCTCTTCCTCAGTAGTAACCCTCTTACACAGGCAGCAGTGGTTTGAGTGACTCATGCCTGGCTCATTGATTAACGGATTTGCTTTGAACACAAGCTTAGCCCTACGGCCAGGTTTGGATCACAGTCGTGGCAATAGCACCGAGGACCCCAAAGCGGTGGAACAAATGGGTGTGTTCCGTGGGGGTAGACGTGGGAATGTCAGCCAGGGTTTCGTCATCTCACCGCCCTTAGACACACTGCAATTCATTGGGCGCCTGCCAGTTGCTCTGGATGATGTCAGCAGAGTAGCGGCTATCCTCCAAAGAGTGTGACTTGTAGTGCAAAAATTAGCCGTTGTCCCCGTGTGAGTGTATCGGAGGACTAAAAAAAATAAAGAAGTGAAGAGGAAGGACTCACGCGTACTGCAGCGACCCCTCGAAGTCGCTCCGCTTCTCGTTATCAAAGCGCACGTCCTGAGGCAGGTCGTTCTCCGATTTAGCGTCGATGCATTTGGGGATCCCTGGGGCCCATGCCTGCCACCTGGTTGGGCAGAAGAATCACAAATGGAACATACTGACACCCACATACTCACACTACACAAAAAACAAGTACATGCACGCAGATAAACACACTTGCAAATGGACCCACAAAAAACAATTACTGAGTGCAACGCATTACATTACATTATTGTCATTTAGTAGATCTTATCTTATCGTATCTCTTATCCAGAGCAACATATATAGGTTACAATTTTATCCATTTATACAGCTGGATGTTAACTGAAACTGAGGCACTTGTGGGTTAAGTACCTTGCCCAAGGGTACAACAGCAGTGACCCAGCAGCGAATCGAACCAGCAACCTTGTTTATGAGCCCTGCCCTTACCACTATACCACACTGCTGCTAACACACAGTAGAAAACATGCATATATACACACATATGTAAAACTACAGACAGATATACAGAGGTGGATACACATGCAAAGAGAACTACTGAGTGATATTCACACGTGTGACTTGAGCAACAGAAGGAAATACTGACAGGGTGGGAGACAGAGGTCAAAGCACAGACAGTGGGACTGGTAAGACAATGCAAAGAGTTTGACTTTGTGACCCTGACTGACCGATATAGTTTCTGTCTTTCCTGCAGCTCGGCTGCTCTGTGAGTCAGGAGTAGGGGTAAGGAGTCATCGCACAGCTTCTTTGCTGTAGAGGGGGAGAGAGAGAGAGAGAGAGATTACATCAACAGTGAGTGACCCAGAAAGGCATGTTACTCATTTTCCTAGACATTATGATTAATGCTGTGTTATAAATCACATCTACTGTAGACCGCTGGATGAAATGAACGCTTGACAGATAACCCTGACAAGAGGAAAGCAAAAAAAAAAAAGGGACTGGACAGCAAACAGGATCAGGTGAAAGGAGCTAGGAATCACAAGCAGGATGTTACAGGAGTTCCCAAAGGCCTGAGGGAGGGGCATGAGACAGAAAAGCTGGAGGACAGACGTGGAATGGGAGATCTCGAAGATAAGTGACACCTGGTGTGAAATGAGAGCCAGAGTCAATATCCCGGAGGGACAATGGAGAAAGGCAGAAACACTGAAGGAATGCGTCAGCCTGCGTGTCTGTATGTGCCTGTTGCACGTCTATCAGTCTCCGTGCCTGTCCACTCCAAAGCCTAATCTGCGACCCCTCTCATTTTGACCCATGCCCTAGGCATGACCTTTGACCTTTTCCAGGTGTATTGTGTCAGTTTGAGCCGTGTCCTCAGCCTGACCTGTCCCCTCCCGCAGCTCCACTTTAACATCCCCGATCAGCCAGCGGTAGCACGGGAAGGTCAGGGTACTGCTGCCCCCCGGTGGCTCCACGGTCACGAAGCGGCAGAACCAGTTGTCCTCAACCCAGTAGCGCTGCTTCTCCAGCCGCACCAGCAGCAGCTGGCCAAGGGGGGCAGCGCTGCGCACCGTGTACTCATCCACCTGAGAGACAAAATGAGAGGGAGTGGGAACAAGGCAAGAGGGTGAGCGGAGCAGGAGGAAGAGACATGACACACATATACCTGCATACTAAGATGAGCAAGCAGGGAAAATGTTCAATACCCCAGAAGCTTATGCACGCATACAGACTGAAACTACCAATGACAGACGCAAATGAACGAGCAGCAGCTCAGATATACGTACCGCGCCTCTGCAGAAATCCAGCCCAGGGTTGTCCAGTAGCGTCCTCTCACTCTCCCCCTTCTCACCCACCAGGGTCACGTACACATAGTTGTTCGTTCCTGAGTACTCAGAGGTTCCCGTTGCCACGGTTACCTTGTACTCCATCTGCACACAACGGCACACTCGCGTGTTAACACATACTGTCAACCTACTATGCCGTCAACGCACAAAAACCAAAACACAAACACACTCTGACACCACCACCATCAGCACACAGTCACACACTGTCAAATTAACACAGTCTGACACCTTACAATCGGTCAGCACAAAGTGGCACACTCTCATGCTTACGTATGCTGCCACTTTGCCATACCATCTGAACACAAAGCAGTCCCTATAAAGACTCGCCTGCAGCAGGACAGTGCAAAGTAAATATGGCGAAGTGCAAAGAGGGCAGCTGGTGAGCACATTGCGAGAGAGAGACAGAGCGCTTTCTGCAGAAATCATTTTTGGATTTTGTTGTAATCTGCCCTGTAACAGCTGCGGGGGCCTGGGCATAGTAAATGGCCCTCATTGTCACAATTTTACCTTTTGATTGCATGCACTGTTGTTTAATGTCATTGTTGATAAATGTCTCATCTTCTCAGCCAGACAGGGGCCATAAAAAAGGCAGGGGCAAAGAAAGCTAGACATTGTTTTTTCCAATTTTTCTATATATCGATTTCAGCTATATATCCATAAACCAGAGCCAGAGCCCATGTCACTCAGGTTATATTAACCCACTCTGGGGGCCTCAAAATGTGTCACTTGGTAAGTTGCTCCTCTTGAGTGAAGGCTGAGCCCTACAACCCAGGTTCGCACACAGCCAAACATTTACAGACAATGACTGGGATAACCACAGTGACTGGGACAACCACAGCAGCGGCACAGATTGTCCTCTTTGTGCCAGGAGTAGGGCCAGGGTTTCCCCCTCACACTGAGGTTGGTGTTCACTGTGGTGTACTGCATGACTTGTAGTGTGAAAAATAGTCATTGGCTGTGTGTGTGTGTGTGTGTCTGCTGTCGTGTGACACTACTTGATGTATGGTGTTTGTGGACTAGCTCCTACCCTTTATCTGGAATCTATGTCACTCTGATACACTTTAACTCTCGTGACTCATAGTGCAAAAAAAATAGCGGACGAGTGTATCAGAGGATTGCATGCGGCTTGCTTCAGCACTCCTATGCAAGCGCAGAGGTTGTTACAGGGTAGTGACCTTGATGCACCAATGTTTCCCAACAACGCTGCATGTAAGGGGAATATGCATCAGCGCTTCACTCATTTGACTACGTGAAAGACAGCCTTTGTAACACTGGACATATTGTACCACCACGGAGCGAAACCATTTGGTTTGCATGGCCATCCCGCCTTGCTTCAGAGATTGGACCGGGCTCCTCTCAACATCAAGTGTGCCACTGCCTATGTGACGTGATACACCACACGTGTGTATGGATATTACACCTGACAAGGGGACCAACAGTGCTGGTGGCATTGTACAATGGCAGGTTAATGGCTAATCTGAAAGAATACAGATTTGAGAGCAGCAAGATTTAGTACCCAGGGTTAATGAGTGGAAGGGGCAATGTGAATGTGCAGGAAACAGAAGGTGACCACACCCAGCAATGGCCTCACTCTATCAAACATTTGCATTACATTTACATTTAGTCATTTAGCAGACACTCTTATTCAGAGTGACTTGCAGGAGTTCAGAAAAAAAAAAGTTAGGCTATGAAGCTACAAGAATGTAAAAGTATTCCTGGGGCTAAGCTTAGCCATTCAGCTTACCCTGGAATTCCTAAAATTACCGGAGGGGGGAAAAATGTTGTAAAACGCTCACCTCGACTGATGGAGGGCTCACTGTCCATGTAGAAGCTTTCACTAGCAAGGGGCTTAGTATGCTCATATATTTATTCTCTTATCAGATATGTTACAGTGAGCACAGCAAGGGCTGATAAAAGAGGAAGTGATTGTATTGACAAACCACACTGGAACTCGGTTGTGTTGCTATCAAACCCTCTGCAACCCAAATAAAGTGAGTAGCAAATGTTTTCTTAGCTATTCCAGGTTCAGCAGGACAGATAAGCATACAGTTATAGGATGTCTCCACAGTTACAGGATGTGGGTCTAGTGAGAAGAGCTTCTGACATTTAAATCCGTAGGTGTACAGCAGGTCATATACTTGCCATGTGTCATGTTTTCAGTTCATGCTCTGACCCCTTGAAATTGGAGCAAGACCACTGTACCACTACATACTGACATGCAAGCCTGTAATAATACACTCAGAGGTTTTGTCTATTTACATAAAAGAACCAGTAAAACACACGCCAAAACCTCATACTCCACCAGCACAGTATAACCAATAATATAACCAG
This sequence comes from Megalops atlanticus, assembly GCA_019176425.1. Classification (NCBI taxonomy): domain Eukaryota; kingdom Metazoa; phylum Chordata; class Actinopteri; order Elopiformes; family Megalopidae; genus Megalops; species Megalops atlanticus. Next base: position 7,371,227 of record CM032888.1, read on the forward strand.
TGGTGCAGTTTAACCAACAATGCACAAACAGCTTAGTATCACTTACATATAATGACACACATTAGATCTCGCTCCATCCTAACCTGCCACCTGTATACACACAGGACAAATACTTTTGTGTGTTCGCTCAAATAAATGCAAAATAAAAAATAATGAAGGGAATCCTTTAATGCATTATGAAGGAACAAGAGTAAACGTATAAATTCCAGTTATAATCCATTATCTTATCATTTCATTTCATGTTACCGTTATTGTAATGCTTACCTTGACAAATCAGTCTGATATTTCAGCTGCTTATCTCAGGAACATCTTGTTCTGAAATTCCTGGCAAGTGTTATGCATTTGTGACTGGCCTCTGTGTTGACTCTAGTGTGCCTCTGAGAGAGAGGTCTAACTGTGAGGAATGTGGCTCCTTCATGTGTTTACATTTGTGTGACATCCTATCAATGGGGGTGAAGCAGAATTAGGGCAGGGCTGGGGTGTGCTTTAAGCAGCTGCTTGTGGGAAGGAGTAGGAATGCAGTCTCCACCTACCACACTCTGCTCCCTGCCTTCTCACTCACTTGTCTGCTGAGGCATCTTACGTCCACAGCAAAATTCAGGAGTCATCCACTAACTGTTCTCCACCTTTTCTTCCCAGCTCTCCCTACCCTCACCTCCTCTGGATCCTGGACCCTTCTGCTGCCAAAAACTACTGCCTCGCTGCCCTGTTTCTTCTCTCCAAAACCCTTAAACATGCTGCCTTTAATCAGGTTTCATGCTTTCTCACATAGAATGACCTGTGTGGCCCTGTCAATCTGGCTCCAAGGCTCATCATTCCAATGGAACAGCTCTTCTTTCTGTTGCCACAATTGCCACAAATCTTTCTATACATCATGAGAAGAATCTGTCCTTTCATCACAACCTACTCAACCCAACTCTTGGTCGAATTCCAAGCTCTGGTTCTCTCTCGCCAAGACTATTGCAACCCCCTCCTGGCTGCCCTCCCTGCATGTGTGATCAGACCCCTGTAGCTTATTCAGAATTCTGCTGCTCAGTTGGTCCACAGTGTCCCCAAATTCTCCCATGTCTCCGCCACCCTCCCTTCACTGGCCTCTTGTGACAGCTCGCATTGGTCTCAAAATGCTGGTGTTAGCCTACCGAGCGGTGAGGAGAATGACTCCCTCTTATCTTCAATCAGACCCTACCCAGTGGCCAGGCCACTGCACTCAGCTTCTACAGGATGCTTGGCTGTCCACCTCTCTGATAACCTTGCATTGCGGTCAAATCCTATGTTTGTTTTGGTGGTGAAATGAGCTTCCTGTTAGAATGGGCAAGACACTGGCCATATTCTATTGCGGACTGAAGACCCACCTCTTCAGGTTGCACCTTAGCCCACCTAACCAAGTGTGATATTTCATTCCCCTGATGTATAATTATATATGTGGAAGTGTGGTTCAGATTTATATATAATTATATATGTTTACTTCTGGGTATGTGTTAACATTGTATGTGCAATGGTATAAACCTTATGTATATTGCGTTGTGCTTATAAACCTTATGTATATTGCGTTGTGCTTACATACTGAGTCAGAATGCCATCGCGATCTCAACACTACATTTGGCACTGACACTTATTTTCATGTGGTTAGTGGTGTCCTGTTTGCACTACTTTTCATGTCATTTGCTTAGGTGCATTTTGGAATTCACTTTGTATAAGAGTGTCTGCTAAATGACAAAATATCATTGTAAGGCTCTGCACTACATTACAAGACTGATTGCTGCTATGCAACAAAGGCACAAGAGCACAAACACACACACACCAATGTTTTCACTTGACTGCATTGCATTTCCTTTTCACCATGAGGCTGACATTGCGCCTGTGCAATACTGCATGTTGCATAACGGTATAAATAAGAGGCACCCCAGGGCACTGACCCTGGATCAGTTTCTTTTCTTGCATAGCATGGCTGGAGTCCAGATCAGGGCTGACCTCACTGATTCTTTATCAGCTTGACATGCAGCATGAGTCTTGTAGTGCAAACCCAGGAGCTGACAGGAGCTGCACCACTCTGGATTTGGGTACACATCAAGCTTCAACTTTCAGCAACACTTCCCTTCAGAGTTTTTAATGCTTATTAAATTTATTATTTATTCTTATTATTAAGTTCCACCTAACCAAATCCACATCCTTAAGCATTTGGTGACACCATATTTTCCAGTTTTAGTACAGGAAACTGTAAAAGTAATTGCTGAAGTTTCTTCCATGAGCGAACAAGGTACCAGATATGGAAAATATTGACATCTTCAGCGTACATTTACATATTCACTGGACATATGACAGCTGACATGAAATTTGATGTGATCTAAACAAAGAATGACCGGCTATGACAGGCTAAATTAGAAGCCCTCGTCGCAACACTTTCTTATGCCCTTGTGTAAAACAGATGTCCATTTTACTTTGGGTTTGGCTCTTTTGGTTGGACTTACTGCACAGTTTAGATATGTATGCATGAATGAGTGCCATTTAAAGTGTGTAAAACTAATCTTGTCTGATGCTCACATTTCTGTTGTACTTACACACACAAACTCAACTGTTTCTCTCTCTGCCCACTGTGTCCTCAATTAGCATAAACATTGACTGACTGAAAGTGCAGAGGAAAGCAGTTCTTTAACAGCAACCCACTTCTGTACTTTCAGATGTAACAGTACAGAAGACATACAAGACTTTTTGCCCGACTATGACTATGACTTAGCATATTGCCTTTGAATTAAAAACCTTGCAACTTGCCCTAACTGCATGACAAATGCGATTAATGGAAGAGAGCCAAAGTATGTTACTTTTCCTTGAGATGTATAAAATTCCACCATGTGTAAAGAAATACTACATGCATTTCTACACTAACTGGATTTTTCAAATGCCTTTACAGAGACCATTCTGCTATTACCATACACATCTTAATTGACCCACAAAAAGAAAAGGATTAAATATTAAAGTTACCCCTGTCTTTAACATAATGAAAGCAAAGAGCAAAGCGTAATAAAAGCAAAGAGTGATTTTTTTTGTGACTCATCTACTAATAGTGCATGTTGTACATATGTGTGGATGTGGTTTACCTCACAGCTTGGAAAGGAAAACTCCTGCTTGAGAAATCTTCCAGCTTCAGAAATGTGCAGTTGTTTTGTTTGGAACCCCACACCTTTCAGTCTCCGCTCTTCTCTTCTCCTCGTCTTCACTGGCAGGCGTGCCGGTCGCTCTCGTTTCCTTCTGCCCTTCGCTTTCCCTCTCCACTCTCCTTTTTTTGAACTTCCTTTTATTTCCTTCTGTCTTCTCTCAAAATATTTACTGTACCTCAGATTTCTCGTTTCACTCTCTTTCCAAACTTCCTTCCCCTGCGGTAATGCCAGTTCCCTCCACCTCCTGCTTCCTCTCTCATTACCTGACTTCTTGTGCCTCTCGTACACTGAGTCCACTGTTTCCCCCGAAGCCGAGCCTCCTGTTGCAGCAGCTCTGTCCTGTCTGAGTCTCTCTCTCGCTCACTCTGCACTTTCCACTTACTCTTTCGTTTAAGGAAGTACACTAACTAATGTGGCCACTGAGCAAATAGGGGATTGAACAGATTGTTATCAGGGACATACAAACTGCAAACGTGAACAAATGCACACACACACAGCTGCATCTCTGCTTGGTTGTGGAGATATGTAAATTTAGCTGTGTAACTTGAGTGTGATTTTAGCGAGTGCTTTTGTCTTTGCAGTTACCCAAGTGTATAAGCCCATATATTATCTTCAAGATCAAAATGGCTACATCTACCTGCTGCTTTTTTGATGCCAAGCTGGGACACCCTTTTTAACCCATTCCTTCTTTGAGACACTGTCTCAGTTCTGTTTTGTGATATAAAAACACACACACGCACACATACACACCGGACAACACAGTGGAATTTACTAGAAACATATACAGCACAGTAGCACAAGCCCCACAGAGAGCCCAAACTCAGCCAAAAATTGCTGATGGGAACAACAGCATGTTCACACCTGCTGTCTGAGTCCCTACGCAAGAGTACAGCTTGCATCCTTGCAGTGTGACGCAATGGTTTAGAAACTCTGCTTGTGGCCAGACAGCCGCAAACTCAACACTCAGACACGGATGGTGGGGCCCAGTTCAAAAATGCACTTGAGGACAATCGGCCTTATACCTTTCAATGTTATTGAAAGGTCAAACTTCAGGCTTCCTTAGGCTTCAGTGGCACCCACCCACCTGGCAGTGCAGTTTCTGTGGGATTACCGAAGTTGAAATTGCCAGTAATACACACCGAGTTAAATATGCCTCAATGCAAGTTCTGCTTTCTGTAATGGCTTGACTCAAATTCAACCATCACCCAACACATACGCCCCTTTACACATTATTAGCGCACGGTTTCCTGTTAAAGTTCAGCTCAAGGGCCTTGGTAAACACACCAGTTGCTGCAAAAACCGCTGCTGTTTACCTGATAATTCATAAGCACTGTGAAACAGCATGTAGCTCTTCCACAGACGGTGGCGAGCATGGGAAATCAGCATGGGAAAGAGATCAGTGACGGAGGAACAGAGGAGGTTACACCTTGCCCCACTCCACCCACCCCCACTTCCTGGAAGGCCTTCAGGCTTGAAACCATCAATCAAGGTAGCAAATAAGCACATTCTCTCCCTATTCACGCAACACTTAATTTTGGGTTTATATACATAAATATATACATAAACATTACATTATTGTCATTTAGCAGACCCTTTTTTCCCCAGAGTGACTTACATAGCTTACAATTTTATCCATTTATACAGCTGGATATAAAGTGTAGCATAGTGGTTAAGGAGCAGGACATGTAACCAAAAGGTTGCTGGTTTGATTCCCCATGGGGGCACTGCTGCTGTACCCTTGGGCAAGGTACTTAACCCATAATTGCTTCAGTAAATATCCAGCTGTATAAATGGATAACATTGTAAAAACCCGTATTTGATTGACCTGTCGTTCTGGATAAGAGCATCTGCTAAATGGCAATAATGTAATATTTGCTGAGGCAATTCTAGGTTAAGTACCTTGCCCAAGGGTACAACAGCAATAGCAGCCTTTCAGATACGAGTCCTGCTCCTTGCCACACTGCTACCAAATTATTTATATTACATACAGTGTCTATTACAAAGCCTTGGTTTCCTTTTTGTTGGGAATACGGCATTTGAGGGGAAGGAAGGAGAGTGAGGGCACCACTGCACAGTGCTGAGCTCATAACCTCGGCCTGAGTGTTACCCCAAATTCGACAGATGTGGCTGCGTCCGCCTGTGTGTCCGACTCCATTCCAGACACCTGTCAGAACTCACATGCGTAAGCTCAACCTGCCCGGTGTGATACGTCTGTTTGCACAAGTACGGTGCCGTGACACAGGAGTCCATCAATAAACCAGTGTGTACTGGTGAAAATAATGGGAGAGTTATCAGTTCAGAAGAACACACTGCTACTGACACACAAAATGTACACTTTTTTTCAGTTTATTTTTTTAACAAAGGATAATCAACACAAAAAGAACAAACTTAACAAAAAAAGATGACATTGCACAAAAAAATATAAACATGATAGTAGCCAAAAACTACACTAACCATCCTGCACTAACCAACTGTATGAATAATGATGGCCTGAAACTAAGTACAGTCCTCTGTGCGATCTAACCTATTCAATGCATTACTGAGCTTGGTATAGTCCGGTAAGACCTTGTTCATTCATTACACTTCCAGGGTAACTGTGACTTCAATAATACAGGCCTGAAAATCCCAGTCTAAACATATTAACTGTTACGTCATAGTTCTTACACTAATTATGCAAGATCCATTGCCCAAAAAAGACGGGTGGGAAGTCACATGACTTCCAATAGGTAACCACATACTGTGTCCTGCCACCCCAGTAACATCAGAGAGCAATATGAAGTATCATGATATCTCTTTAAGGGATTCTTTTGATGCATTAAAGTGAGTGGTAATGAGCTGTAAGATTCCCTGGTCCATTCAAAAAGTCTTACACAGTTTAACAAATTCATGGCCAGGATACATGGATATTTCTGAAGAAGAAAAAAAAAATAAAAGCCAAAACGATACTTTGGTCCTCATTACTGCAAGACTTGCACACGTAGAGCTGGGACAGGTCTCTTTTTAAAATTGTACTTCTAGATGAATGGATTCCCCCAGATGCATTTTCATATCTACTGGTTCATCTTACTTTGATTTTAATCGATTAACCTAAGTGTTAAGTGCATAAGGAACTCCCACTCAGGTGTTAAAATTGGCAGTGGGCTGCAACCCTATACCCAATAAGCTGCGCTGTCTTCCACCTTAACCTTGGCATTGTTAGATTGATCGTCAAGTGGAGCTGGGCCAAATGACCGCATGACCTACATATTCAGTGACTGACAGTGTGCAGTGAGACATGGAAAACCTTTAAGACTGTGGGCCCCCAAGGAACAGGGCTGCAGGCCACTGGCATGGGCTTTAGGGTGTTTCTGGACCAGGCTAGTCCCACACTGTCCTGCTGCCTAGGAGTGCGCTGGAGAGCGGGCGTTATCCTCCTCGTCGGGCGGGCAGTCCACAAAGTCAGCCAGCATGGAGGCCATGGCTTCCTCGTCCAGCTGCCGAGACAACATCAAAGCAATGTTTCCAAAGCGTTCGTTTTATCACTGTGGATACGGCATGCAATACAAAAACCAAAACAAGTCCACATTCAGAAACACAGGGATGTAAACAAGAAACAGATGGAGACCCTTATACAGTACAACCAAAGTTTACATGATTATCCAAGACAGTACTATCCCTACCTAACCCAGTTACTCAGCTAGCAGTGGTCTGAAGTCAATGTGCAACACACCATAATCCTTAGATGAAATGACCATGCTGAAAACAAACCATGCTGAACTTACCTTTCTCTTCTCAACACTCTGCTCTGATCCTTCTTCCTCCCGTTCCTCTCGTTTTCTCTTCATCCCGCGGAGATCTTCATCATCCCCCTCTTCTTCATCCTCTTTTGTTCCCCTGGGCCCACCCTCTTCACACTGCTCGGTTGACCTCGCTTCCTCCTCCGGGGTCTCGCCTTCCTGTTTGGGCTTCTCCTCCTGCATCGGCCCAGGCTGTTCTGACATCTGCTCCGCCCCATTCTTCTCCTCCATGACCCTCGCTCCCGGTGATGACTCCGTCTCTCCTTCTTGGGGGGTGACTGCAGTCTCCTCTACAGTGGCCACTTCCCCTTCCTGTGTGGCTCCTTGCTCCTGTGAGGTCACTTCCTGTCCACCCAGCTCAGGCCCTGCCTCCTTTACAAGCTCACCAGCTTCTCCAGTGACCTCTCCAGCGGGTCCATGTGGCTGCTGGTCCCCTTGGCTTTCCTGGACATCTGCGCCTTCCTGTTCTCCCTCTCTGCTTTTGTCCTTCTCCTCTTCCACAATTCCCACCTCCCTCCTCTCCTCCTCCTTTACCCCCTCCTCCTGGGTCCCTTCGGAAGACTCCATAGGCTGCCTGTAGACTCCGTGGCCCCCTTCCAGCTCGCCACTCCCCCTCTCCACCTCCGTGTCCGTTTCCCTCTCTCTCTCCACGCGGAACATGCCCATCCCCCTCTCCTCCTCAGACCCCATCAGCACCTCCCCTTCTTCCCTGCCCAGCAGAGCCCTCCGGCTCTCTCCCTCTAACGGCGGCAGCCCTTCGGCCTCCTCCTCCTCCATCTCCTCCGCCTCGATCATGCCCTGCTCCTCATCCTCGTAGTCCTCAAACTCCTCCTCTCCATAGTATTCGTCTTCCTCTAGGAAGTCGCTCCCCTCCTCCTCCTCTTCCTCATCCTCCATCCCTTCCTCCTCTTCCTCCTCCTCCTCCCCGAGTTCGTCGTCGTCCTCCATCTCTTCGTCCTCCTCCTCCTCTTCGTCCGAGCTGTTGATATTGATGACAGCGAGGTCCTCCTCGCTCGCCATCTGCTGCTGTTGCTGCTGCTGCTGTTGCTGCTGCTGCTGCTGTCTGCCGGACTGTGCCAGCTGCGTCTGCAGCTGCATCTGCATGGGTAGGCCCAGCTGCGAGGGCTGCCCGGCCGGCGATGGCTGCATCAGCATCTGCTGCAGCTGTGTGCCTGGCAGTGAGTCCCCCAGGCCTACAGGGGGAGCTGTGAGCTGAGCTGCAGTGGAGTTGAGCGGGGGCACCAGGGACACGAGCTGAGCCTGGCTCTGGCCGGGGAAGGTGTTGATGGCATTGGTGTTCGAGGGGAGAATCTGGTGGGGCAAGGACGTGGGCAGCTCATTGGCGAGTGGGCTGTTTACAGCCCCTGTGTCACCCCCTGCTGGCACGGCGCCCCCTGGTGGGGGTGGGATGGGCTGCGTGCCGGCAGAGTCTTGCGGCTCTAGCATCAGCATTCCCTGTGGAACGATGACCACGCTGTCGTCGGAGTCGCTCTCAAGGGAGATCTCCACGTCCTCTGCCTCCTCCTTGTCGTAGCGCACGAACACGGGCCTGTGGCCCTCGGGGGCGCCCAGGGTGGCCAGCTCCCCCGGCTGGGGAGGGGACAGCAGGAGGTCTCCCGGGGTGGGGGCAGGGCCCGTCTGGGGGGGCAGGACAGAGGGTGGCAGGGGGAGGTGGTTCTCCAAGGGGCCCAGGAGGCCAGCCGGGCCCAGACTGAGGGGGTGTCGGGCGGGGAAGGGAGCCCCCTGTGTGGGGCCCCCAAGGAGGGCTGGGAGGGAGAGGGCAGGGTTTTGGGAAGGGGTGAGTGTAGGAGCTGTGGGTGTGTGTTTGAGTGTAAGAGGAGGAAGGGGGAGAGAAAGAGATGGGGTACGGGGGTGGAGGAGGGAGTTGCACACTGTCAGTGCTTCTGCACAGAATGAGGACACCTGAGAGAGAGAGAGAAAGAGAGAGGGGAAAAAAGGTTTTTTACTTTTAAAATCCCCTTTTTCAATCCATGGTGAAAATATTTCCAGAAATAAAAACAGGAAGCAAGCACATACTGCTCTTGCTACATCATGGAATAAACAATGGTGAGGGAAAGAAGGGGAGAGGGAGGGACAGATAGAATAGTATTTTACTGTTCTAAAGGTCATTCTGTTTATTAGAATATGACCCCAAATTTGCCTAAACTCAAATAGAAGACAATATAGTCACTGTCACACACACATTTCCTGGTCTGTACCATGTACTACATACATGTGCAAAACGCCACATGCAAAGCTGTTAGTACCACAGGTTACACAAGATGTAAAATGCATAACAAATAAAAAAATGAAATGGGCCATGTAATCTTATCCTGTGAGCTAGCTTACTTTGGCTTGGCTATGGAAATATGACTAATCCTTTATTGTACTAAAATACATTGTGTGTTCATACTTTGTATTGAACAACACTGCAAACACAGTGCATGCAATACACATTATTTGTTTTTGCCAATTTGGTGCACGCTATGCATGTAGTCTTGACCCCATCTGAATTCGTGGAACAAGACTGCCGTTCAGGGAAACACTTGACTTGCCAAAACCAAACAGTAGATAAACCAAACAGGAAAGGTATCAGCATTACACATATAATACGTCATATAATACATGAATGAGCTTTTAACAGAATCAGAGTCTGATGGCAGAATTGCTCCCTATTTCTCTCTGCACCAGTGATCCATGATAAATGCACAGCAAGTGTGAAAAGGCCTCGGTAAGTCCTGTGCTGCCAGTCCACTCCTCCACAATAGCACCAGATAGCTCTCAAAGAGCTAACGTTAGCTAGCGAGCAACACATGAATGCAGTTTCTGTATTCACAGCAGCTAACTGCACATTAGCAGCAAGCACTTCACAAGACCCGCTGGGTACTGACCTAAGATCGGGATGCAGGGTGCGCATGCTTCACAGTGCAACCCCCGGGGTAAAATTCAGATGCTGTGCCCATGCAAAGTGGTGCAGATTCACACATGCCTGTGTTTTGGAAGTCAGCTGGCACCCCACTCTCTACACAAACAGGCTCTTGCTATGCGTATTAATATTGTTACATGTTACATTTGTGTAGACTCTCTCTGAGCACTGGTGCTGACTGGCTTCTGATGAGCTTTGATTTAGCTAAAGCGTGATATTTATATTATTGTTTATACTATGCTTATTATTACTTATATTTCTATTATTGCTCACATAATAATAGGCAAGGTTGAGCACTGATGCCATTTTACCTGTTTGGTTTTGGCAGTTTAGTACAAGGAAACCATCATTTGGCATGATTACAACATCTCACTGTTCCAAGCATGCACAATGTTACACCTTAGAAACACATCAAAGAAATAAATGAACCCATTTCCACTTACTCTGATGAAACCGAAATGGAAATGTGGCCACATCAAACATTTGTTTGATTTTCTCAGAGCTGTTTGTGGGAAATGTAAAGGGCATCACAGACACCAACTCTTTATTTACTTTCTGGATGAAAAAGAATTCTCCTCGTTTTGACTTTTACAGGAAACTGAATACAGTCACTGAGGGTGGCACCTTATACAGGTGGTGTGCCTGAAAGCACTTGTGCTGAACTGGATTAGCACATTGTGTCCCTTTATTAACAGATACGCCAAGCTATTCAAATCCTGCCTCATGAAAGTCGACACTATACAACAATACATCAAGCGATCACATCACCTGACTAGTTCTTCCACAGAGCTCCACTCCCTGTCTCAATTTTCTCTCAACAGGTCAAAAATACACACTTCCAGCAGTCACAGGTGGCTGGTAAATATAAAGTCCAGACTAAAATAAATGGCACTATAACACTGGAGATGTTCCCAAAGTGTGTTGATTCATCGTGTAAAAAGGAATCTACAGCATCTATAAAATATGGGTACTCTCTTTAATGCTTGCTCTCACAGAAGCACTGGCGAGAAGTACTGTCAGAAATGGGCACTGGGAAACTGATGATGTTGCTCTGTCCATTCCCAGCACTAATTCATCCCTGCTGAAGTGAACTTCATCTTTCTGCTTTGTAGCAGGTGTTTTATAAAACCGGGATGTCCCCCCATTTCAAAATTACAGGCTACTTCCAGACCTCAATTTCAAGACCTGCTAAGTTTTCTGGCTTGTGCTTTGGCAGCTTAGACCAGTCACTATAATGACTAGAAGTCATTATATGTTAATTCAAGGAAATGTTTGGATCAAAAAAGAGATCTTTGCTTGGACTGGAGGCATAGACTGCCCATATGATGAGTGGTAAGACTTGTACCCTTTGGACCACATTACTGATTTTACACACTTTAACACTACAGACATCTTTCCTCTTCCAGTGCAGCTAAACACATTTTATTTGGGTTATATATTCATAGCGCAATCTCCCCTTTTCCAGCTAAAACACCCCAATTCCAACCCCTTTTGCCTCAGCGCCCCACTGAAGGCCATGAACACTACAACTCTTGGTTACAGCATATGACTAATTTGCTGCAGAGCCACAGATGGATATTCCTGTTTGTTCCATCCCAGAATGAATGAATGAATGAATGAATGAATGAAAATTCTGAATTCTTACTGTACCTATAACCAGAACATGCCAATGGTATGGAATTACAAATGTTTCTTTTTGCATGCTTTCTCCAGACTTTCTAGTACAGCACACAAAAACCTTCATGAATGAATTACTTAAATTATTCAAAACCAGATGTTAGAACATAACTGTGTCACAACTGGCAAGCAGTGCTCTGTTGACCATTTTCAAATTCTGTGGGGCCAGGTTTTGATGTCATCCTGAAGGTAACACAGATAAACACTGACAAACACAAAAAGTAAATGTTTATATATTCAGGCAGAGTAAAAAAACAAATCTTGGCAAGCCCAGCCGTTCACCAAACGACTAACAGGAGCTCTGCTAAAGGGACTCCACAAAGCCAACCACCACAGTGACAGATTGTGCGTATATATATGTGCATTTGTGTGTCCATCTATGTGATACCAGTAATTATGTGACTACCGCTAACATAGCTGGGGCAGTCGAATGTTCACACCGGCACTGAAACATATTGTAGGAGGTGGAAAGGACAATCCAAGAGTCACCCCTTCAGAGCTCTGTCCAAGACATTCCTGCATCGCTTGTCAGTGGTACAAATAGCCCAATATAAGGTGGCAGGGAGCTGGAATGTCACACCAGAGGATGACTTACAACCTCTGGACAAACACTGAAAGAAGTGCCTCAGAGGCCATCAGAGCCATTTAGGACGAACAGTGAACAATGAACAAAACACCGGTTAGTAGGAGGACTCGTATTTCCCTTATCTCTCATGACAGGGAGGCATCCTGTATTCCCAGTTCTCCCGCTTCTGTTCTCCTGTCTCTGACGCAATAAGCAAGGACAATAGTTTTCCCTCTGTAGCTGTGACTAACTTGTTCTTCTGTAGGCATGTCCTAACCAATTTATTTAATAAAATAAGTGCTTATGGGCAGAACTATGTGCACTGCTTTCTGTGTTGGGTATGTTGCACAACCAATGGACACTGAGGGGCCTCAGTGTCTCTTGGCTGAACATTTAGCAGATGAATGGGTCTGTACATGAGGGCCAGGTAGACATTTGAGACATGTGCTTTGCATGTGGCATGCAGAATTGGCAAGTCCTGACAAGGCACCGGGATTCCATTTCTCTATATTCACACACACACAGTACAGTGCAAAAGTCTTAAGCCACTGAAAAAAATCAAATTAAAGCCATTTATCTGAGCAATAAGTAATTTGTTCGAATAACAGTGAAGTAAACACAAAGAAACACTAATACAGTGAAAAATAACAAGAGTGTCTTGTTCTTGCTTTTAAAACAAGTCAGTATTTTGTGTGACCTCCATTAGAATGCAAAATTGAACAAATTTACTTTGGTACACTGTTGTGCAATTTTTGCAGGTAGTCCTGTGGTAAATTCGTCCACACTTCTTACAGGATTTGCTGTAACTCTTCTTTTGACTTTGGCTGCTTTTTGTCCTTTTCCCTGTCAAAATTACCCCACGCAGCTTCAGTTATGTTGAGGTCAGGGCTCTGTGGTGGGTGGCCAATCTAATACTGTGTGTTTGGGCCAGTTATTGTGCTGAAAGATAAATTTGCCAATCAGTTGTTTGACTGAAGGTACAGCATAATGAGTCAAGATCTGTGTATATTTCTCAGCACTCATAATTCCAATCGATTTTGATGAGATCCCCTTCACTGTTGGCTGAAATGTACCACCAAACCACGGCAGAGCCACCACCGTGCTCCACAGAAGGCTGCAGACAGCAACAAATGCACTCCTCACCAATTATTCATCTGGACTCAACGCTCCATTAGACCTTCTGCCACTGGTTGTTGTTTCATATTTTACAGTCTTTCGCTTCCAGCAATCTCTTGTGCTTGTTGCCTTTCTGCAGGAATGGTTTCTTAGCTGCAACACACCCTACAAGACCACTCCTTTCACCATTTGAAGCACGTCCTTTGGTGCCAGATGACTCTGCCAGATGCTGAGCAAGCACTTTACTGGATTACCTTTTGTCTTTCAAGGAGCTTTTAAGTACTGCTCATCAGATACAAATGGCTTTTCGGGTCTTCCACTGCTTGAACACCACATCTTGAAAATCCAATTAGACAAGCCACTGCTCACCAAGAATTGCCTCCTTGATGCAAAACTATGATTTCACGTCTGTCAAACTGTGTTAGCTTAGCCACTACCGTACCTCTGTGACATAACGACTTCACCCAGAGCCTCAGGTTAAAGCACGTGAGGTGCGATTGATGATTATGCGATGTTCATCAACAGTGGCTAAAAAGGGTGTGTATAGCAGCAGTGGCCCACCTGCAAATCAAGCTCGGCTATGAGCTCTATTCCCCACCACTCCACCACATTTCACTGCGTATCTATCGCCATTTTCACAGCAATAGTAAAAATATCAAATAACTAATTATGTGCTTTTTCCATTTTTACAGATTTTTTTTGGGAGTAAGAATATGTCTGCTCCAAGGAGCCTCTCAATTTGCATTGACAATGCAAAGGTAATGGCAACCACAGCTGCCAAAAACCTAGGGGTAACTTTGAACAGCAATCTGTCTTTCAAAGAGCATACTGCAGCCACAACCAGGATCTGCAGATTCCTTTTGTTCAACATTAGGAAGATCAGACCATACCTCTCCACATACACAGCCCAAGTTGTGATCCATGCTCTCATCCTGTCACATCTGGACTACTGCAACGCGCTGCTTGCCGGCCTCCCGGCATATGCCATCCGACCGCCGCAGCTTATCCAGAACACAGTAGCCTGACTGATGTTCAACCTCGCCAAGCAGGCCAATGTGATGCCTCTCTTTGAGTCCCTCCACTGGCTATCGGTTGCAGCAAGGATCAAGTTCAAGACGTTGTTACTAATCTTTTTAATGGATCAGCCCCCCAATACATACAGGACATGATCAAGGCCTACAAGCCAGTAAGAGCCCTGCGCTCTGCTACCTCGGGTTGCCTCTGTGTCCCAACATACAAGGACAGTATCTCTCGGACCAGCCTCTTCTCAGTACTTGCTCTACACTAGTGGAATGAGATTCCTGCTGAGATTCGTACAACAGACTCCCTGGCTGCCTTCAAGAGAAAGCTGAAAACTCATCTCTTCAAGTTTATCTCTAGTCTACCTTCCTCTCCATCTATCCCTTTTTTCTATTTAAAAAAGCACTCTACACTAGTTTAGCACTTAACTCGGTATCTCACTGACATCTTGTAGTACTTTTCGATAACTATTCTTAGCATTGTGATGCACTTATTTGGAAGTCGCTCCGGGTAAGAACATCTGCTAAATGTCGTAATGTAATGTAATATACAGTCAACACTTGACAAATTACAACAGCAACTTTGTAGTCAACTCGCCATGCCCTGTGCTACTCACCCACATTTCCACAACAGCAAAAGAGCTGGCTAGCTAGCAAGACACAAATGATGTTTCGGTATTTACAGCAACTAACTGAGCATTATTTTCACAGGGATCAAATCTGATTTTTAGAAGTGTTAGCGATGTGTCCTCAATATGAATATTGCTCAACAACACTAAGACAGAACACTTAAATACTTCAATTTGCTAGCTGACTATGGTGTGATATCTGGCTATCAGATATGGAGGTGATACCTGATAAATAGTGCCATTTTGCTCCCATTTGTCACATAACTTGTGCTCTTCTTCAAATGACAGTAAAATTTACAGATCTCTGATGTCTGTGTGTATGACCAAACTCTGATGGTTATTAGCCAGCTAGCTTTCCACTGACATGTCCCTCACTGGAATCACATTGATCTGACCTAATAATGGGAAGTTATCAGACTCTCATGTTGTCAAAAATCTTTAAATATTCGTACCGGCCAGGCCCAGAGTTCCACCTACACAGAAACTGCCCACTCCAGGCCCATGTGGTGCTGGGCCTGGTGAGTAGTATCTGTACTCTGAGTGTGTGCGTGTTCGTAGAGTGTGGAGGGTGTGCTTTGTTTTTCAGTCGCTCACCGATAAGCTGTGGTCCTTGCGGCCGTGGCTGAATATGGACACAGCGCAGGTCAGTGGGGGCGGCCAGCGCGGCGGGGGCGCCAGCACCATGGCCAGCAGGAGGCGGTAGAGTTCGCGGCGAGGGGGGGCGCTGCCGTACTGGCCGCTAACGCCTCCCACCTCAGTCCCGCACTGCTGCTGTTGGTGCAGGCGCACACAGAGGGGCAGCACAAGGTCCTGCAGCCGCTGTGTGGGAGGAGCAGGGGACCGGATTAGTGGCACAAACACGCCGGCACAAAAACAGGAAAACATACAAACGTGCGCACACAAACAGACAAACACACACACAGTAATACTACTGACCTTGTGAATATCCTCCTTCAGCAGAGTGCCACTGGTCAGGATGACCTGCCTCAGAGCTGTAAAGACATGGTACAATTTCAATACCTTATCATTAGCAGCAAATTTTGAGATAAAGTTTAATAAGCTCAAGTTTCTTTTTTTGGTGTCATCATGTTATATTTTTTAGTTATAACAACTATGTGCTGAGCTAAAACCAACATAATCTCCACTCTTCCCCTTGCTCTGTTATACTACATCCTAAACAGTATTATTAAAAATTGCACAACTTTAATATTATTGGTGGCCCTATCCAAAACCCCACCCCCTCACCTCTCAGTGCTGACAGACAGGTGTCCTGATTGGCTAGTGCATCGCCCTTCCTCTGCAGTGAGACTCCGCCCCCCTCGCCCATACCCAGACCCTTTGTGCGACGTGGCCCAGCCTTCCCAGCATGCCCTATGAGGTCAGACACAGCTGTCTGTCCTGCACGCAGCTGAAGGGAGAGAGACAGGTGGGGGGAGTGCCTGAAGTTTAAATCCAATTGCTGTTAAGAGACCCACAGCATGGCAAACGTGCAGCACAGTCAACAACTGGACCAAAAAATGCTGTATTTTCCCTGTCTGTTGAAACCCAGACTCTTTAACTCAAGCTTTAAGAACAACTAATACATATATTTTCTTATCCTTTATTTTCAGTTTTTTTCATTTCAGTTTCCTTATTTTGAATTAGGAGGGCAATGGCATCTTCTAATTCTAAAATTTTCTCCCAGCTACCACATGACTGAGTGTTGCACAATGACAGTCCCATCACTCACATTAACCAATCAGAATGTCCGAATGCTTCCACTCAGAGATCTGAGTCAGCTGATTATGTAAGGTCTTAATATTTAAAATGGTACCCTTTTAGTTGTAGGCACACAGACAGGGGTATAGAAAAATCATAACCATAAAATCAGACCATAAAAATCTGAACCATAGAGGGCAATACTGGTGCCTTTGCTGTGACAAAAAAATCATATTGAAAGACATTTGGGGTCAAATAAGCTGAAAACCTCCTTGAATCATGCACAAGGCCTCACCTTGACAGAGTCTGCCCCTGGTGTGATGTCACCCAGCAGATGGGCCAATAAAAGTTCTGAGTGGGTGGAGCTTCCCTGAAGCACACCAGCAGAGGCCCCTGCTACTCGTGCCCAAAGCTCCAGCGTGTGGTACAGTGACACCCGCACAGCACTGTGGGTAATATGGAGAAGAGAGAAACATGTAGACAACTGATACTACAGTAGATAACTATGAGGATATGCGTGTGCCTGTGTCACTGTGTTTACGTTACAGATTTATACAGTTGGATATTCACATGATTCAGGACTATTTTGGTTAAGTACCCTTCTCAGGGATACAACAGCAGGGGCCACTCTTTTGAATACAAGCCCTGTTACCACTATACTGCACTGCTGCCTGTGTGTATGTGTGTTTCCATGTGGTGTATGTGAGTGGAAGCGCACATGTATGTGGGTGTAGATGTGTGTGTACACGCCAGTATGTACCACCTGTATGTCCTCTGCTGTCCTAGGCTGGCCTCGGGCAGGGGGCTCCAGGCAGACAGAGTCTGGGAGAAGAGTCTCGTGAGCACACTGCAGTACTGTACCAGCCCACTGCCGACCCTGAGACACACAGGGGACAAGACGATGCCTCTTAATCGTTATGTCAATGTTATTTTCTCCATTATTTCCTACACTGCCTTTTCCTGGGACCAGGCTAAAATTGTCCAGCTTTTTCCCCAGATTGGCCTGGCTTTTCTTTTTTTTTTTTTGGTTTCCCTCAGGAAAATCCACAGCGCTTTCTGACAATTTCAACTGTAAAAATGCACTGCAACAAATGTGACTGATTAATTGATTAATTGAAGACACTGTGATCCAATCACATGATAAAGGGGAGGGGCAGGCACAAATCCACTCTTTGGGTGGCAGCACACAGGTGTGCTGGCAGGTAGGCGTATCACGAATGTGTGTATACTAACGCGGTGATGAGAGCAGACAGGAGCTCCAGCGTATCACTGTGGACTGAGGGCAGGACCAGCAGCTTTAGACATCCATCACCAGACACGTTCTGCAACACAAGTTGAGACACACTGTACTGTTACACCCTGCTACCGGGGGCCTGTTACAGACAGGGTGAAGGCTGCTTATCTACCCTGTGCAGTGGGAGGTAGTGATGGGAATAACGGCTCTTTGAAGGGAGCCGGATCTTATGTATCCGTTCCTTTCCGAGAGCCGTTCAAAAGGACGGCTCATCGTTCTTTTTTCTTTTTTTTTAGGGGGCGGGGGTTACTAGGTTTATCTGTGAAATAATCATATCATATAATCTGGATCAGATTCAAACTTAGACATCCCACCAATATAACTTCTTTTTGCATGTGTGGACTAGGTTTAGCAGCACTAACTTACTCGTATTGCCAGACCTAATGTCATTGTGTATTTGTACTTTAGAACGTAACCACCATGAAACAATCAGAAAATAATGTTTTATTTTGACCACTGCTTCTCTCTCTCTCTCTCTTCAGCGTATTACATTATTTAGCAGACGCTCTTACCCAGAGCAACTTACAAAGGTTACAGTTCTTTACAGTGTTATACATTTATACAGCTGATTATTGACTCAAGCAATTGAGGGTTAAGTACCTTGCCCAAGGGAACAGCAGCAGTGTCCTAGCGGGGATCGAACCAGCAACCTTTTGGTTATGAGTCCTGCTCCTTAACCACTATGCTACACTGCTGCCCTCATTCTGCCTTTAAGGAACCTAACTCGACAACGTCTACCTCTTGTGACTGGCTGGTTTTCACTGTTCACGCAAAGGGGAGTGGAGTGGATTTTGGGCAGGCAGTGATATTTGGGCACAACAATAAAAAGAACGGCTCTCAAGTATGACTCGGATCCTTTCGTTCGTACCAAAGAGCCGTTGAAAAGACTCGGTTCGGTCGCGAACGTAACATCACTAGTGGGAGGCTGCTGTGGTGAACTGCAGACGCCAAACTCACAATGCTCTTGCAGCTGACTGCCAGGGCTCGGCACACCAGGTTCAACACATTCTGAACTGGAAGGCGCACAGGAGACACTGGGTCCACGCTGAGAGAGAGGAAGAAAGAGAGAAAGAGAAGTAACCATATTATCTTGAAGACTATGTGGCAAATAACTGTCACTTGTTACAGCACTGACTGATGCAATGCAGTGATAAGTGAGAGAGTGCGTGTGTGTGTGTGTGTGTGTGTGTGTGTTTGTGTGGGAGAGATACCTGAGAGTGTGTTTAAGGGCAAGGCACACAGCCCTGTATCTGTGTCGGAGTTGGACCACCAGCAGGGGGTCAGTCTCATCCAATGGGGAGAAAGGGAGCTCAACCCCTGGGCCCTCATACTGCACTGTCCCCTCTACCGGAAAGAGAGAGAGAGAGAGAGAGAGATTCAGCCTTGCCTTCAGTTACCACAGAAATATCTATGCTACAATCAGATTGCAGGCTTCAATGCACAATTCCTGACTATTTATTTTTAAAGTGAACATATCTGAAGTATCTGAACATATCAGTGTGAACAGCCCTTCCTTCCCTGAAATGTCACACATGCACAAACAACAACAAAAAACGTCATGCCTGTGTAGTTATGCAGAGTTACAACGACATGGGTAACGGCTTATACTGACTTGCAACAGCTTGTGTGCAGAGTGATGTAAAAATCACTTGGGCCATGTAGCGAAGGGCGAGAGCAGTCACCCCACCCGGCCTCGAACCCGGGTCGACGGGGTACCAAACATGCGACTTTGACCACGACGCCAAAGAGCCAGGCTCGTTGGTATGGCAGTCAAAGCACATACTCAACCATAGTGACGGCACTCCGTCACAGGCCACGTTACACACGCTCAATTCTGATCTGAGGGTCCACACAAAGGTCACATGGATAGATATCCATTTTATCTCCACATAGTCATATGGTCAAAATCGGAACTGAAAACTGGTGTGACTTCATGTGCTTTTTTGCAGTTCACACTTTCTAAAAACACCCAACCTGGGTCACACAGAAGGAAAAAAATTGGAATTGGGCCACCTTTAGCTGCATCTGAACACAGCCCTAGCGCCTCTCATCCCTTGCTCAGATTACCCAGCTGAGCAATTATATGTATTACGTAATAAGGGCAGCAGTATGGCATAGTGGTAAGGAGCAGGGCTCATAACAAAAAACGCTGCCTGTTCAATTCCACACTGGGCCACTGCTGTTGTACCCTTGGGCAAGGTTCTTCACCCACAAATGCTTCAACAAACACCCGCCTGTATAAATGAATGACTTTGTAATGCAAGTTGCTCTGGATAGGAGCCTCTGACAATGACAATAATGTATTAGTTTACAAAAACACTTCTATTTGCTTATATAGAGCCACACCAATACTTTTAAAGTGCAGTGTAGAGACCCACTGACTCTTTAAAACGAGAGAGCGGAAAACTGACCGGACTCGGCTCCCTGGTACAGCTGACCCAGTATGCTGTGTGCCGAGGCCAGCAGGCAGTGAAGCTGATTGGCCCAGCCCTCGGCCCTGCGCCCGCCCCCTCCTCTCTCCAGAACCCCACCCAAGCAAGGCAGACGGCCATAACACTCACACGCCACCTGAGGGAGAGAGGGAGAGAGGGAAGAAGGGAGTGGGGATGGAAAGAGATGTGGTTTCACAGCTTACACACTGGACACTTTTTATGCGCAGGCTTCCATTTATGTCAACAATTTGGATAAAACTAGCGAGAGGAAGAATTATGTAGCATATAAAATGAAATGCAGACAAAATGTAAACAAAAATCCTAAAAGAAACACTGAAAACCCCACAATACACTTTCCATCCCTGAGGTGCCATATTTTGGAAAATTTAACAGTAAAACACCCACCTCATACTCACCAATTCTCCAAAAAGGCTCCTTTCAATTTATACTCTGCAAATTCAGCTTTGAGGAATGCAGAAATCTCCAGACACTCCCCTGATTTTGCTACCCAGCTAGCAAGCTTATTTTGACCAAAGAGAAAAGTCATAGCCTGGGCCTAAAATAAATGATGCGCAAGACAAAAATGCTAAAACTTAAAGTGCAGTCCACTCTCTGATTGATCTTTAAAAAAAACCTAAGCTGCCAACCTTGAGGAAAAACTTGAGCGGGTGTTTCTGTACAATTGCAAAAAGAACATCCCTTCGCTACAGAACGATCCGAGTGTGACAGGTATCAGCTCGAAGCTACAGGCCCATGTATGATCCTGTATGAGAGCCCCCAGCTGAGAGAGACAGAGACAGTGAGACAGAGAGAGGTAAGAGGGAGTGAAGCATGTATCAGACTCACCTCTTGCACTTTGGGGTTGTCGGAGTCCATTTTGGAAACGAAATACGCGCCCAGCTTGTCCTGTTTGGACACACCATACACTGTCAGACACAGACCCACTCTAGCTCAGCAGTGGCAAAAACATATGAGGCTTACAGTGGTGCTCTTCTGTTAAAGCACCCTTGTCTTTTACTCACCCTCAAAGACCCACAGGCTCGGGGGTAGAAAGTCATGCAAGCCGTCATCCCCTCCATTGCCGCTAGGTGGCACTGTAACCATATAAACACACGTGTCATTTACAGAAACACATGAACATATAAACAAATCAAGGAGTCAACTCATGATATTTACTGTTTAATTTTGACTTATGACGCCTGAACCAAATGCATTGTTTATCGGGCAGAGTCCACTTTTTTCTTTTGAATAAACCTTATGAAAAACAAAAGGGCTTGGCGAAGCGTGACGGCACCTTAGCCATATCTCATAATGAAACAACAAAAAGCCACGTTTCAGGCTAGGCAAAGTTTTGACAGAAAGTGACATGACAGAGCACTATGTCAAAGGTCACAGGTGTGTGTTATGACATTGTGCTTTGAGGTCAGTTGTCCTCCTTGTATACAGACTTCCATCATGCAAGACTTGATCTTGACCAGGGTCACAGACAACAGAAAGAAGTCCTATGTGTTTGATGAGGAAGTCACCTGGACATCTGTACAGCCTCTGGGAGTTATTTCTCCCTGCTCCATCATCCATACCATACCACAATGTGCATGACAATGCTGTGGAAGTCTATCAAAAACATACAATTGCATAAACAGAAGGAGTAAGTCCACATGGTTTCGAATTTCATGGAACTGGAATACTATTTTGGCTTATTTTTAGGTGTGCAATACTGTTTGTACCCATTCATAAAACAGCGCTCCTGATCTAATTTCTTTCCATCCCTTAATAAAAACAATGAATTCCTTTATTTATGATAACAAGACGGTAAGCATTACGGGTGTTAAATCTACGGACATTCAGCTACATATTAATGGATGTCGAACAAACAACCCAAAACAGTTTGACGACTAACACCCATTTCAAAGAGCACATTTCAGGCTTCACAAGCTAAAATTCAACCAACTCCCAAGAGCAACTTCCCAAGGTGTGCCACAAGGGGACAGTGTTTTTTCATGCTTAACCAGAGTAGGTAAGGAAGGTAAATAAAGTACAGGATTTTCAAATGATATCGCTGGAGCCCTCGACATCCCAAAGAACAAAAACATCATTGCTTATTTCTGCAGGCAGCAGTGATGTGATCCAGCTCGACAGAGGTCTGGGACTTTAACACATGGGAAATAAAAATGGCTCTGAGAAATTTTCTGTCCATTCTTATCTCCATTCTTTGGCCGAGTCCGCTAGGTGGAATTTCCAACACCATGCCACATGTGTATGTTATATATACCACCAAAGGGACAAAAGCCCTGTGGGCTCCAGGTAATTGTCAGCTGATGACACAGCTGGTATCAAAGCCAGGCTGTAGGCCTCGGCCTGCGCTTGGAATGAGCATCTTAATTGGCTGAGCCACTCAGGAGCCCCCCCTAAATTTTTACTGTCACATATTAACTTTTTAATACGATTAACTATTAATACGATTCACAAGCTAACGATTAAATTCGATTCCAGTTCAATATCGATTCAATAGGAATGAGATATGAAATACTATTTAGCAGCTTTCCATATTTGGAGAGATGTTTAAAAAGCTCTAAAGGGATCACAAATTTACAAATGCAGAGTCACTGGAAACAAATTCTGAAAACCACTAAAGAAAAGGCCAAAGGCTTGTATACCAAAATCTTTTTATCTGAGGAACACATGGGTTCCAAGTGCATTCCTTAAAAACAAAACCAACCTGTCTCTTTCAAAGCACAACAAAAGACTTCTGACTGAAAAGAACAGCTGAAAATAAAAATGGGCAAATAAAAACACCCCGACAGACGCAGCCTGCGTCCAAATTCACATCCCTTCTTCTCGGTTGAATTGCTCATGAAGTATTCATCGCCAACAATGCTAGTTGCTTGTCTATGCGACAAAGTGTTGGCAAGAAAAATAATTTTGAATTTACATTCACAAATTTAATCATAGTTACAATCTGCATACAGCTCTGCGTCCATCTCCACACCCATTACTCTTGTTTGAATTACTCGTGAACTCGTCATTGCATAGATATGGAACACATATCACAAGAAAGAGCGGAACTGGAGCTTTGTAATGATGCTAGTCACATATTTGTACATACCGAAGTAATTAAACTTCTGCAAAGTAATATCTTTACTAATTTCTTCACCCATTTTCACACTCCTGCTTCTCGGTTGAATAAGTCGGCGCCCTCCAATTTTGTTGTTTGTTGTTTCTGCCGTAATTTGCATGGCAAACTTTATTATGAACAATCGTCATACACAGATCCATAAATTTTGTATGTTTGTCTGACATTACCCAAGGTGCCAGATCATCTATGAAACACAATCTACACACACAATCCACACACTACATACAATTATTTATTTACGCAGGTCGTTAAACATTAAAAGTTAAACGAGACAGTGACATCTAATGGGGGGACTTGTAATTGTCTTTAAAAACGACAGTTAGGGATATGTCAGAGCCTGTCTATTTAATTCTCTGGCTATGTTTAACCATTGCGGAAATGAACCTAGAAAACCGGAAAAAAATGCATATTAGCCTAAAAGATCAATCCATAAACTTTACAGATCGATACCAAATCGGACGAATTTTAAAAAACGATTAATCGAAAAAACGATATTTTTCCACACCCCTAATATTAACCAATCACACCTTAACAGCTGAAATGGGTATTGACTATATAACATGTAAATACAGACATGCATGTAGATATGTACAGAGCTGCCAAAAAGGTAAACGTAGGATTCCGGTGATGGTCTTTACCTCTGACTTTAGGCCCAGCAAGGAGGTGAGGATCCCCAGGATGGAGTTGAGCCCCACCTCCCTGGCGAGCTCAGGCAGCTGGGAGGAGTACTGGAGAAGGTCCTGGAGCACACTGACAGCCAGCTGGACAGAGGGGAGAGGGGCCTGGGACTGGGGGAGAGACGGGACACACGTTTCAGTCATGTGGCTGCCATACGGGTTTAATGATTACGGCAGGTACAGAATTCCACCGGCAGCCAGAAGCAAGCACAGTCCTCCACAGCCCTCCTCTTTCTGAAAACTGAACTGAAGGCAGCCAAATGCTATCCTCCAATATGCTTACGCACAGCCAATGGCTGTATTCGGTAATGAAGCGGGTGCCTATCAGAGGATTGGCACTATACCACTGATGTCATCTGAGCAACTTTCAGCCACCTGACGAATCACAGGATGCCTGAGAGCAGTGAGACAAGGAAATCTTGGCCCGTTTACCCATCACCATCCCCAGCCGAATCTTCATAAGGTGATAGCTATATAAGCTTGACATACTGAACAAGTACTCTTCTTGGAAATAAATCTTTGTTATGAATTTTGCTTGGGACTCTAAAGCAGAATTCTAGAATCCTGCTAGGTTGTAAAGGGTTAAATATGCAAATCACTGACAGTTTTGTGATTTTTTCCTTCTTAAATTGACATAAATACAGATGTAGAGAGAGGGGCTAATAGTGCACTAGAAGAGTTTGAGTAACAGGCAAAGGGTTGCCTCTCAGTCATACAGCTGCACTGAGGATTGTGTGGGTGCGCAATTTCATCCAGTACTCAGAACTAGAGCGTGCAAGTACTTAAGTATGGAGTGTTTCTGAGGGTGACGTTGTGGTATCATGAATAAGCAACAGGTCCTTGATGACAAGGGATGCTTGTAGGAGCATGTCACCTGTCACATGATGCTATAGACTGCATATCCGTACATGTTTTAATATTACACAGTGCTTGTTCTCCAGCCAAACCCTATGGCACCCACTGTATTTTTAGCCTTGGGTTCTATTTGTCCTTGACAGCAGATCTAACACCATCCTGCCCATCCCTAATCCTAATCTCAACCATTCCAATACATTTTAAATTTTAATCTGATCCAGGATCAGTTGCTGACGGTAGAAAATACCTATATGTATTATTTTTCAAAGCAGCACAGAAAAAAACTTGCTTTAATGCATGGACCAGCAGATCTTCAGACATCACAGGGATGGGTACAAAATGCTAATACTGCTACTGATTTCAATGTCAAATAACTATGCCCTTAAATCTATAATATAAGATGAGGGAGGGCAGTGGACAACATTTTGGACAGGAAAGATTTGTGATTCAGTCAGAAGGCAGGTTCACTGGGCAGGGACAGTGGCAAGAGCGCACTGAAGAGGGCCGGTATGATATACACCACCGTGACTCACCTGAATGACTTGCTGCAAAGAACGCAGCCAGGAGAGGCAATGCTGCTGGAATACCTCGCTGGAGCTATCCTTCACCAACACTGAGAGCAGACACAAGCCCTCGAACCTATGGCACGGGAAAAAAAACACTTTAGTGTTCATGCATACCAGACTCGCACGGTCGCTCACGGGAAGCACTCACGCGCTGGCTTCACTCGGCAGAGAGGGTGCACGTCCATATGCTGTTCACACATATTCTGATGTGATGGGAGGGCGTTGTGATTTGATACAGACACACAGAAAATAACAGGGTACATACGGACTCCTTACATGCACTGCTCTACACGGTCCGCGGATGGTACACAGTGGACGGACACTCACCTTGTTTTGCTGGAGCCCAGTCGCGCATTGGTGAGTCCGATGAGACCCCCAGCTGCCCCAGAGTTCTGAAGAAATGGATGAAAGACACGAGTACCGTTATAAATACATAACACACAAATAATACACAGTCCATATACAAATGCACACCCAAGCGAACACAGAGCGCCTGTTTCGTCTTAGTAACAGAGAAGACGGACACCGATGAGAAATCGTTTGAGACCTTCCTCAAATGATGGACCTAGCTACAAGTTAGATCTGCGAGATCACTAATTAGCTAGTTAGCATGCTTGTTAGCAAAACAGCTAGCTAGTCCAGCTAACTACCTACCCACTGATCGCATGTCAATTCCACATATGGCATTGTTAGCTACCTCAACACACTAGCATGCAATCGAAAAGCAGGGTACTTCCTTGGGCAACGCAATATTGTATAGCTACACAGTTAGGCAGCCTGCTATATATAATTTGCTATCAAAAGTAAAACCATCAAGAAGTCAAAGAACACACAAAGACGGCATCAGCCCATTTTGTACTGGCACCGAAAGACACAGCTGTGATTCTCATTCAGCGAGCGAGCTCCCTAACGTCACCTGTGTCGCTATCCCGCCATGTTCACGATAGTTCGCCAGAAGTGCCGGCAAATACTCGGGCCGTTCCTCCTTCAAAACGGACACCAAACCCTCCGTGAGCCGCATACTAGTCGAACCATGCAGCCAAACCGCCGTAGCCATTTTCACCGACCTAGCTCTACAACCACGTCACTGTTCGTCGACGTCAGTTACGTCAAGACTGGGCGACACCATCACTTGAAAGCTGGAGGCAGAAGTTGCCTGTCAGTTCTGAACTAGGTCCACGTTTTCTGCGTTCAGCAGATAACGAATAAGGTTAAAACTGTTTTTGGGGAATGTGGTGCAAGATCAGCATCTATCGGGTCATCTCTGTTATCAGAGTTTTCCGACTCCTGTGAACTGTACGTTGCTTGTACCAAAGGATAAGGTCAGGGAATGACTGTCTCTGGTTGTACACTAGTCAGTGACTCGTCATTTTAAACTTGTTTTTACAATGAAAACAGAACTCTGGTGATCATAGAATGACCAGGAGGCTATTCTTTCATAACTTCCAATAAGCCACATATTTTTGTGAGCACTGTACTGCTGTTCTTGTTTACAGTTACTATAGAACCTTTGCAGGAACCTTTCCTGTCCCCATTTGTCATCCATGTGTGGATTATATCTAACTGGGAGCCCCCAAAACGTGGCTAAAACCCTAAATCTGTATTAACAGCATGAAAATAGAGCCACAGCTTGGTGGCTGCTTAGCCTCTAATCACTGATCTATGTAAGTGTATATCAAACTTCACAGCATGTTCTGTTAGAAGTTCCTTTTCCTCAACAGAAGTACAGTTTTCAGCAAAGTATGTAGTAAATGTTAGAGTAGGAAGTGGGCATAACAGACTAATCTTGTTCCATTGTGCAATGGCAGCAAGAATATTATGACTGTCCTTTCAATCCCACTTCCTTTGAAATTGTTACTCCCTGTAAGAGAAATGAGGAAAGTCATAATTCACAAGCCAAACCATGATTAATCAATATTTTATTCATCATTTTCTTCCCAGAAAAAAAAAGCAGTCAAATTTACCTTTCTTTATATGATGTGATTGTCACAGAGGACTTGCAAAGTAGGACAGCTGTGCATGAAGAAATTAGATATTACCTTACTTGCTAGGCAATTCCACAGTATAACAAAATCAAGAAAATCAAGATATCAGTGAAATAAAGAGAATGATAAAAAGTGATTCAAATATACCCATCTAGAAGTAACAAATAATAGGTTTACAAGAGATTGACACAAAGTAAACAGGTTAAAAGAAATGCATGAAAATGACAAGAGACTAAATAAACAGAATCTTGCTTGGACTGGTAGGTGATCCATGATCCAGAACCCTGTGTTCTGGGATACTTGTTAATTATTAAAGCAGAAAGTAACCAAAGCAGAAACCCCCTCCCCCCAAAAAATTAAACTGAAGTTCAGGCCTTTTTGAGGTTTACAATTTTGTTGCCCTGAACTACAACTTCCACATGAGCAGGAAACATTTTGAGCAGGTTTTCTTTGAAGCCCTCATCAAGCTTCACCTTGAAGAAATTCACAACACGGGTGGCTGTCACAGTGAAGATCTGATCTCCTTTGCTGGTCTCTGCCTTCAGGGTCACCTCCTTTTTGGTGAATTTAATCATTTCTTTTATGGTCAGGGTTATTGTCATACGAGGTGCAGCAATTACCTGCAAGTACACACACACACACACACACAATTACTTATATGTAGAGACTGACTTTCCACAGTGATATATATTTAGAAGAAAAGAGTTAGACACTGCAGAGCTGTATGTCTTTTGTTTGACTCATTTTATGTGCT
This sequence comes from Megalops atlanticus, assembly GCA_019176425.1. Lineage (NCBI taxonomy): Eukaryota > Metazoa > Chordata > Actinopteri > Elopiformes > Megalopidae > Megalops > Megalops atlanticus. The sequence continues at coordinate 7,399,487 of CM032888.1, forward strand.
TGTAATTGTGATTTCATTTCCCATGGGTTGGTGAGGCTCCCATGGATCTTAATCATTTGGCACAATATTGGCTAATATACATAGCAGTCCTCGCTACGTTGCATTATTGACTTAAAATCAAAGTTCATAACACAAAATTCTAAATCCAATTGCCTTGGATATAACCTCAGAAAAATTCCAAAAGAGCTAAAATGGCATTGACATGAATCTGGAATGAGGTTGATTCTAGGTGAAATCAATATGTTCTTGCCTTTTCAACTGTACTCCCCCAACCTGCGGTGAGAGAGATTCTGTCTTTGAATTTGTTGACTTTTGCTTTACAGATGACAGAGTCACCCACAGCTACATTCTTTTCCACCTGGCCCCTCCAGAGGCACACTTCAATGGTGTCCGTTTTATCCTTCAGGATCAAAGTGCGTCTTTCAATCTTTTTCTTCTCTTTCTTTGATTTAACTTTTTCCACACCAGAGTCCTAGACAAAACAGGGCAATGCAAAATTTTGTGGTTATACTATTGAGGAGCTAGTAATTTACCATCACTTGATTTTGTCTTGACAGACAAAACTGTCAGAAATCAAAGAATTAATTCCTGTAATCTATGGCCAGGAAAGGTTCTCTATTCAACTTATAACTCACATAAGTCACTTTTCCCTTAATGGTCACTATGGTGTCTGGCTCGCAGTCTTTGGCATTCTTGATGGAAATCTGCTTCACAATCACTGCAAAACATTTAGGTCTTTCTTATGCGTCTTGAATTTTATAGGAAGGGCACTTAATACAACAATCCTGGACACATCCTAGCAAACAAATGGGCAAAAATACACAGGAGAGTTACATGCCAGATAATACCAACTCAAGCTCTTGAAGACATCCATACCTGGAGGGGATGCAGAGGTTTTCTTTTTGGAAAGTTGCTTGGTATCCCTGGTCCTGGGTGCAGAGGTTTTTTTCTTTTTCTCTGTCAGAGAGGAGAGGGAGACCAATTACACTTTTTCATTATTTAGAAGATAGGGGACATTCAGTGGTGGAATCCCAATAATTCCATAACATTTAAAAAAAAAATTCTCTGCTTTATCCACTCAAATTTTAGAATCAGTTAGCCAACCACTCAATTCACAGCGACACCTACATAGAAAACACTTATTGCAAGGAAAGTGAACTTCTCTCTTGCACTTGCCCATGATGTCAATAGCCATTAGCCACACTGCAAACCACACATGTCAGGGCTCAGACAAGGACTCAATCACGGACACAAGAGCTTCGGGTTCTGAAAGGCTTTATTGAGAGCATCAGGCAAAATCACAAACCAGAACAGGCAGTGTCGGTAACAGGCAGGCAGTCCGTGGGCGAAACCAGGGTCGAAAACAGGAACAGGCAGGGTCAGGAACCAGGCAGGCAGGCAATAAAGGCAAGGTGGCGAGCAGGAACCAGGTCAAGGAACAGGCAGGATTGTAACCAGTAGTACTTGCAGGCAGAGCCCACGGCAGGGACGAAACAGGCACAAGACACTGCAATGAGCTAGCAAACAAGACAGAGACAAGCAGGGTAGATATAGGGCTGGGCTGATGAGGGGATGGGAAGCAGGTGTGCAGGCAGGCAGGTGGAGATGATCAGGTGGGCGGAGACAGGGCGGAGAGCGGGGCAGGGCTGGAACACAAGGAAAGACAACAAACAAAAGCACATGGACCAAAATGACAGCTGAGGAGAAAACAAAAAACAACAACTAGGGGGGCGGAGTACTGACACTGTATTGTAACAGGAGAGCTAGCACCAATCAGCTTTGTGAATCTCTCCCTGATGACAACCTATTAAACTACAGGCCCTTGTGAGTTCATAGGAGGCACTGATACAGTGATGATGACCCAAGGAACCCAAGGCTATGTGAGCCCAATTAACCCCAGTGGGAAGCAAATTATGTCACTTGTACTATTGGTACTAACCTGATCATGACAAAGCCTAAAAATTACTAGTTTCAGTACAGACTCAACTTGGGCTCACTTCCCTTTAAGATATTTTTATAGTTGACCACTGCCATAAATATATCCATTGTGGCTAGACATACTGCAGGATCTGTCGATGTAAAGTTGTAGAGCTGGCCTACGTAGAGCAAGGTTAGCAAGCACTTACTTACATCGTTTTATGCTTAAAAACATGATAAAACATAGGCTACGGTACCAGACAAACACCTGGACATGCCTAGTAGTTAACGTTAGCTGCTAATTGCTGTTTTCTAAAGAAGACCACGGCTGTCAACGACAGCTCAGCTCAAATGATCTTATTTATATTAGGGTTGTCAAAATAACGCGTTAATTTCGATTAATTAATTATAGAAAAAATAACGCGTCAAAAATTAACGATTAATATTACTCTATGATGCCCCCTGACCCCATACGTCACTGGGCATTTAAGCATTTATCATACCCAACTGCAGGCTAGCTAGGTTCTTTTATATAATACATGAAACGTATCCACATTTGCGCTGTCGGTAAATGCGAATTAAGTTCGCATGGGTGTAATCAACGATTGCATCGGAATACGTGTAAAGCGGAGTGATACACGTATAGTTAAAAGTGCCAGTGCTGTTATACTGAATATCAGCACTCATGGAATGCCTCTTGTACAGTAAAATTACTTGGTCAGAACTAACTGTTTATAAAGTACAATTTGAACGTAAAATGCTTCTCACGGCAAATATTGATATATGCGATTAATTTAGATTAATTAATTACAAAGCATGTAATTAATTAGATTAATTTTTTATCGCTTGACAGCCCTAATTTATATATAATATATTCATTTTCATGCTTCAAGTGGGAGCCATCCCGTGTGATTCAAGCGTTTTAACCACTCCATCTGTTTGCGCCCATGGAGGAAAGCATGCCGGGCAGCTGACGATAGCTAGCTAGCTCCCTTGCCGCATATTGCTTGTCTGAAAATATGACAATCAGTTACATCGGAAACAATAACAGAAACATCTGAATTTATAACTTCCAAGTGGATTCCTGCAACGTTACCTCAGGGAATGGTCATCTAGCTCAGCGAAACGAGCATCAAAGATTTACATTCTGATATATTAAAGACTTAATTGTAACGTCTATCTGAACTTTTACCGAAAGCTATAGAAATGGTGACAAGCTTACTTTAGGTACTAACTACTTGGCAGCATGTTTTACAGTGAATTGTATTTTTACTCTCGCAATAAATAGACGACCAAGCTACAACTGCAGTACTGAACACGTGTTGACCTACGCGAAAGCACAACAGATGATCTATTTTTGCTTAATACCGATTGAAAACAAATGTGAATCAAATCAAATGCGAAGCAAACTTTGTTTGATAAGTAGGCTACTAGCTAATTTCACCGGTTAATCGCCACCTAGCGTCTTATATCGTCACTGACTATGCACAGCACAACCGTTCAATTTATTAGCCATTTTTTCCATTTTAAACTGGTTTTAAGTCGGAAGATATGATATATAAATATGTATAGAAACCTACTGTGATATTAAATCTTGTTCCCCCCCAAAAAAAACAGGAAAGAAAAAGAGCATAGCTAGATCTCATAGCTAGATCTCAAACTGTTACCTTTTTAATTGGGTGTAATTGTGAATAATCGCCACATTAGATGACTGAATGTAGTTGGCTAACCATGGTTCACTGTAGCCCAAAGAATTGAATATTGTCCTAACCCTGGTGGGTTGAAGTTAGGAGATATCCATGAACATGACATTTGAAGACCTGGAGGCCAGTGTCTATGATGTTTCCAACAACATGCTCTAGAATGCTATTTCATGTTCAAACAGCAGGAAGCAACAGGAAAGAAAAAGAGCATAGCTACCCTTATTTTTTTCCCCACCAATCCGTTTGGTAAGAAATGGACGCAGCAGAGATTGAATGGCGTCGTCGTTCCTGGGGATCTCGCCCATTATTTGAGCCATAACCTGCACGGACTCTGGGTATCCATAGTAACGGTTGATCTTCTGGGGCATTTCAATTTTGCTGGTGCGTTTTTTCACATCTGTGGGTATCTTCTTCAAGTAGACCAGCATCTTTTTATATTCTTGGCTGGTTATCTCTTCCATTATCTTTACCATAGTCACTTCCCACTTATGTTCCATCCTGTTCTGCTCTCTGATCCTTATGAAATTGATTAAATTTGTTGTGCGTAATTCAGCATGCAACAAGGTGCAACATGCAATCAACTCAAACCTTGATGTGTACTTCCTGTTTATTCTAATTTTCAGCCGTAGTGATTAACTAAAGCGCACTTGCAAATAAGAAAGTAGGCATAATCTTACATCAGATAAAGTTATTGTAGGTTACAAGTCAAAAACATATAGCTAGCAAATGGCGTCGCATGCTAGTAAGTTATTATAACTAAGAATGATCGACGTCGCTCAACAATTTTAAATTTAGTGTATAAAACCGTGGAGTAAAGTACCGCGATGACAGCGCCAACAAACGAATAAAAAACGAAACTGATCTTTCGAGGGTAAAATAGTCTAAGCAACAGGAAAGGGTTGCCAAACTGGGTAGAAAATCATAACGCCAGTGTTGCGAGATAATAATAATAATAATAATTATTATTATTATTATAAAATACAAAATGTTCTAAAATAAAACACAGCATTCTACAGCTACACGTTTCAAAGCGGAACTTTCAACAAACACCGAACTTTGATTAATTGATCGGTCCACTGTTAATATGGTTTCAAAAAGACGTCGGATGTGCTCAAAGTAAACACGGTATTATAGAGATATTGCAAATTATTTACTCACTATGGAGGAAATACAAAGGGAATACGCCGAGAAATTAAAATGTTACGTGGAGATACATTCAAAGTCATCGCGTGTGTCATTTATGCATGTCTTTTAAATGGTCTTCTATATTTTTAACGTTTACACAATTGAAATACAGCAGCAAGTGGAGATTAAGGGTCCTAGCCACATTTCGTAGGCATATTTATGATGGCATGGGAAATAAGGACAATTAAGGTGCTTTATTTGTTTATATAGGGATACATAGGGATAATGCAATTTGTATGAGTGAATAGGTCTTGCAAGCACTTAAGGTTTTACGTCGAAGAGAAGGACCACGACCTTTTACTTCTGATTCTGACATAAGGATAACGTTTGACTTTTTATGATACATTTGGCCATAGGAATCTGGCAACTTTGGTCGCGATACCAGTAACAGGAGAAGGGAAGAAGCTCAATGCCAAGATACTTTTATCCCTTCTATTCTGTCATCAGCCAGCCAGCTGCACATGCTTTTTGTGTGTTTGTGTGGTGGCATGAGAATGCAACAGAATGACGGTATAAAGTATGTTCAACTCAGGTTATATTTTTTTCTTAAAATGTAAAACAAACAAATCTCTTTCCAACTTTCCAAAGAGGCCAAATGAAATATTAAAATCCATCAATCCATTTCAAACTCATTTTTTAAAGACTGTTATTACTCTTAACAGGCATAACAGAAAGTCATAATTCACAACTCAACACAATCCAGAAATGAGTCAAATTCATATTTACACTGCTTTACATAATGCAATTAACAGAGGACTTAAAGGCAGACCTAATATATGCATGCAGGAAAATCAATATACTCATAATTGCTTGGAAATCCCATGGTACTATACAATAAGTTAGAAAAATACAATTAAAATGATATCATCAAAAGAATCACATAGAAGAGCATAAAAATATTATGACGATACTGCACACACCAAATATAATCAGATAAAAGTGGGAACCAGACACAGTGGGGTAGACTGGAAGGTGCCCATGGTCCAGAACCTTTTTTGTTCTGGAGGATCCGGATGATTACAATTGCTACAATCAGCTACAGTGAATATATCCAGCTGTATGAATGGATTAAACTGCATTGCATCGTCCTCTCAGCTGAGTATCACTGGCTGTTAGTTGCCGTCCATCAATGCCCTGCATGATACCGGAGCAAGGAAGCATGCAGGAAAGATCGCTGTTGCCCCTGCCCTCCCTGGGAGCCACCTCTTCCAAACTCTCTTCCAGTAAATGCTGCTGGTCCATAAAAACCAGCACCACTCACCACCTCTACAGCTTCTTCCAGGCAGCTGTTGCCCTGCTAAACCAGCCCTCCTAGGATTCACATTGTGCCACCATCTTCATTGCAACACTTGCTGTACGACATGATGCACCACCTCCCCCAAAAATGAACTCTTATTCCCTGAACACTCTGCAGCCACTGGATCCTCACTGGACTTTCACTTGTTGCATTGACTGCACTACACTGGACAGTGATTATACAGTACATTTGTAGTTAAGTTTATATAAGTTCATTGTCTTGTATCTGTCACTGTGATTTTGTTTGCACTACCTCTCTATTGCATTATGTGTGATGTCCTGCAAGTTCTTGTATGAATGTGTCAAGAAAAATTGTGACGTGTGTGTGATATTGAGTGTGACAAATTCCTTGTGTATTTAATGTACTTGGCAAATAAAGTTGATTTTGCTTCTGACAAAGCTGACAGTAATTAAAGCTATAAAGAAACAGTTAAAGTGAAGTTCATGCTGGTTACTTTTTGATGCTTAAGATTTCACTACCATGAACTACAGCTTCCACAGTAGTGGGGATCTTTTTCAGGAGGTTTTCCTTGAAGGAATTATCATATGGGACCTCAAAGAACTTTGTGAGGCAGGTGGTGGCCACAGTGAAGGTCTGCTGCCCTCCTGAGGTCACTGCCATCAGGTTCACCTGCTTCTTGGTGGATTTTTCAATTGCTTGTATGGTCAGGACTGTTGTCTCTTGAGCTGCCGTAGTTACCTGCAAGTGCACACACACACAATTATGGACATTGATGTAACATGTTTATACATTCAAATTATTTCAACAATGTTTAGAGCTGTATGTGTCTTAATTTGGTCTCGTTTGATAATGAGCATGCAAATAACTGATGTCATCTCACATGAGTTACTATCATTTGTAAAAGGCTCATTCAGACCTGAATCACATGGCACAACATTAGCTAATTGGACTATTATCTTAAGATACGAAACAAAAACACAAAATTTTAAATTTGGTTAGTTGGGATGCAATATCAGCAAAGTGAGAGTTATGAAAGGCATTCACATAAAAATCAACTTGATTCTAGTTAAAAGTCTTACCGTTTTAAGTGCAGTTCTCCTAGTTGACTTAAGGGAGATGTTGCTGAAGTATACATTCACTTTTACATTGGTGATTTTGACACAGTCTCTTACTTTTACACTACTCTTTGCCACATTCCCCCAGAGTTGCACATCAATGGAGCCTGTTTCATCCTCCAGCGACAGAACACGCTTTTCAATCTTTTTCTTCTTCGTCTTCCCCTCTTCATCTACTGGAATTTTTTCCATGCCACGGTCCTAGGCATGAACATAAGGCAATTTTTCAGCAAAAAATTCCATATAAAACACAGGACATGCCAAATGCTTGCTCTTGAAGAAACCACAGAGCTAAGCATGGAGCATCACTTGACAGTCATCCAACAAAAAATAAACAGCTATCAATTTATCCATGAAATCTGTGGCACAGAAAGGCTCTCAATTCATCTCAGGACTCACCCAGATTACTGTGCCTTGGATGGTCAGCAAAGAACCTGGATCACAGTCCTTGGCCTCTCTGATGGAGGAAACAGGTGGAGCAAACAGCAGCTCTGCTTCTTCTTCAACCTCGTGGGGAACATTCAGTGGGCCGCACAAACCAATCGTACAGCGGCTTGTAACCTTCACTGCCTTGTCTTCGAAGATCAGCCCCCACAACAAATAAAATCTTCCTACTTTGAACTCTTTATACTTCTTTTTGCCATACACAATGACCTTGATACAGCCCGTCTCATCAGCCAGAACCAGGTGAAACATCACATTATTTTTCCGAAGGCTATTAGTGTAAGGAATCTCTGGTGACTTCAGCACAACCTTTCCCTGAATTCCTTTGTTTTCAAGCTCTCCACACTGCTTTAAATCCCTGATTGTCATTATCTGAGTGGAAGACAGGAGAAGAAAGGAGATAAGAGGAAGTGAGAGAGAAATGTCAAAATGCATGGTGCCCAGATTAGGCTCCATCCTGCAACTGCAGTAATTTCTACATTCAAATCAGATGCTAGTAACATAGAAACTAGGGGTCGACCGATATGGTTTTTTCAGGGCCGATACGATAATGGTTATCTGTGACAAAAAGAGGACGATAACCGATATTTCAGGCCGATATTTGAATGCTTTTAACGTTTTTTTTTTCGGTGTGAAAACAAATAGTCTGTGACAACATGGACTTAATTACAAACCCTCTTTACTTAGTCATATGTTTTCAGGCATACATCAGTCACCACTATGAAAGTTAAAGAGCAAAAAGATCAAATGAAAATTCTTTCTCAAAGATAAAAATAACATAAAAATTACAATAACTAAAATGCGCATTGACGTTGTGGATAAATTTCTCTATGGTTATCTTATTTTGGCTACGCAACAGATGCCTATCGCTATTTCAAAAGCATTCAATTATCAGACGAACGATGGCAATCATTGCGTAAGAAATAAACTGAATTGATACATCATTTAGGCTGCATTTTCATTATAAACTATGAAATATCAAACCTTAAAACTAGCCTGTACAGCCACGCTTTTTCTGGAGCTGCGGGGAGATTCTAAGAGCCCATTTGCTCATAAGTCATTTATATGAAAAATGGACAGCTCATACAAAAGTAGGGTACCGTGTGCAGAGACTGTGATAAAGTTAGCGAAAATACTGTGAAGTGCAAACTGTGTGCTGCAAATTTTTATTTTAATAACTCGACTTCCATGATGATGATGAGGCCAAATTAAGAAACATCAAAGCGGCAAACGGGTATTTTCAGCTTTGCCGCGAGGTTCCGACATACAGTGCAACCGTAAGGAAGCTGAAGTTTAATTTCGTAAACGGTTGCTGAAATGACGACTGTAATTCAGAAGGGCTGTGTTTTAGGATAAATTTCTTTGAATGTTTCATTTGAAAGAATAAATATACATTACTATTTGTTAAATATGCAGTGTCGAACTGTTGCAACTTATAGCACCAATTAGCCCTTATTACAAGTCCTTATTTCTTTTATATTCCAAGCTTGTTTTTAGGTTAAGCGTAGACTACTTATACTGATTCAAAAAGGTCCAATTAGCCTAGTGCAATTTGGTTAACGGCATGGTTTGAGCACAACGACCATTTTACTGTATACTTACTTACTGTATACTTCTATCCTTGTTTCCAGCAGCTGAAAACGTTTGATTTTCAAGGTCAGATAACGTTGTCTGTCTCAGCCAATGAGGGAATTTTGTGGAAAGAATTTTAGCCAATAGAACTTTTTTCTGACAGAGGAGATGCGTCGGGATTGTACACGCATTGCTTTTAAAAGTTGTTTTTTTTCCATCGGGAATTTCGATAAAAATATACCGATAACAGATAATCAAAAATTATCTAACGACCCAATAATCGGTCGACCCCTAACAGAAACTCTTGCTGTTACTATACACCGCTTAAGAGAGTAGTAACACTCACTCTGCTGTCTAAGGGTGACCTTGATTCACCTGGAGGAGGAGACTAGGAGGGAAAGTGGTCAGTGTGATCAGAGGGATATCGCACAAAGTAGTACTAATGAGTTTTTTGTAAATATTTTAGAAAGCTCTGCCTTATTGATTTAACAATAATTATGGGTATGACTATAAAAACAGTCATGAATTGGATATTATTTGGATGTGTCTATACTCTGGACTAAGGGCAAGAAAACATCTGTACACATATGTAGAAGAGTATTCCAATAGTATTAAATGAAACTGTTCCAAAATACGTTCTTTGAAAATGTCAATTATCTTATTAAAAACCCTACCTCACTGTTGGGACCTAGTGTACTTATTTCCTTTTGTGGTCCTGTAAGACAAGTTTGTTGAGGTCAAAACACAGCAAAACATTTTCAAGTCTTTTAGTATTAACTTGCAAGCATACATTGAAGGCACCTACAGTACAATACTCTTGCATGTGTCTCCAACATAAATAATAAATGCAAAGACAAGCAGACAGGAGAGAAACATGCTGAACATCACCAGCTCAAGGTCACAGACCATCCATACCATCAGGGGATGCAAGAACAATCTTATTGGGAAGTTGGTTGGGATTCATGTTGGTGCTGGGCTCAAGTGGTTTCTTCCTTTTCCCTGCAGAGAGATGAGAGTGCTTAAGCCCATACTTTACCAGAGAAACAGGTCTGAAACCCATCATTCTGCAAGCTTTCCTTTCAGACACTTTACTCCACCAGTTGTGAAAAATCATATATACTGAAAGCAAACAATCACTGTGATTAGGTCAAGACCTCCTGCATTCATGTAGTTTATATGTAATATAATTTATGACACAATATGAGGGGACATGCAGTGATGGAATTCCGACTGATTGTATGACTCTCCCATTTCCCACGCCTCTTCAACAAAGGCTAGACTTGTTGTATTAGTGTGCTGTGAATTCAGTTGCTTACACACTTTAGAGAAAATACATTAAAATAATAGTAAATAATAATAAAAAATATGAAAACAAACAATGATAACACCCAAAACACAAAAACAGTATACATTTCCTTCTTGTGTGTCTAATATCATTCTGTATGTGACCCTCAGCAGAAGAGAGACAGCAACACCCATGTTTGCAGTACACATCCATTAGCAGCAAAAATTTTCAGAAAAAATTAGCATATGGTAAATACATGTTAGCAATACACATAACAGCAATTAAGACAACACTATGAATATTGAAGCACCATTCTGGCCAAGGGCCTTCCAGGGTGGTGCCAGTGGGTGTTGAGTCCTTGAGTTTTAAAAGGGGACCGTAAATGAATAGCTAGACTACATATTCAGTCTTCTATTTTCAGAACTAACTACAAAAACATTCAACAATTGTTTAAATGGTTATAATGCATATTTACTGATTCATTCAATAGAAATGTTTAATGCAGTTCATGGTCTGTAAAAAATTGCTTTTTCACACAAGGTCATAGCGAAAGGAACAAAAATAACCAAAGGCTGCTATTAGATATACCGTCTTTAACCGTTAACCGTTTCTTGGCCTTCTTCACTTCTTACTATAATTGCGATCAAGCAACCATTGTTATTAACATTCATAAGGCGATAGGTCATGTTTTAAACTGATGTTTAAGTGTTTGAGAAGTTGTGAGAACAAGAAACAAATGAGAACATAGAATTTTGTGAATGATCTTGCGCATCCATGATCTCTTAAAAATGCGTCTCTAGGTGTGAATTCACGTGCGCAAAACACTGTACGCAAGTTAAGTATATGGTCTGAAATCGGAGATAGCTCCACATCACCTGCTGTAGGACTGTCCTCCATTTCACCCCCATTTCTCTTCTTTTCTGAACAAAAAAAAAGTTATACCAGAGTTCAACACAGGGAGCCTATCTGTACATTTATGCTGAGTAGGGAATGTTCTGGAAGACAAATGAGATTTTTTTCAGTCAGAAGTTTACAAAGTTTGCAAAAAGACACAAACGTCGGGCGTATAGAATCTGACTAGATACAGTGAGCAAAAGTTTATTGCTCTTAACATCCACTCAAATAAATCAACAATTTCACAGGTAGCCTACACAAATATAAACTGTGCTGAAAGAATCCAATAGCTTTCGGTTTCCTTTCCCACGCCCCAAGCTTCTACGGTTCTAAAAACATTATCCTGAAGCATTTTAATCATGACAATATGTGGAATTATTCCGTGTCTGACACTATTTAAAACAGGGTAAAATGTAGAACAGCAACTTTCGTAAGAAATATGGGACCTGAGCACAGAGAAAGATAATAACCACAATAACAAATGTCACACATAACGTTTCTAACTAGCCTGCTTAAAATACGTATCTGGTTAAGACCCTCATTTCAGAGAGAAATTCGTTACATTTTATATAAACTGAATACAACACATTCGTTACATTGAATCGTTTTCTGTTTCCTTTCTTATGCCCATTCTGTTACACAGCGCCCGCTTTTCGTACAAAAAGCATTTAAAAGCCTGAAGTAATTGAATTACAGTTCGATTTTACGTGTTTGACACAATGTGGCGTTTGGGATGACTTCGGGACATAGCTGTTCTCATCTGGAGGTACAGGAGCCTACCTATGCAAGTAGCCCAATCCAATAGCGTTAATGTGGTTACTGCTTAGAGTGTATACAAATATTTACCGATAAAGTTTAGCGTTATTTTCACTCTGCTTAGTGTGTCTCTGTTTATTTAAACTTGACAAACATATGAAATATGTAGGCTACAGTACGAAATATGTATCAAAAATTGGTTCAGTGAAAGGGGAAAAAATAACCAGTTATACCGTTCGCTTCTTTGTCCTTAATCAGTGTGACGAAACGACGCAGCGGGGATTAAATGGCTTCGTCCTTCCTTGGTATCCTGTTCATTATCCTCTCCATAGTTAAGACAGAGTCTTCGCAGCCGTAGAACGAGATGATCTTCTGGTGCATGTCCACTCTTTCAGTGCTTTTTTTTCGTGCTTTCGGGAATCTCTTTCAAGAGGCTCAGCATTTTTTTTGTATTGCTCTTCGTTTAGTTTCTCCAAAATCTCTAAAAGAACGTCGCGCCAATCATCTTCAATCATGACTGACGACATATTTGTAAAATACGTAGGCCTATCTTAATTCGCTATTTAAAAATAGTTTGCACTGTAGAGCAGAGAAGATCAAATCCTGGAGTAAAATAATATAAAATATTAATCAAACTCGATCGCCACGTGCTAATTATTACAAATAGGCCCTATTGCAGTAGCCTATTATATTGCAATGATATGTCGTAATAATTAATGCATATGTGACCCAGGAATAAGACGACAGTTAGGTAAAGTGTTAAAACTCAAACGCCACTTAGCACGTAGCTACAGATTTAAACTTGGCGCCTAGATGATATCAGTATTGCGTAAAATATGCAGGAAGCATGGCGCTGTGCCTTACCCCGTTGTCTCTGGGAGTGGAAAATTCTGGCGGGAAACGGACTGTAAACGGACTGTGGGTTTTCTTTTCATGTGGCAGCACACTTGGAAGTTTTGGCATATGCTTCGTAGTAGGCCTACTCCCAATAAATTATTTTGTGTGTGGAAACAGAAAGAGATATGATTTTATATAGAAGTTCCTACGCCATACCTGTAGCCTACCATCCCCCACTGTGCTGGAGTTTGAATTACGGTTGCCACCTGTCCCGGTTTTCCCGGGATTGTCGTTTTTTTTGAGCGACTGTCCCGGAAAATTAATATTCTTTCCGGGGACACGAATTGTCCCGGTTTTTTGTGAAAATGTACTTCTAATTTAGTATTTCATAGTTTCAAATAAAACCTCATTTGGTTTCCTTCTACTGCTATTCTGTGTTCTTCCTGGTTATGTTTATAGCCAACCCTGTGTCTGTAAACGGGTAAAAACGGGTAAAACACAGCGACGATTGGCCATGTCTATACTTTTATTTGATTGGTAGCAGAAATACGAACGCTTATTGCCTAGCAACTGCCCCACGCATCCACATCCACGACCCCACCGTGAGTTAAAAAAAAAAAAAAAACCTTTCTATTTATTTTTTCGGTTTTGTGAAATGGGGGGAGAGACGGACGGGGAGGACGACAAAACAAACGAGCCACCAGCGTCAAAGAAAAAACGATTTACAACGTACAACTCGTACAGCGATTTACAACGTACAGACCCGTTCTCCGCCACCTGTGTTTTGTGTCCAGCCAAAATTTCAGACAAATATGAAGGAAAAACAGCGCTGGAAAATCATGCAAAAACAAAGAAGCACCTGAGTTTTGTATTAAGCAAACGCAAAAAATCTAGTCATTGCAACTTTTATGACAAAAAAGGTTCACCAGAGGAAGACAGGATAGCAGTAGCGGAACTTAGCAGTGTATACCACGGAGTGCTTCACGGCCACAGCTACTTATCTATGGATTGTGGCAATAAAGTAAGTACGAAAAACACGTGAGAAATGTCAGTGTTAGGTTGCCCAAATTCATTAAGGTAAGTATTTGTTTATAATCTATTATAATACATCTAATCATGTTTTCATTTCTAAAGGTAGTATACCTTTGGACATATGATTAGATTTTATAAGATTATAATCAGACAGTATATGTTTACACGTAAAGTAAAAAAAATCTGTATTTAAGGTAGAAAGGGACAGCAGCAGACAAGGGAGTCCAGAGTGAGTGCAACTGCGTCAGGGAGTGCGTCTGCGTCAGGACAAATATAGGTAAGAGAGGCAATAGGGAGTCCTACAACTGTTAACATAGTATATTTGCAAATATGATGAAATTCCCCCCCCCCAAAAAAATGGTCCGAGTGTCCTGGTTTTTCACAAATCAAAGGTGGCAGCCCTAGTAATTAAAAAAAAAAACTTCAAATCGTACCTCCCACTCCTATGCAGAATAAGAACTTGAGCTCTTTTGTATACATTTCCGTTACCCCTTATACTCCGTAAAAACCTATGTCACTTCTGTCACCCCAAGTGACCTTCTGTAGTGCCTGATGTTACACACATACTATAACTGTTGTGTCAGGTACTAGACAGTCTATTGTTATCTTTCCCCACTAGGTGCAGTGATACATTTAACCCTGAATGCCCAAATCTCAATCTTGTTATTAAAATTTATTTTCTTCTGTCGTTTCCCTGTAATATCTAGTATACACAGGCTGCTGTGGCTGATGCTGATTTTTCCCCATCTTGCCATTTGACAGTTACTGTCTCCCTTGGCCTCTCTGTTGATAGATGCCCTTACCTCACATCCGAACACAGTTTAGCCAAACAATCCACTACTTCATTCCCCCTCAGCCCAGCATGAGCCAACACCTACAGAAAGGACAGATCAATGCATGTTTTATTGGACTGATGAAGAAGCACAAACACTACACTTCTCAAATCCATGTAACACAATCTATAGGTGGTTAAGACACTTTGTGTTGATGATGAATCTGAGCTTAACATCACTTGACTGTACAGCCAACACAAGGACCATCAGCTGTTTGGACAGAGATTCTATCAGTCTGTTAAGAGTGTCTACCATCAAATACAGACAGTCTGCTGCACCCATTTTACTTGATTCAGGACCTTTGGACCCATCTGTCTATATGTATCACAATGGCCCATACTTCTTAGATCATCCTTTATTGCAACAGAAGTACTGCATTGCAGTAAATTAAGGCTGCAGTTTATCTTAGAGCAGGAATGTGGTATGACTGTCAGAACTGTGGCTTCTTAGCCCGGTTTGTTTTCGTTTTCCCCGTCCATGTGCTTTTGTTTTTCCCGTGTTCCTGCTCTGCCCTGCTCTCCGCCCTGTCTCTGCCCACCTTATTACCTGACCGGCTCCACCTGCCTGCCGGCACGCACGGCTTCATTAAACCCCGTTTTTGCAACCTGCACTCCTGTCTGCGCCCGAGTGCCTGCCTGAGCTGTGACAATGACATCCTCATATTTGCCGCAGCATTGTGCAGCAGCAATAAGAACATTATGGTGGATATTTGACCCCCATTTCCATAGATCTTCCTCTCAGATATACTTAATTTTCATCTACTGTTGCTCCCCATACAAGAAATAAGAAAAGACATAATTCACAAGACACAGCATGATGAATCAATAATCTCTAACTTCTTTATTTTCTTTCCTGAAGAAACAAAGCAGATATTATCATAATTAGTTCAGTACAACATAGTGGTAAGGAGCAGGGTTTGATTCCCCCACACACCACAGCTATGCAAGTCACTCTGGATAAGAGTCTTCTAAGCAACTGAAAGTAATGTAAAGAATGTAATTGCTGGGAAATCCCACAGTATAGCACAGCAAAACAGAAGGATACAATCACAATGTCGCTCACATAAACAGAGATCAGAAAAAGTAATGAAAATATCTGATTAAAATGATGGCTGGAAGCCCACAGCGGTAGAATAAATTAGCTTTGTTCCACCAGGGGTAGGAGTGGATACGTATATTAAAATTACAACAGATGTCTATGCTGTTTTATTTTTGAAGCTTATGATTTTGCTGCCCTGAACTACAGCTTCCACACAAGTGGGGATCTTGCTGAGCAGCGTCTCCTTGAAGCCCTCATCACATGACATGTTGAAGAATTTCATGAGGCAGGCGGTTGTCGCAGTGAAGGTCTGCTGTCCTTCACTGGTCCGTGTCATCAGGGTCACCTGCTTCTTGGTGGATTTCAAAATTGCTTGTATGGTCAGGAACATCATCTTTTGAGCTGCAGGAGCTACCTGTAAGCATATGCGCACGTGCGCGCGCACACACACACAAAATTATTCATGAGAACACTGACTTGACACAATGATACATTAGGAAAATAGACCTGTGTTGCTTGAGAGAATACTTGCTGATATTTAAAGCCACTGTAATTACTTGACATGAGCCATTTAATATCAAACAAAACGACAAAGCTCTAATTCTGGTTACTTTGGATGTAACAATCAAAAATTCAAGAATAAAACATGTAATCTCAACAATACTCCAACAGTGAGCGCTAACCAAGACATGGGACTATGTTTTGAATGTTTCTAGACAGAGTTAACATGTTCGTACCTTTTTAACTGTGGTTTTCCCAGTTGAACTGAGGGAGATTGTGTCAAAGTATTTGTTCACTTTTACATTGGAGATGTTGACACAGTCTCCTACAGTTACTCTGTTCTTCGCATGGTTCCTCCAGAGACACACATCAATGCAGCCAGTCTCATCCTTCAGCTTCAGCATGCGCCTTTCAATCATCTCCTTCTTCCCTGTAAGTTGAACTTTACATACACCAGAGTCCTAGAACAGAATATATATTTTTTCAGCACAAAATTCCATACAAGAAAAAAAGAGTCCCCCCTACCACCACCACCACTCGTTTTTTGGAATTGCCAATTGTGTAACATTAAGCTTGCTGCCTCACACACCCCCTATGCTTGAAATGAGTGCAATCCTCAGGTAAACTTGAGTACATAACTTTTTCACACTACAAGTCCCACAGAGCACCACAGCAAGTCCAACACCAACTGGAGGGCGTGCGTATTCCCATTGACATCACTGATGGACGTCGCCAAAGTTGTGAAGCAAGGGAGTGCTGGCCAGCATACCCACCCCTATCCTTCAGTGGATATAAGCCAATTTGTCCCACCACTCTGGGCTCCTGCTCACCGTTGGCAGATGACATGGCCGGTCCTGTCTGTAGGGCTCAGTCTGCACTTAAACAAGCGCCTTGTCTGAGCCACTTTGGAACACTCAGGAACGTTGCTCTTAAATATCAACTTTGAAGACTTACGCCTTCAGTCGAGTAAAGTAACATGTTAACCGTCCTCTACACAAAGCTGTTTCTAAAATTGAACAAAGAAAGCCACAGCCTGGAAAGATTATGAATTCTATCTCAGGACTCACCGAAGTCACTGTGCCCTCGATGGCCAGGAAAGCGTCTGTCTCACAGTCCTTGGCTTCTTTGATGGAGGAAACAGGTGGTGTGGGCAGAGCCAGAAGCAGCGTTGCTTCCTCTTCCAAGTCTGGCGGAACGATCAGTGGGCCGCACTGACCAATTGTACTGCAGTTTGTGACCTTCACCACGCTTTCCTCTAAGATCAGCCCCCAGAGCAAGTAAAAACATCCCTCTTCCAACTGCTTGTATTTCTCATTGCCATATACAGTGACTTTGATGCAGTCTGTTTCGTCGGCCAGAGCCAGGTGACACATCACATTCTTTTTTCCCTGCCTGTTGCAGTATGGAATCTCCGGTGACTTCAGAACAACCTTTCCTTGGATGCCTTTGTCATCAAGCTCTCCACCCTTCTTTAAATCCCTGATCGTCATTATCTGAGGGGAAGATAGAGGAAGAAGTGAGAGAGGAGGAAGGAACCCCTTGCATCCAGATACAACAAACTCTTGTGACTATCAAGTGCAAAAAGTGTTTGAGGTGAGCTGAGACTCACCTGAGGGTGGAGACTGAGAGGGAGTGCAATCAGTGCAGAGACTGGGTTCACCCTGTCAGACCCATCTCTTACTAAATTCATCAACCAATTTAATTCCAAAATAGGTATACTGCATCAGCATGAGCAAAACAGTAGGGAATTTTTCTGACAACCCAGAAATGGACGAACACCAACAAAATCATATATTACGTAGTATATTGCAACATTCTGATTTTTTTTTCATTTGGTAAATAAAATGTACATTAAAAAAGGCTTACCCCATTCCTTGGTCCAGTCACGTCCTTTTTGAATGCTGGAAGACATTTGTCAGAATCAAACCACTGCAAAACATTTTCAGGTCTTTCTTATTTGTTTTTGAATGATACATTCTGGAATATTGTAAATGCCTTCCCTGTATCTTTCACATACAAATGAACACAAAGACAGACAGATTACAGACAGGAAAGCTACATGCTGAATGCAACCATATCAAGGTCTCAAGCCATCTACACCTGGAGGGAATGCAGACGCCATCTTGTTGGGAAGTTGGTTGTTATTCGAGGTTTCAAGTGCAAATGTCTTCATCTTTTTCTCTGCAGGAGAGAGAAGAGGAGTCTGCTCCTGTTGGAAACTCAACACCCACTAATGCAGAATAAGAAGATGACATGAGAACTGGAGGACAACAGATAAATATGATTAATAAAGCTGTCATATTTGTATGTTTCCTGCTTACACCCAAATATACTGCTAATCTTGTCATTATTTTCTCTTCTAGTTTGCCACCTCTGCATCAATTTTTTTCCATAGCAATAAATGTAGGTTTATAAGGATTTCACAACTGAAATGTATATTATGATATATACAAAAGGCATTATTCATACGTTTACTTTCATGTGGATTAATATTTATTATATCTACTTGGTATATGAAATACAAGCGTGTGGAGAGTCCAGCCAAAGCCTATTTCCCGCACAAAAAATCCACTGACGTTTAGGGAAAGATGCACAGAACATCTCATAATTACCATTTATTAAACTATAGTAACATAATAATTACCTGCTTATGTAGAGATACTTTCTCCAAATAACGACTTACTAAATAAACATAATCAAACACAATTTTCATCGTTTTGACTTATAACTAAATGATTGACGCCACTGTTTCGATAGTGTATTCTGTTGACTCAATCATCCATAATTCCACCGAAATATTTCATAATTATTATTTTTTTCTGAAACCATGCAGAAAGATGTTGCAAAAACATATTGTTGGTAGGCCTACATAAAAATAGTAACGAAACCTATCCAGAAAAATGAAACCTAAATCGTAAAGTGAAACCTTTACTGATTATAGTGAAGGAGAGACTGAGGGCCATTGCGGAGAGGCTCACAGTTAGCGATTGCAATTTGCGTTGCACAAAGGGAGAAAAGGAATACAAACAAAAATGATACAAACAAATGGCTGAATGTCTCAAGAAAGCTCCAAAGTATCGAAAATACGCAATGAATTTGTGACGTGCCGCGGTTAACACCACATGCGGAATTTGAGAATATCCTGAATTCAAAATTACCATAAGAATTTATGGACAGACGTGGGCTCATGTTAACAAAATAAACAAATCGCACATAAAATA
Organism: Megalops atlanticus; assembly: GCA_019176425.1. Classification (NCBI taxonomy): domain Eukaryota; kingdom Metazoa; phylum Chordata; class Actinopteri; order Elopiformes; family Megalopidae; genus Megalops; species Megalops atlanticus. The sequence goes on from CM032888.1 coordinate 7,419,078, forward strand.
CGAAAAAAAAAAAATTATGGCAAGTCAGAGAAACACATGAGCTGGTTTCAAAAGTGCGGCTATTCCGCGGCGTGCCGATTCCGCCCCTCCGTAGAATCCGGCGATAGCAAATTCGGCTATTCTTCACAACAACCCTATAGTGAGATCTGGTTGCAGAGTCATCTGGTCCGCATTCCACCATGCGTTCATAGTAGGAAGCCTACTGTTTAAACCTTCTTGTCACACCTTATTTTTGAGTTGCCATTCCTGTATTTGCACTGTTACAATATTTCTGCTGTGTAAGCCTGAGTAAACCAATTCGTGTTCTCTCACCTGCTGCGTAGGTTTCATTGAATTCACCTTTCTTTCTCTTCTTTCCTGGAATTCCATAATAACAATGGTAAAAAATTATACAGCCTATAATTAATCTGCACAAAACACGACGAAGAACAGCTTCCTGCACACTGAGAAGAACGTCTGCACACCGAAAGATCTGCAAGCAACACAGAAGCAAACATACACCCTCTAACACACTAAGTATATTATTAAGAGCGTCCACTGAAACAATTCAACAGTTGCACAGGTATCGTTACACAGAGCTTAATATATTCAGCTTGACAGGAATTCAATACTCATTACTGAAAATTCTTCTTTTCGCTTTTCTTCCATGCGACCATTCTGTCCCAAAGCTTACCTATCTCTAAAAGCAAAAGGCTGAAACAGCTGAATTGTGACTAGATGTCTATGTCACGTATGTAATAATGCAGGCTATATAATCAAATGGTGTCTGTTATGAAATGTGTGAAGTCGGGATATGGCAGGTATCATCTAGGCATAACGGTATTACATACACCAGCCCGAACTCGTGTAAAAAAAACTCCAAGCTCACGCGAGGTAGCTTACGCAGTGTGAAATCGGGGATAGCCTCACATTACCTGTTGTGCGGGACTGCTCTCTTTTCTTTTCTGGGGAAAAAAACAAGCACTGCAAAATCAAGCATCTTTTAATACCCCATTATAGTGTATTTGACATATCCGATAATGTAGGCTAACTAATTTTCGTTTGCAGCGAAAGTCGGGACTTGACAGTTCTAATCCGTGAATATAACGGTACCTGTGCAGGTAGTTCAGGGATGGTTTATAATGTATACACATAATTTAAAGACTAAAGTCTAGCCTCATACCTACCTTTCATTTCATCGTCGTTAATCCGTTTGAGAAATGGACGCAGCAGAGACTGAACAGCTTCGTCCCTCCTAGGTATGTTGTTCATGATTCTCTCCATAACCCGCACCGACTCTTCGAATCCTAAGTAGGAGACGATCTTCTTGCACAAATTTGCTTTTTCTTTTCCCTTTTTCTCACCATCAGGAATTGCCTCCAGGAGGAACAACATCTTTTTATACTCTTTGTGATCTAGCTGATCTAGCATATCTAACAGAGTCGCACGCCACTTAGTTTCTATATTGCTCGGCATCTCCTAAAATAAATTGTTAGAATACCTTAATCTCTAAGAAATGTGCTGTGCAAAAATCAAACCCAGGACTAAAATGCCAGATATAAATTCGTTTCCTGTAAATTATGTTGTACTGTTAAACCATAATAATGAAAGCGTATTTTCCCAAACGGAAAGTGGACATTTTAGAAGTGGCGCCAACAATTTGGATTTGGCGCCAAAAGCGCAGTTAACCACTGGGGCATTAAATGCAGGAAGCAGCTGTGTGAACAGTTCTAAAGCAAAAATGGGTCTGAATTGAACATCCAGAGGCAGTGTTCACAGTGTGCGCAGTGAAGTAACTTGTGAAGCATTCCCATGCGGAGTTTCTTTATGCTTTGATGGTCTAAAAACAATATTTTGCCTTGTGTCAGCTACAGCCACCACTAAGATGGCCGACACACAGACACATTTTCATTTGCAATTTTGGCACGCCCACAAAACGACGGAATACAACTCAAAGGATGCCTTAAATTTGATCCAAATGAGTTTCCCGGCCAGCGACTGAAAGCACGATGCCGATTTGTCAAATGCCAAAACCAACTTCCGAAAGAGTAGCCTGTTGTACTAAATAATTCAATGAAATATACCGAGAAGCGTCAGTCCAATTTCTTCTAGCGGATCCATATTTCTTTATTACTTGGTACACCTTAGTAAAGTCCCCTTTTTTAACTGCATTGGTCTTGGTATTCATGGTGTAACCTCAATGCAACTAGATGCTTTTTTCCCTCAAAACAATTTACATTACAGATGCTATACTAATGAGTGGAAGGCAAGACATACACTACTCAAATTTGAATAAAATTCTCCATTAGTTACATGGCATGGCATTCTGTACAGTATTACATGTTGTGTGTGAGTCCAAACTGATTGTTATAAGTGGAATGCTTGACAATTGCAGTCATTAAACAGCATTAGTATAGGACTGGTTGTCTCTGTTTTTGAACTATATGTAGACTGCACTGTAAATAAAGTGCCACTGTATGTTGAAATAAATGTTTGCAAAATAAATAAAACCATGTGTTTTATGTGAAATGCACATTCAATCAAAGCTAATAGGAGGATCAAGAAACTTATTGGGTATTACCATTTCTGCTCCAAAAGAATACTGTAAGGGCCTGTTGGTTTCACTGAATGTTGCAGCAATGGCATCCTGCTGCTGGCTGCATCCATAAAGGCAACTCAGGAGAAAAAGCACCCCTTGTTACAGAAGGAGACAGTCCATTTTATAGAAGGCACCCAGTCTCACAGCCAGCACAGGCACACAGCATGTCTTAAGTATCTTTATTATCTAAAGCGTTGCATGAATATTATATAAAATATTTCAGATAGAGGAAAAAAAGGCTCCAGGCTCCAAGGATTTGTGTCTGTCTGTCTGTCCGTAGTTCAAGATCCCTTTTTAAGGACCTCTCACTTAGGTTACAAAACACTTTAATATTAAAGTCATACATTTCCTTTCAGCTAGTGAATTTACCAAATGAAGAGCTTTTATGTATATGTGCCACAAGATCTTTGTGTGGCTTGAAAATATGAAAGTGGAAGCGGTACATATTTGCTTATATACACTATAATATATATATGTATGTGTGTGTGTGTGTGTGTGTGTGTGTGTATCAATATACTATATCAGTATGTGTGTTTTATGCTGTGGGTGTTAGTAAGAATCACAGTCTTTCAGTTGCGCTGTGTCTCAGGTCTGGGGATCCAGCAGAATCTCACAGGTCCGGCCCAGTTCCCCTAGCTTGACTCGGGCATATTCCGCTCGGTTCAGGGCCATCTGGCAGTCCTTTCGGGCAGAGTATGTGGACCCCTCGTGGGGCTGACCCGTGGCCACCTAGGGTGGAGAAACGAGGAGCTCAGTACAGGACAGCTAGTTCAATTCTCTGTTAATGAGGAATTCAAATTATAAAACAGCACCTGAACCACATTCTCTCAAAGAGGTCTCCGCTGTTTTCCCTTTGCATCTTGAATCTCTGACTTGGCTAACTGACATGCATGCTCGTGCATGTGCTTACTGCTCGTAAGGTAGCATGTGTCTAAGAATTATTCCTTTGGTAAAGCATTACAACGAATAATCGGAAACACTGCTGCTGTACTCCCCAGCTGTACAGTATATAATGTGTATGAGGAACCCTGTGTGTATGTGCCCGTGTGTTTGTGTAAGTGTGCATGCTCGCTGGTGTATTTACTTGTGTGAGGTAGCGGATCTGGGAACTTAGCTCGCTCTCAACCCTGTTAACAGAGGCTATGAACTGGCTCAGCTGGCGGTCCAGTAGACCGCCATTATGCTTCTCCTTGGACAGTTCCAGCACAATGTTTCCTGCACACAGAAAAAGAGGCAGAGAACAGGGGTCACATCTTCAATTGTACAGTTATCCAAACATGAGCCCTTTATACTTCTAGAAAAGCTCCTTTAAGGCAGATCAGATAAGATGGATTGACCCTCTGGTCACCATTCACACCAGGAACTTCACTCCACCAATAAGCTCTGTGCAGCTCTGCATTGTGCAAAGCTGCTTTAAACAGGATGTGTCATAACCTTATACTAATACTGAGTACATTTGTTTAAAACCCCATTCATTTCTAAGGAAGCCCTCAATATCTCTAGCAATATCTGTAATTCAGTATGCAGGAAAAATAAAAATCAGGCCACCTATTGTTCATGACCCAAGCTTGTTGACTAGCTAGTTTAGAAGGTTAAGAAGCATTGCTAGACAGCTACAAAATTGTATTCATTTTCACTATATGGCTAATTAGCTACAAAAAGTTGAAAATCTATTGGGCTGGCTAGCTAGTTAAATAAAATAATAATTATAGTAATATCAACTTTTCATAATAATATTATAAGTTAATATTAATAAAGTTTAAAATGTTTGCAAATTTGGCAATGAATCTCATGCCTTCTATGGAAAAAATAAAAATCACAGGGTCACACTGTACATCGAGGATTCTACATAAAGCATCTATAAAGCCTACATAAGCATGGCATAACGACTGCATTAAACATTCATAATATTGTGCGTGTTGCGTGACACATTTTAACATGTCATAACGTGTTATGTAGAAAAGATCCAAGCCTGTCGACAGCGTCACGACACATTGCTGTAGCGAGCTGTAGGGATAGGCGTCCCTATGTTGGTGGTACCTTTTTACAACAAAGCGAATTGGCTCAATGGCAGCTTTCTCTGAGATATACAGGAGGCTACAGCAATTCTGCAGCTTGCAGTTGGTTATCAACGCATTGCTACATCGTTACATTTTCTAGACTTGTTTTACATACTAAAAAAACAAGTCTAGAAAACCTGCACACCCACCGGCGCACTGCAGAATAACAGCGATCTCCTTTTCCACATCCTCCAGCGCTCGCAGTCGATCATTTGCCATCTCCACCGCACTGCATATACACACAGACAACAGCAGAGGTTAGTTCAGCTATCTATGATTACAATAAACACCGCAAAGGACGAATGTTTTAACCGACACAAAAAATCGAACATGTCACTGATTAGTTAACGTTAGCAACAACTACACCTGGCTAAGTACCAGTAGCCTTAGGTAACGCTACAGTTCTTCACAAAAGACATCTGAGATTTTTCAAAACAAGCTGTGATGTTTAGTCTAGCAAACCTATCTGCTGTTTATTCTAACCTACCCACCTATCCTGACAGTTAATTAGTTAAAGTTTCCACCACAATTTTAGAATCCTCGTTGAAGGTAAGTAGCAAGCAAGTTAAAACGGCGGTTAGGTTGTTTAATGTTAGTTAATTTGGCTAGCTACACATCTTGCTAACGTTAGTTGACGATCAAATGTTTTCTAGTTCGATAACGTTAGTTAACGTTTTGCTCGCAAGCAAAAAAAAAGTTCTGGTTTAAATTAACATTTATTCGCAGTGACAAAAACAAATATCTGCCCAATATCACAGACCTATTCTGCTTTAAAAAAAAACAACAAATGGACACTTACCTGTGTCGTTTTGCTGATTTACATGCTTTCCACAGATGAGTTTGTTTGAGTGAGGCAGGCTTCACACAAAATGACCGGAATTATCTACAACGGAAAGCGGAATGGGACAAACAATGCTTGCCATGACAGGTGTCGAGAATGGCTTTCTTCTTCTTAGAATTTATCGGAGGGTGAACCCCCGTTGGGCGTATTGCTGCCACCCATAGGTTACACGGTGTCACAACACCATGGAGAGCAGATAGATTACACCCTAGCGCCCAGTAGGCAGTGCAAAGCGAAAGTGTCACACAACTCTGTACACCTGCCCAGGGTGAGAGAGCCCCCAGTAAGGCTTTCAAAGAGTGTGTGGTCACACCAGCGTCAGCCAGACAACAATACAGTTCACATCTTTCCCCCCTATGCAGCTCGCACTCCAATAGTGCATGTAAGACCGCCGTTCGGGAGTGGCCGTGGGGAAGGCAGTAGACTTAATTTTTTGTTCGCTATGACGTACTAAGAGGATGAATATGATGTTAGAGTTTCGTGAGTATAAGCCATTATATACGAACAATTTTCTACATATACAAAACCAATAACACGGAACGTCAAACCTCACAAAAAACAAACAAACAAATGAAACCAATTAAACCAAAAGATGAACCACGAAATAACAAAATCCAAACAGGCATGTAAGACCGTGAACAGAGTATGTTCCAGTGAGACCAGAGACCATTCCTCTTGGTCACCAGTACTATCTTTTATCGTCTCCAACGTTTTTGTTATTTGTCATTATATTTACGATTACATTTGAAAAGAAAATGAACAACTAAACTGTGTAAAAATGTATGCGTTTTTATCTAATGAGAGAAACCACGTATTTAAAATTCAATTTTCAAATTTTAAAAGTTTTATTGGATTCAAATTCTAAAGTACGTCACAATAGGGGTTTTACAAAGCAAGGCACATGTAGAATATTAGTCTTTCCATCAGCTTTTAACAGATAATATCACTTTCCCATCAAGTTTGCTTACAATTTACACAAAATACCAAGTAAATCGAAATACAACACTCATATTCATTACACTGTAACATTTCTTTTTCTTTTCTAAATTCAAAAGATAAACAATCGGTACTTTCATACACATGAGGATCGGGGAGAGAAAAAACATTACACACCAGGCATCCTGATGCCATCTACATACATGTTCAGTACATTAAGTTCACTATAGGAAGGTTGTATATTCAGGTTGTACTATTCATTTGCTTTCCATCATATAGTCCTTTCCATAGCTGACAGCCATATGATATAGATCCTGAATATTTATTGCATGCTTTTTTTTTTTAAAAGCAAGAATGTTTCTGGCCTTCCAAAGGGCATTTACTACAAGTGATGACTGTCCCTGGTCTTACACTATCATGTAGAGAGGGGGCAGTGCATACCCAACCATACAAAAGAACAGATTCAGGAATGGGTGATGGCAAGGAAAAAGTAGAAAGCCATCTGCCAACCAGAGTCCAAACCAATTTAGCAAAGGGGCAAGCCCAGAAAATATGTTGCACAGTTTCTACCTCACCACACTGAGGCCTCACACTGGCATCTGTAGAGAAAGGACTTGCCTACATAAAAAAAACTTTTTGTGTGTTCTTTTACATCCTCCCACCTCTCTAAATTTAGCAACGGCTACAAGGTTATCAAGTAGACATGTGTTCAGCTTCCAGAACCCCAGTCAACACGTTACACTCTCCTATAATTCAAGTAATAAGGATACGAATGCCCATCTCTCTTCAGATGCTTTATGATTATCTTGACAGGGAAGCCTGCATTCCTGGATGAGAAAGATCTCTGTTAGTCATAGCTAAAAAATCAAACACAACCTTACATTTGAGCTCATCCTTAAAACCTCAAGTATTAATGGAGATGACAGAGAGAGTGGCCATTGGAGCAAGAAAACAACATTAAATTTTAAGTCCCAATCCTCTTTCCCCCCTATTCTTTCTCCTTTTTTCATCATACTTCCTCTAACAACCCCTTCCCCTGTTTGGTCTTTCATTAGGATAGTGGTCCCGAAAGCCGTGACCACATCTTCCTGTAAGAAAGGGGTTTCTTGTGGGACAGGGATGGGGGCTCCGTTACCATTCAGATGACAATAATTAGAAATCAAAGCCACACTTGAGGTGATTGGAGAAGGCAATTACTTTTTCCAGTAATTCTCCAGTATGCAGGCTTCATGGGGTGGAGAAGTTGAATTTTCTTCCATCTGCAGACTGTTGGAATGATGGGAAATGAGGAGAAGAAATCTTCTCAGCAAGTGAGTAACAGATTAATTGGGGGGTTATTTGGGGGACCTTTAATTATGACCGGGCCTTTACCCATTAATACCCCTAAAAATTAATCTACAATAGGATCAGGAGGTGATGGGGTGACCAAAGGGGTGACCTGTGTACTGGGAACATTTAAATTTACATCTACATTTATATTTATTCTTTTCATTTAATTATTTTTCAGAGATAATATCTTGCATCAGTGCTCCTCCACTGTGCTCAGATTGATAGAGGACTTGCCAAGGCTCTGTTGTCAGTACTCCGCCCCCCTAGCCGTGTGTTTTTTGTTTTCTTCCCCTGTCCATGTGCTTTTGTTTTCCTTGTGTTCTAGCCCTGCCCCGTTCCCCGCCCGGTCCCCGCCTGCCTCGTTACTGCATCGCCGCCACCTGCCTGCTAGCTCACCTGTTCCCCATCACCGCGTCTGCTCTGCCCTTTATAATGCCCTGCCTGTTCCTGTCTCGTCGCTAGTTCGTTGCAGTGTGTTTACCTGTCTCGTTCCCGCGTTTGTATCCTGTCTGCTGTCTTAGTGTTTTCCGACTTCGCTTGTGCCCTGACCTGAGTCTTGCCTGCCGCCTTGTCCTGTTGCCTGAGACTCTGCCCGACTGGTTTCCGACCCTACCTGCTCCTGTTCCTGATCCTGGATTTTCCCTTCGGACTGTCTCTCTGGTTTCGACCCTGCCTGTTTCGTGTTTTCGAGTCTGACTGCCGGTTAATAATAAACCGTTCGGAATCAAGCTCCGTGGTCTGCGACTGAGTCTTTGTCCGTGCCTGACATCTGTTTTCTTTATCTGGGCCGATCACATGCCAGTTCTCAGCTACATTTCACGGAGGTTAAGTGGCAGTGTAGCATAGTGGTTTAGGAGCGAGACTCATATACAAAAGGTTGCTGGTTCAATTCCCTGCTGGGGCACTGCTGCTGTATCCTTGGGCAAGGTACCTAACCCACAATTGCCTCAGTAAATATCTCAGTAATTGTAACATTGTAAAAAAAAACTGTAACCAATGTAAGCCACTCTGGATAAAAGTGTCTGCTAGTTGCCAATAATGTAATGTAAGCACCCATTGTGATGTCAGTTTTGAGTGGGGGACACTACTCATCAGGTCAGTCTCCATAAGGTTTGTGTCTCCCTCCCCTGCCCTATGGGCATGCCTGGCTCGATTTGAATAAGACATTGGACAATGACGAAAAGTGATCTTCCGCCCCCACATAAATTGCAGCAGACAGTATGATTGCATTCAGCTGCCAAGTGACCCAAAGTCCTGCAGATGAAACAATTTCAGAACATGTTGCAGCCAGATGGTTTGTGGACCCACATCTCTGACATTCCTTTGGTTGGCCAGCAGAGAACAACGAGCCCAGTTGGATGCTACAAGGAATGAGAAAATAATGCCATCTGGAGGTGTCTAACCTGAACACGTCATCTGCTGGTCTTGACTCTGTCAATGCCCCTGACCTCAGCATCATCTAAAACTGTGTAATATCTGGAGAGCCATGTACAAATGTTATCCAGGTGGACAAACTCTGAAAACACAAGAATGTGGACTGTCTTGAGCTCCCTCTTAGAAAGTGGTATCATCTTGATTTTCTGAAGTGCTGCTTTTGCTTTTCTTTCTTCTTGAAAAATGCTGATACATTTCTCCAGCAGGGCAGAGGATGTGAATATCACTTCACATACATGGCTGCCAGGAATTCCAAACACATAATCCAGATGGGCTGTAGAGGTTCCTTCTGAAGAATCTGACAGCTAAAAAGATGATCCATTTTCAAATCCTCTTGGAGCTCAAACCAGACAGCATTTCTTCTCAGCCCAAAGGCGCATCAGTGTAGAAAGAAAATGGAAGCTAAGTAAAGCAAACAGCAGCATTGATCTCATGCAGCTCACAAAATGACCCTTGGGTGCTACGGTCAAGCCACAAATACCTAAGCCTTAACCAATTGCAAGAGCATAATATATCTCCCTGGCCAGGTGAGTATTTAAAATTCAGCTCAGGCTTGAAGTGTAGATGTTATAACATACCAATAACTTTTTTCCTCTCTGCAGGCAATCCAGGTTTGGCATGGGCTTTCAGAGTGACTCAGATGATGAGTAGGAATTTTACAAGTCACATAGTAACTGCATTTCATAACAACTGTCAATGCCGTTTGTAGGTAACCAGACATTGGTATACAGCGGTGATAATGCTTTTCAATTATTAATTAAAAATACAAAACTCATTCTCTGGATGAGGAAATAGCGTTGCTCCATGGTAGTCCACATACTTGCATTGCTGAACGGGCATCATGGGCAAACAGAATATGTAGCTCCTGGGACTGAACACAATCTTTACAGTCTTGAACTGTGTGCAGACCTGAATCAATGTGTAATTCATTGATCGTGTTATTTCCCCTACTCCATCAGATGCTCTTTCTTCAACAACAGTTTGTCATGGAAATTATTTGCAAACACAAAACACAAATACCCAATGTTTAGAAATAATTTTGTAAAAGATTAGGGTGGATCCATTTTGTAGTTTTGTCTTTTCCCAAGGTAGGGTAGCGCCCCAATTGAGAACTGAACCAACAATCTTTTGGTTGCAAGCCTTGCCCTATGCTCAGGGATACGTGCCAATGTAAATCAAAACCTTTAAATGAAGGATCTGACTGCCAGTGGAGATTACTCATTCCATGGCATTCATCACAGAAAGTATGGTTATTATCCTGATTGTGGTCAAACTGCCAATCTAAACATCCCTCAGACTAAATGGATAATCAATGTCCTTCCATGATTATAGCAAAAATGAGTGTTGATCATTTTAGTTTAATAGACTGCCATGTGTGATCCAAGTGGGCAGTTCAAATTGGTGTGGGATGACATTAGTGTTCCACAATACAGCGTTCAGACATACTTCAGATCTAAGGTGGTAAATGAACAAAAGACACTATTGGCATTGTTAGTTTGGAAACAACATTTGAACTGTGGTTGAATTTACAAACTATTGAATGGATGAATTTAGAATCTGAGTTTTTTTTATAATGAGCCACTGTGAGATAATTTGCATCAGAAAAACCATGCTATGCAGATACTGGAAATTTTCAAAAAGACTGACCTGCTACAACGGCAGCCGTGAAAACATTCCTATAATGACAAATCAACAGTTGTTATCATGTTTGAGCAAAGGGTCAAACAAAATCAAGCGTCTAATAAAAGCTTTTAGTGCTGGCAGCATTTTATTACTTGGAAGGAAAAAATTAAACCAACCTAATTTTTTCTTGGCAGCAACAAACTTCCAAATATGTTGGAACCCCCCCCCATTCTGTGCACCAAGTTTAAAGGCTCCTCATTCCTCTGAGAAACTTCAGTGTCTGCTGTGTAACATGTGGCGGCTGGTCTGGTCCGGTCCATCCACAGCAAAATCTACCAAGACATTCCATCGTAGGATGTGCCATGAAAACCAGTGCCAGCAGGTCTGTGAGCTCAGCTATCATTAGTAGCAGACTGGCTGTTTGGCACATGGAAGTAATAACACATTAAGTCAAATTTCCCCTCGGGGGAAGGATGCAGGGCTGAGGCCAGGTACCTGGGCTGGGACACATGGAACGCCAGCTGCACAGCTCTCAGATTCCACACAGAGTCAGAAGCAGTGCTCTCGTCCATCTGGACTCTAATACACACATGTAGCTCAATGACACCCGGGATCAGAAAATGTTTCAAGCAGTAAATGCATGCGATATTCCTTATTGGACGCATACAATCTCGCTGTCACACTGTAGGGGCTTCTCGACAGGCAGTGGTGTGGTGGAGTGGTGAGGTGCAGGGCTTGCAGATGGGGGCCAGCTGTTATACCCTTGGGCAATTAACTTGACGCGAAATGCCACAACAAATACCCAGCTGTAAAAATGGATATCATGTAAAAAAAACTGTACGCAATGCACGTCATTCTGCATAAGAGCATCTGCTAAGCAAATGTGCTGTCAACAGATTCAGGACAAGCACAGTAATGCAACTGCACTCACACACACACACACACTCACAGAGAAATAAACAAACTCGGAAACCATTTTGTATGTTAACTGTTTTTTCTTGTTTTAAACCTTTTCTAAAATGCAGTACAAAATAAAGAAGCAACATAGATTTTTTCCAATTTTTTTGTTTGTCATTTTTAAAAATGCTTTTTTCATTTTTCATTGTCATTTTTGTTCCATTTTCTTGACTAAAATAACATATTGCTTATACAGTATCTTGGTTTTCTTAATATCAATATACTTTTTTCCCCAAAATTGTCCTTTATTATGAATTAATTAAATTACCAGGTAGTAGTTCCGTTTTCTCTTTTTACTTTCAATTTTAGTAGTAGTAATCGTAATAGTAGCTTAAACTGTCCTTATAAAGTAACTGACTTGGTATGTGATAAACTGACATGATTGTGTGTGGTGTCTTCTCTGGTACTCCAATTTAGTCTGATGAGAGCAAAGATTTACTTGACTTGTTTACAGACAAATCAAACAACCAGCACTGATTAAAAAAAAGAAAACAAAAGAAAAAGCATTTTGTATTGTCTGAAAGAAATTTTACCGGCTAACATAACATTGCTGCATTTCCGCAACATTATAGCCTTTGTCACAATTTCACAGAAACGTTTGCTGGGGGTAACACAACTCTTTATAACCACTGCAGCTGTGACCCAACCCCTTGGACTACATTTAATTAACATATCGCCCCCCTCATTTGGCATCTGTGTGTATGCACATGTATGTCTAACACAAGAAAAACATCAAACCTCAAAAAGCATGGACAGTTTGCAAATTTACACCAGTGATTCATGGCATACACACTGAAATTCACTATCAGTTAAAAACAATCTTGGTCATCATTCTCAAAACACGAAAATCTTGAATTGAAGAGGGAAACTTGTTGAATCCAATGTGTTGTACTGTATGCAGGGGGTGCTCATCACCGAGTTATTAGCTGAACAAAATTTCTCATTTTTGTCCAGCTCTGACCTGGTTTCACCCTTTTCTGGAAGGGGGGAGGTGTTAAACCCAAGATTAGGTTAAAATTTAGTTTAAAATTTCATGAAAACCCACCCGTCTCTTCTGTACAAAGTAAGAATCTGGTCAAGCACAGTGAAAACCGATCTGATAAACTAGCCAAGTGTTAACAATCCCACTCCCATCTCTGTCCCTTGTGGTACTGAACTGCAACTGTATGTGTCTGCTAGCTACAACTAATCACCACTGTGACTGAACTATTTCTCCTTGGTTCCTTGAGTTACATCCCAGCCCTGCAGAACCAGGGTTAGGAAACCCTCCTACAATGCACCACAGAAATATACTGAGCTGCTTGCTATACACTACAGTGCAGCAATGCAAGATTGCCCTGAACTATGTACACTGTGCTGTCTGTTGACTGCAGTGCTCAGGACTACAGAGCTATGTACACCGGGCTCAGTCAGAGGCCAGAGCGTCCTCATATTTAAACAGGAATGAAATATACAGCGTGCGACAATACAGCAGGGAAGTTTCAGGTTAGTTCATGTTTGCCTTTAATAAAAAATAAAATGAAAATTTTAAAATCAAAAAATAAAATGTCAACTTTTGTATATCTCTGGTGATTATAACAACAACAATAATAATAGTAACAGTAACAATAATAGTAGCTATAATTTCTGTTTGTCCCCTAGCCTCCCCCACCCTTTCCAAACCCACTCTCTTTGATGGATCAGAAGACGTGTTGGTCGCTGGCTTACTGGTATGGTCACGAAAAAAAAAAACAACAAAACACGTGACCAAAAATCAATCGCAGCTGCAAAGAAAACTCGGACCTGAGGCACAGAGGCAGCACTTACACTTACAAACACCAGAGGGCACCAAGGAGCCCAGGACCCTTCTTGCAGCACCTATATACATAATCATATACACATTCAGGGCCACCCCTATTGGCCACAACACTCTGGCACAAAACATGATCCTCTTTTTATTTCTGTATTTTATTTTCCGTCTCTGTAATTAGCATGATCAACATCCGGAGGACTCCAATTTGATTTACCATGGTGTAATATGAAACAACTGAGCGTTCTGTCTAATCTTACAGCTGGATTTGTACAAAATCTTACTTGGAAAATAGTTTTGTTTTTGTCATTTTCTTGGTTTTTTTTTGTTTTTTGGAGAAGATTGCAAAAATCAAAGCCCATGTCAGTTTCAGGACCTGGTTCAGTAGTGCACTTGGAATGGATGGGTGTGCGGTAGCTCGAGAGGGCATTTGTGCGTATGTGTGTCTGCGGTGCGGGCGTCTCGCCAAGCGCGAGGCCGGCTAAGCGTCACAAACCGTCTCAAGTCCCCCACCTGTTTTGTCCTGAAGCGTCCACTTTTGGCAAATCACAAATTCAAAATGAAACAATACAGGAAAAAAAAAAAAAAAAAAACTTGCACGGCACCATTAGTCACGCAGCCTTGAACGGGCTGCCTGAGAGCATCACCCGCCTGCACACCGTTTGAAGGTGTGTCTGCAAGTGCGAGCACGCGGCTCAGGGCTGGCGTACTCGGCCACACCCCCCTTTCCCCCTCTCTGCATCTCAGTGCCTGCCTATAGTCTTCCTCTTCCTTTCTGCGGAGTCGTCGCGGGTGAGTCTGTAAGTTCTATACAAACATTCGAAAAAGTCACAGACGGATGGTGGGGGGGAAAAAAGGTGAAAATATTCCCGCTTCCTTTGTGGTCTTCCGTGTTGCTGATGCTTTGCTTACTGGATCTCCTCTGATGACAAGGCCACACTTTCCATTAAGTGGGCGCCAAGTACACCCTAAATGCACAGTAATTACACATGTACAAGTCTTTTATATATATATATGTATACGTAAGTGACGTACGCATCTGCAGGGAAGTACTGTGTAACTGCTATGCAAGTTTTGTAATTACATAAGAAGACTGAGCTTGAGGTTAGGTTATGCACTGAGGTTAAGGTTAGAGGTAGGGTTAGGGAAAGGGTTACAGTTAATGAAAGAAGGTGTACTTAAATAAACTGCAAACTCGTGTTCCACATTAGTTACTGAGTAACAATGCATTCTTACAACAAAATTACATGGTACTTATGTAATTACATAGGTATATTGCCCACTTAATATAAAGTGGGACCTCAAAAAACAAAGAAAAAAAAATTCCCCTTAACCATGCCTGTCCCCCCCACCCCTTCCCCTCCCCCCTCCCAGCCGAGAATGTTCTCAAATTGACAGTGATGGTCATGCTCTTCCCCATAATCCCCCATCTCTCTCTCTCCGTTTCTCGCATGTGCTCTGGTACACGGGCTGCAAAGCCGAGACAATTCCACAACGTCATCGCATATGCAAGAATGGGAATGGAGTGAAGAGCCACGGGGCTTTTAAAAACAAAGTGACCACACCCACTTAATTACATTGGCCCACTGGCTATTGACCACGCCCCTCAACACCCCCCCTCCCCTCGCACCCCCTATTGGCTGGCTGCCTGCTTGGGGGGAGGGGAACCTTAGCAGAAGTGGTCGTCCTCGTCCTTGTCGTCCTTCATTCCTTTCAGCCGCAGACGGGCGAAGTCCTCAAAAACGAAGTCGTCATCCTGAGAGTAGTTACTATGAGAGAGGGAGAGAGACACAAAGAGACAGAAAGATATAGAGGAGTGGGGGACAGCGAAAGGGAGGAGGATAGAGAGAGATAAACAGGCGGCAGACAGAGAGGGAGAGAGAGGGGTGGGGGGTGAAAGAGGAAGAAGGGGAGCGACACAGAGAAGGTGATAGAGAGAAAAGAGAAGGTTAGAACATGTCGAGGGAAGGAGACCCTGGAACTCCACTGGGGGTCTGCATTTAGAAGGTGTGAGGACACTGTTTTTGTGAACAGATGGAGTTATGCCCGATTCTTTAGCAGGGGGAGGCCTTCAGCGTGCTACTTAACTGTAACACAAAAGACTGCTGCAGCACGAACTTTACCACCACAAACAGTAACTATAAAAGAAACTTAATACTGCCCATGTGCTGCCAGAACCAGGGATGCCGGCACTTGCATGCAACTTGTATGCGCTTTTCCACTGGGTTTTTTCACCGAGCCCAGCAGGGACCAGCCATAGGACTGAGACCGAATGAGCTGGTAGAAACCTGACAAGCAGGCCAAGGATGGGGCTGGCACTCAGTAGCAAAGAAATACTACAAGAGGTTTGATTTCATCAAAAATTTAAAAGTCCACATTGCCTTGACATGTTTGTTCTTATCACATGTACACTCTTTGGAAATTCAGCCAGGACAGCTATAACCAGTTTTACTCTAGAACAGCTACAACACTGACTAGAGAAACTACAGCACTTCACATGAACTATGGGAAGCTTAATTCCACTGTTCTGACGAGCAATAGTGCAAAATAGTTCACATTAGTGTGCTGGCCAACACAAAATTTGTGAAATACAAGCTTGAGAACTCAATACAGTTACTTCTTTCAGTGATCAGGCATATTGCTGATCAAGTGCATATTGCTCCCTTTCTCAGGTATTACAATAGACAAACCATGTAAACGTTCCCATCCACACCTATATATATATATATATATATATATATATATATATATATATATATATATATATATATATATATATATATATATATATATATATATATAAATATAAACACATATAGCATTAGCTAATTCTCATGTGAGTGCTTCAAAATTTTACATCAGTATCAAATTTTCACAGGCAGGTACTGTGGGCTACACCCAAACAGCGCACCAAATCTCAGCACAGCAGGCTGAGCAACATGGCCGCCACCAGTAATTTGTAATGTTTCACTTGTGTGCCATTTTGCAACTTGTGAAACATATTTAAGCCATGTAATCACAAATCCCTGAACTGATTTTCATGAAATCTGCCAAGAGTAATATTTAGTCTGCCCTATCAAGTTTTTTTCAATAGACGTTTCGGGGTCTGATATGGCTTAAGCCCGTCAAATTCCAGATAAAGGCTACAAATCCGACACGGTTTATTCAAATCAGATCTGAGAGCACCACTGAGGGCTACACAATCTGCCCGGCATGTGTAAATATTTTACACGGCTTCGCTGACTTGTGGTGATTTTTATTTGAACATATGTAATCAACATTTAGATACATAAACCAAATGATGTGGATTCAAGAAACACTGCGCACAAATTAGTCCTACTATAAGGAACATCCCGGCAGACATTAAAGGCTCATTGGTGGCTGTGAGACACCCTCTCGCCAGCTTACTGATATTCATCTGCATTCTGCAGCTGTTTCCCTCACAGCCCTCACACAGGCTCAACCAGGAAGCGCGCGGCATTAAAATGATTCTCACTGACTGTGTTACGCTTATCTGTAAAGCTGCGGAGACCAAGCGGAACTGAACACACAAATACACAAACACGCAGACCTGCAAACTCGGAGACAGGTATAGGCAAGGCTCAACTCACAACCCCTTTTTGGGCTTCTTCCCTCACCCTGCATATGTGCATTAACTTAATCACATCTGTCTCTTCTTTTCTGTGTGCAAATTAAATAAACAAATGTACAAAAATGTAGAAATATACGAACCCACAGGCATGGGCAAACACACAAGTGCGTACACACATGCAGACACATACGTACAGAGACATTTATGCACTCACTTTGTCTCAAACTCTATCAGGTTGGTGTCCACAGGAACGTCTGTCTCTGGGACGGCTGCGGAACAAAAAACAGTTGACATCACCCCACATTTCCTTTCAACGACACCCTGCAAGAAGAGCTGAATGTAGTGTTCAATGAAAGCGCACATTACTCTACCTGGAATGAACAGATAAACCTATCTAATTGACCTCACACCACATACTTAAGTCTGCTGGGTTCTGATGCCACATAATGTGTGTTTGTTCATAACAGCAATTACCATATTACTTCAAATAATCGGCGCCATAAAATTAAATCTGCACAGACAAGAGGTTGTGAAGTGTTCTGAAATAAGACACCACAGCAACTGCGCCAAAAGTCATATGGTATCTTGCCACAATGTGTTCAAAGTGTTCCCCTGTTTGATAAAGTGCTATATGTGAAGTCCAAACAAGAACTCTTTCTTTAGAACAACATGACTGAATTCTCTCCACTTTTCGTCTGTTTAGCTGCAGGTGGTGGATGAATAAGCATGGGCCAGCGAGCGTCTGGCTGTCACTGTGATTGTAACTTACACAGCAGCTACACGGATGTTGCTGAGTAAAGACATCCTGTGGTTTGATTTGCGGTAATGAGAGGGAGAGAGCTGTACCTGACTGCGGCCTGGAGCTCGGCTGGTCTGAGGGTTTGGGATGCATTAAGACGAAGGGCAGCTCCACTGACACATCCCTTAGAGAAGGGGGAAAAAAAGCCGAAAGAGAGGACGCAGCAGCGGCGTTAGCCTGCGAGAGACACGCTCCCGAAACCCGGCCCATTTCACACCTATAATAGACTGCTGGAAATCATTGTCTCTTTTTATAGAACTGCAATTTGAGTGAAAACTGGAATGTTAAAGGTTCCAGAATGCTAAAGGCTTTCTCTGTCTGTGAAAGCACATTTCAGAGTGTTCTACCACAGTACTAATATTGTCATATATTATTCAGAACTGAGTGTGCTGGAATGATATGTAGGTCCTTGGGTTATCAGGAAATGTCAGAATTTCAGTTTCATTCCAAATGAAACATTGTTTGACCCATCCTTGCATATATTGTACCGATCATCCTTGTTTGAAATAATTATATTGAATGTGCAAGGTAAATAGATATTGACCCCACCCCCCCAAGGGACATAATATAAATTTAAAGCTGCGGATGTACGTGTTCATACTCAACAGTGAGGCCAAGTGCTATTGATCGCGTTCCATATATAACCCAAGGTACCCTTTAACAAGCCTTATTTATCACAGTAAATCTATGACAGCTGAAAGAGGGAATACTCTCACCTGCACCCGTGCATAAATCAGGACATCCACCCACACACAGGCAGTCAGAGAAACAGGCTGTGTGTATGTGTGTGTGTGTGTGTATGTGTGAGAGAGTGTGAAAGAGAGAAGGCAGTCTGCAAGTGAGTGTCTACATGCGTGTGTTTGTGACATTATAATCCCCCCACACACCCACACACACACACACACACTTACACTTACCCTCCACGTGACACGACCACTTTGACTTTGACTCTGTAAGACACCAGAATACCCAGAACCTCCTTGTTGGACACGTCCTTCACTCTGTGGCCCATGAGAGAGAGAGAGAAAGAGAGAAAAGAAAGTTCTCATCACTAGAACAGAACAGAATACAAAACAATGTACTTCAATGATCCCTAAGGGGAAACTGACTTGTCACCAGCAGTAATAAGATTTGAAGTATAATCCAACTCCAACTTCACAGGCGTATATTCTGCTCCTCATCTTTACCAAGCATAAGTCCACACCAAAGACCCTTTGTATTACTATTAGGCAATAAAACGAGCTCAGCTCAAATCCTGTTGTGGTTCAGTAACCAGCTCCACAGTAGACTTTCCTATAAATCACAGGATGCATTTAGCCATATTCCCCCTCTCTGGGCTGAAAAAGCTCACAGCACACGCTGGGGACCGGATTCAGAGCAGCAATGTAGAGGGGAATCGCCCTGCAGAAATATCAATGGCTAAATTGGCTCCGGACAGCGAACTGAGCGTGCTCCAAAGCTCATGCTGAGAGGGTAAAAATGCCGACTCGTTCTTGTGAGCCTGAAATCAAGCACCCACTTAATTCTAATTGAGTGCCGAGGGGCAATAAAACACTCAGACGTCAAAGTGAGGAGGAATGGAGACATGAAGCAGAGCGATCTGCCTGTGAGAACGGCTCCAACACTCGATCAGGATAGCCTCTATGTGCAGCAGCCGCTTTCTGTCATTTATTTAGTGCCGTTGTCACAACATTTAAAATATAAACCATTTCAGACAAAAATTAACACAAAAAACAAAAGTAGTACAAAAAGTAAAAAATTAGTGTGAATATTGCTGCTTTAAACATCCCTGCTGACTGAAATACAGTCCTATTACTGCAGGGTGGAGAGACGTAGCCTAGCACTGGAGAGTCTCTGGCACCGCAATGCTGCAATGCCCTATGGGTGAAGCTTGGAGAAGCAGTGGAGTATAGTGTAATGCAGTGTAATTTAGTGTAACATCGTGTAATGCAGAGTAATGCTCTGTAATGTAGTGTAAGGCAGTGTAATGTAGTCTAATATAGTGTAATGCAGAGTAATTCCCTGTATGGCCCTGTAATGCAGTGTAATGTAGTGTAATACAGTGTACTATAGTGAAATAGTGTAATGCAGTGTTATACAGTTCACTATAGTGAAATAGTGTAATGCAGTGTAATGCAGCAGGCTGTGCACGGGGGCTGTTCTCACATGGTGCTGGAGGCCAGGTTGGTGTCCTCGTGTTTTAGCTTCCCGTCCAGCGCCAGGCCCCTCTTCTCCCGGTTGTTGCTCAGCATGGGGGTGAGAGTGTACACTTTACAGAACGTGGAGCTGGGGGACACCTGGTCACTGAGGAGGGGAGGGGACAAAACAGTCCATGTCATACCCCGGGGCCCGCCTCCGACGGTACACTGTCCTGAGGGCAGGCCTGATTCAACATGGCAATCCACACTGCCACTGTTGGCGAAACTTTGCTGCGTTTCATCTGTCTCAGGGTCACACTGTCAGCCAGTGGCTACGATATCAGCCTGTCAGAGTTTGCAGAATTTCAGATTATATAATTTGGGAAAAAAGACATCTTTACAATGGATATTTCAGGAGGAATAAAATACACATTAAATTAAAATTTCAGACCAATGGGCTAGCACACAGTCCCTTCTGGTGTTCCTATTATGTGTGAGGGGTGTGAACATGCACCACATGAGCATGCTTAGGGGCAGGAGGTTTGGGTCAGTGAAGGGGGTTGGAGTGAGGGTGTGAGTGAAACAGCCATAATTTGGGTTGCAGGGCATCAACAGGCAACAAGGTGGTAAAAGAGCTGCGGGGGGAAAAACTAGAGCCATTGGAAGAGAGGGGACAACCAACCAGAGCGATGCAGAGACATGAGGTATACTCAAAGTCTGAGACTCCAGTGTTTCTCTGCAGAGGAGTCCTTCACATTGGGGGGGTGGGGGGGGGGGGGTCTCAGATCATAGCAGTGACAGGGTCCTGGATTTTTTGGGGTTGGCTTTTGAGGGCGCAGGGGCAGTCCTGGTGTTTTGGAGGGGCTTGGCAGTATGGGGCCTAGGCCATACTCACCAACAGGCCATGTGGCCCACAGACTTGATGTAGGTGTCACAGGAGTGCATCACAACATCTGTCACCTGCAGCACTGAGAGAGAACAACTGCTGTGACAACGCTAGGTTGTGCACAGGGACTGGCCAATGGGGAGGGGACAAAGGGGAGGGGCCATAAAGCAAAGGGGAGGAGTCAATTAGCTTAGCCAAAGACAATATATAAGGGTGAGGGGTGGGTCTGGACATTACATTTGTCTGGTTTGGAAGAGGACTGCAGACCTGCAACCAGAGGGGTAGAGGCTCATTTGATTCATTGGGGCTTGAATGGTAGAAAAGAGCTGATTGGCTGGGATAAACTGTAAAGGGTAAACGTGCAGGAACAGCTGGAATCAAGTGGGTGGAGCCAAGCAGCAATGACATAACAGGAAGTAAGGAAGGACTGTGTGGCAGATTCTTTTCTGTGTGCGATTGGCTAATGACAGACAGACTTCTGGAAAATACCACTGGTGCGCACTCACTCGTCAAATTCTCAGACGCAACCCCACTGTTTTTTAAGTAGAGACAGGAAAAGGGGATTTGGAAAGAAGGGGAGACAGGATGGGAAGAACAGAGTGAGGGAGAGAGAAAGAGGGAGGGAGTCTGAAAGCCAGAGTGAGAGGAAGGAAGAGGAGGAGCAGGAGGAACCCAGAGGGGAAAGGGGTGTTTGGAGGGGGCAGAAGGGTACTCACTCGGCCTCCACCTGTGCCACAGGGCATTTGTACTGTGCAGTGCTGAACAGGCAGATATCAGCGTACTGCCGCACTGTGAGGAGAAAGGGGACAGGGCGCAGGGTTACTGGGGCTGGGAGCACTGCAGGATACACACACGCACACAGAAACTCACACATGCGCAAGCATGCACAAACATGCACACACACTCACACTCACACAAGCACGCTCACCCAAGGACACACACACACACACCCACCTCTGTCTGATTTAAAGCCATAAAACTATTCTGGTCTGTCCTGACAGTTGTGGTCTAATGTGTACAAAAGTTACATTTTTAACCATGAAAGCTTTCCCGTTAGGCAATGCTATGGCTAGTCTCTCGTGCTACACTGCAGTTTATGTTAATGGTTAATGTGATGCTTTTGTGCTTGGTGGGTCTTGGATTCAAAAACATATAACAACAGGATATTAAGTTATGTGTATTTTCTGAGAGATGGAAGGCAAGGTGCTCAACCACAATGACAAGGAAAAAGCAAGGAAGAGAGATGAAAAGCATTCTGAGATCCCTGAAGGGTGCTATCTATACGCAGTCCATTATTAAGACACTGCAACAGTCCAAAGCAGCCACAGTGCTACTTGAATCCTGCTGGAGGAAAACCGCGTCCTTGAACATATATAACATTAGCAAGCACACACAGGGACAATGACAGTAATATTCTGTTTGGTTAATGCCGAACCAAACCATGTGGGACGCAAACAGACCAAGCACACAGGACGGTCAGGCCAGCACAGAAACAGTGACTGCAAAACGGGAAGGAGAGAGGGACAGAAAGCGAGACAGAGCACTGTAAAAGGAAAGGAGAGGAGGGCCCGGAGCAGCTCTTCCTTCTCTCACCGGAGATTTTGACGCGCTTGACGGTTTTGGTGGAGTTGTTGGTGACGTGGACGTTCACGCTGATGGGCTCCCCGTGGTAATAGAGCTGAGAGACGGAGAGAGAGGGAGGGAGAGAGGGAGGGAGAGAGGGAGAGAGAGGGAGGGAGAGAGGGGGTAATTACACGAGCGTCCTCTATGAAGAGGAGCAAGTCCCGTGGGCTTCACACGATTCAAATTGGCAGTGGAGTCCCTGCGGGTTTCCTCTGGGCTGAATGTATGAATGAAAGCTAGGATTAACCCGTGCCTGATGAAGGACGCGGCTGCTCACCGCACCTGTGCACCCACAGATTTCTGAGCTCCTCCGCTGCCCTTTCACCTACAGCACCTGAATTCCAGCCTGCTGCTTTTCTGATGCACCCCTTAGGTGCCCCATGCGGTGTGCATGTGGTTTCACACTGATTAAAGGCTTTCTGCTCGTCGGCCAAAGGATTTGTGATGTTGTTTCAGCGCTGAACTACGTTTCCCAGCATGCAAACCACAAATGGCTCCAATATGACTGTGTGTCAGAGCCCAGTGATGTCTGTGTGAAGCTGGTTTATTTTAAAGTTCTGTAGTGTGGGGCAGGGATTCTCAGTGCTGGTTTTGGGGAGCTAAACTAGTGATCCTTCACTCCAACTGATCTCTCTATTTATTAGGATTAACTGAACAGTTAGCAGAGCACTGATATTTATTTGATATTGTATAATTTAGCCTTCTCTGTTACAGATACTTGACGGATATGAGCTGTTGAGAGAATGTGTTTGTGCCTGTGTGAAGATAAAGCAAACAGTTCAATATAATTTCATGAATTTCTAGTCCATATATAATCTCAGTACAGAGGTCTCAATTAAGCATGATTAATTGAGGTTAAATGACTGTTTAATTGTTCTATGCCCCACTGAACTATTGCAATTAATCAATTAAGCTGAGTCTGTGCATGTATTACAGATTTGTTTAGGAGTAACTTTGTCACTTGTTTCCGCCACAAACCAATATCTAATAAAAAAAACCAACTAGAGCTACTTAAGAGTCAGTATTAGTGACCATTTGGCAGCTCAGTCAAACCAAATTAACAGACTTCAGTTGACATGGCTGATCCCCAGGACCAGAGTTGAGAGCCAATGATGAGGCAGGGCAGGAGAGGGCGTGGCACGTTGACCCTCTGTGCTGTACCTCTTTGTCCAGCGAGGCCTCCAGGTGCAGGGAGCGGTCGGACATGAGGAAGCTGCGGGTGGTCTCCACCATGGGCTGCGGCCCGGGCTTCTCCGGGGCATACTGCACCTTCCTGATCACCAGCCGCACCGAGTTCCTGCAGCACGCAGACGCATATACTCACACATACAGCACACCGAGTCATACCTGCACTTCCCTTATGATCAGCTGCACAGGGATCCCCCTAACACTCACACAGAGACACACACACACACACACACAACACATGTGACCACAGACACACATACGCAGATACATAAGACTGAGATACACACACAGACACACACACACACACACACACACACACACACACACAGACAGCCAGAGCAGGACTACTTTCGAGGACAGAAGCTGCACTACCTCTTGTGAATCTTCTCTTCCACAGATTTGGCACAGAAAGCTCTGACCTCGAAATCTACCCCACACGCCTGAGAAAAGACAGAGAGAGAGACAGACAGAGAAAGAGCAAATGAAAGAAGGATCAGAGAAAGAAAAAGAGGGAAGGATGAGCGGACAGGGAGTGAGAGAAAGAAAGTGGAAAAAAAGAGGGAAAGCAGGTGAGAGACAGTGAAAACCTGTCAAGCTCTTAACATAACACAGATGATTTAGTGTAATGGCTCCTGTTTGTATGAGTATGTGTATGTATGAATTGGGTGCATGTGACCACACAATGTTCATAAATCCCATCCACAGAATGGGAAAAGAAAAGCATCCACCTTAAGCTATTTGTTTTTGTACATGTACAGTGTCTGCTTATTATCTTTAAGGGAAAAATATCCACACCAAAATAACATGCATATAGTCTAACACTGATCTGTAAGAGTACCATACTTCACTTGATCAGATTTCACTTGGTAGGCGTAGTAACTGAACAGGTGTATTAATATTACGTCAGAAGACTGAGCAATTCTTCAGTTCTGCTGGTAGCAGGTAGCCGATTCCACCACTAGGGGGCGAGTGATGGGAAAACAGGCCAGGCTGCGTTTGTGTGAATGGGGGACAGCAGCACGTGCTGTAATCAATTGATCGCTGGTGTTTCAGAGATCTGGGTCAGAATCCCACTGCTGCTGGTTCCTTGAGGAAGGTTCCTCTGTCGCTCATGTAAAATTCCTGCTTCATGTTATATTAATAAAGGGCTTAATGAAATGTGTGACATCAAAATTAAAAGTACTGGATTACAGCTGAGTAAATAATCTAAGTAAAAGTGTATTGTGTGCGAGTGTGCACTCCATGAGTGTAGCTATCACAGCCCGTGTATATACAGTGTGTGAGAGCTTACTGTGAGTGTAGCGGACAGTGTTACCGTACCTTGCCTGTGTCCTCTGGTCCGGGCTGCAAGGTGACTGAACAGGGTAGGTTCTGAGGGATCTGAAACAGGAACACTGACTAAATAAGGCAGACTCACACCCTGCATGCTACAGAGACAACACGATGGATCATTGCAGTGCACTCAGAGTAAAGCTGAAGCAGTGCGTTATGTCATACGCAATGCAGTCAGTGAAGTTGAAGGGGTGTGTAGTGTCATACGCAGTGCACTCACAGTGAAGTTGAAGGGATGCGCAGTGTAACCCGCAGTGCACTCACAGTGAAGTTGAAGGGGTGCACAGTGCTATACGCAGTGCACTCAGTGACGTTGAAGGGGTGCACAGTGCTATACGCAGTGCACTCACAGTGAAGTTGAAGGGGTGCGCAGTGTAACCTGCAGTGCACTCACAGTGAAGCTGAAGGGATGCGCAGTGTAACCCGCAGTGCACTCACAGTGAAGTTGAAGGGGTGCACAGTGCTATACGCAGTGCACTCACAGTGACGTTGAAGGGGTGCGCAGTGCTATACGCAGTGCACTCACAGTGAAGTTGAAGGGGTACGCAGTGTAACCCGCAGTGCACTCACAGTGAAGCTGAAGGGGTACGCAGTGTAACCCGCAGTGCACTCACAGTAAAGTTGAAGGGGTGCGCAGTGTAACCCGCAGTGCACTCACAGTGAAGCTGAAGGGGTGCGCAGTGTAACCCGCAGTGCACTCACAGTGAAGCTGAAGGGGTGCGCAGTGTAACCCGCAGTGCACTCACAGTGAAGTTGAAGGGGTGTGCATGCTGGCCCAGCTTCTTCAGCAGCCTCTCCTGCAGGCGGCTGAGCGGCTTGCGCTCCTCGGGGAGCGGGGGGAAGGCCTGGAAGGTGGAGATGTAGAGGTCCTTCCGAAACGACAGGCCCAACACGTCCAAGTCCTCCCGCCCATACCGAAACGCGCACGTCAGGGTCACGAACACTGTGGGGGGTGGAGGGGGTGACGGAGAGCAGGGGGGGAGAAAAGATAAGAGGATGAAGAAGGTGGGGACGGAAAATAAAAAGGAGAAAGGGCCAGGTTAATACAAGAACACATGGAACCAATAAGACTGATAAGAGTGTCCTTGGTCTGTGTTTACCAGAGGGACTTTCAGAACAAAGAACAGGCTGTCACATTATTATACCTTTTCTGTCTTTCAGGTATTCTGGATCAATCAGAAGCACTCCATCTAGAGAGCAAGAGAGAGAGAGAAAGGTTTGTGGGGGAGTGTGAATGAGACAGAGCACTCATTGACAAAACACGCAGTAATATACAGTTTGTGTTGCAGTGAATTTTGTTTAGCAAGGACACGGGTACAGTATGAGGAAGAAAACTTGCACACTGGTGCTTAGCGCTGATCTGATTTTGCGAACCATATGGTGCAGTTAACATCTCCATGCTTCACCGGTCTGTCTTGGAACTTCGCGTGTATGTGGTTTCAGAGTGCGCTGACGGGAGATTTTCCGGGCCGATACCGATAGCTGAGTTTCAACCATCTGCCATTGTGTTACCCAAATGTCAGAACATTTGTTTTTTCCCACCCCCCCAAGTACAGAGAAAATTACATGCGTACAGTTACACTTGTACAGGTTGACAGGTTTATACTGCAGTTTCATCATGTTCAGTGTTCACTATCACTAATGTTATGGTAAAGTTAAACATGAAAACATCCATCAGGCACAAATTATTATGTTGACTAATATTCCATAAAGCCTTTGACCATGATCTGATGTGCACCTTTTATATGGATACCATGCATGTTTTTCATGCTGTTTAAAGTTTCCTTTGATTCATAAAGCCAGAGTTTTCTATAGCAGCATACAGAGGGTGACACAACTGATTATGAGCTGTCCATCTCTGTATAGCACACCAATCTGGTACGTACACAATAATCACGCATTCTGTGTATATATCTATGTGCATGTCTTCTGTTGTTACAGTTGTACATTATTGTTGTACTTATCCCTGCTTCTTGTGTGCGTGTGTTTTGCATGTGTTGCTTGTATGCTGGTGGTGTGTGCCGCCATGAAAATTCCCCAATCCCTAATTAGCGGGATTCTGGTTCCCTCTAGGGAGACAGCATTTGTGCCTTTCCCATGGGACGCATTGCCACGGCAACACAGGGAGAGACGCACAAAGGGGTGCTGGGTGCGAGCCTAAGCAAACAAAACGATGACATCAGTCACAAAATAGAAGGCTGTCCGCCAGACAGGGCGGTAACCTGAGAGCCAGAGACAGGTACAGGCCATCAGACAGGCCGACTGTGCAGGAGAAACCCGTCGGAACCCCCGCCAGTCTCTTACCCACTGGGTCCACATGGTCTAGATGATCCACAAAGTCTCTCTTCCCCAGGTAGACTGTGAGCTGTACACAGGGAGAGAAGGAAAACGAATGATTCTACGCATGTGTGCTCACTGTGATCAGAGAGAGGCACAGACAGAGATGCAGTCCTATTCAAAAATACTCAAATATTCAAAAATAAGGTGAATGTAGCTCAGCACCCCTACTGAAAAACACAGCTCAATGCTTTTCTCTTAAATTAGGAATTTCAACTTCATGAACAAACACCAAGTACCATTCGAGGAACGACCAACAGCCCTACTAGGGGCACGGATCAGTGTGAGGGACCACCTGGTATCGACAAATAATGCAAATGATCAGACTGAAATGAGACTTATTCTTAAATTTTACAGAATTGATTACTATAAGCTTTGCAATCCTTTTAACAATTGCGCTGTTCTATCTGTTTATATGTTCACTGGTTTAAAGAGAGAGAGAGAGAGAAAGAGAGAGAAACAACTACTTCCACAAAGCAGTTACCCCTAGAAACCTACAAACTAACACCATGGTCTTACGGCGCTTTTAATCGCATACGGGCAGAAACACAAAGTACTGCCAATCCCTCACTCACACACACACACACACACACACACACACACACACACACACACACACACACACACACACACACACACACACACACACACACACAGAGTGCTCATAGGCAGCCCTCGGCCCGCCCATGTGATACTGACCCCTAGGCGCGGCACTCCTTTCCTGAAGACTATCTGCCTCGGAGGGGTCACATCACAGAACACATCCTCCACACACACTGCCCCCTCCATCAGGGAGAGGGGGAGAGGGGGACAGAGAGAGAGGGAGATGAGGGGGGAAGAGAGAAGGGGAGAGAAGGAGAGAGAGGTGGGTGGGGGAGAGAAAAGAGGAGAGCAGAAGAAACTGAGGGAACTGGAGAGAGACAAATAATAAACAGGAACGAAGAACAAGAGTATTCAGAGTGAGAGAGACGGGACAGAGACACAGGGAGGGGGAGAGAAACAGCCGGAAGAGAATAAGGAGGAGGAAGAGAAGAGCGAGGTGGAGAGCTAGAAAAGAAATGGGGATGAAGAAAAAGAATGCGCAGAGCGAGAGAGAGAGAGATATAAAAGAGGGATGGGGAGAGCGAAAGGGACAAGAACAGGAAACGAGAGACACCCAGGAGACACAAAGGAAGAGAGGAAGAAAGAGGTGGGAGAGAAAGAAAATGCCGAGGGGAGCCCGGGAAGGAGTCGGGGAGGAGAGGAGTGATATAGCAGAGGAGAAAGGGAGAGAGACGGAGAGTGTGAGCTCACTGTGAGTGGGTAGCTGGCCTAATCCAGGAGAAGGGAGGAAAGGAGGGAGAGAGGGAGAGAGACAGACTACAGGGAATAGAACCACTGGGACAGGGCATGTACACTGCCTCATGTCTCCCTTTGTGTCTCTCTCTCTCTGTCGCTCACACACACACACACACACACACACACACACACAGACCAGATAAGATAAAATAAGTATCTTACCTTGCAGTTGGGGCTAGACTTCTTGAAGACTCTGAGAGACAGCGGCAAAAAGAGAGGGAGGAAAAAAAAGGGACAAAAATGAGAAAATGTAAGACTTAAAAAAAAAAAAAAAAACACTTCAAAACGTCTATTCATTAACATTCATCTTTAATTGCAACCAGACTGTTATTCTGCAATGACTACACACAACGGTCACTCTTTAGTGCTCACACAGTTTATATTTAACAAATACCGAACAGTCTGATGGTCGCCACAGCCACGCCACAGAACATTCCCATCATTCACTCTGACCCCTTTAGCACCACGTTAAAAAGAGCGACGTATCAGACCTGACGCCGCTCTGAGAACAGGTGACCCTGCTCCTTCACCATCCCTGCTCCTTCACCAGTGTGATTTGCACATTATTCTCATTTCAATGGCCTGGCTGCACTTGACAGGACCTGTGTCACAGCGCCGGGGATTAAACAGGTAGGACCCGGCGGCGGGAGCTCCGAGAACAAGCCCGCCCCCTTGTGGTGACACCGAGCGCTGCGCTGGCCAGCGCCGCGGGGGGGACCGATGAGCTCAGAGAGAGCGTGTCCCGCGGCCGTCAGAGGCGCCGCTGCCGGCGCCACCCCTGAGGGGGAGCGTGGAAATGAGCGCGGACGGGAGGGACCGAAAACATGCGCAGAGAAAGAGCGTGACAGGAGGGAGACGGAGAGAATGAGAGACGGCGACAAAGGAAAAAGGCAGGGCGAGGAGGGAAAAAAACAGCAACGAGACAAAAAGGAGGGGAAACAAGAGGAGAGAGGGAACAAAAGACAAAAAGAGGGATAAATTATAGTTTTATGTATTCTGGGTGCTCGGGGCGGTGCTCGGTGCACACAATAACACCAACAATGACTCATTTGAATCTGAAAAAGTCTTCAGGGGGCAGAGGAGAGCGAGACAATGAGCGAGAGAGAGAGAGAGAGAGAGAGAGAGAGAGAGAGAGAGAGAGAGAGAGAGAGAGAGAGAGAGAGAGAGAGAGAGAGAGAGAGAGAGAGAGCGGGGGGGAGAATGAGAGTGGAGGGTGAGGAAGAGAGAGGGAGAGAGGGAGAGACAGAGAGAGAGCGGGGGGGAGAGAGAGCGGAGAGGAAGAGAGAGGCAGAGAGAGAGAGAGAGAGGGGGGAGAATGAGAGTGGAGGGTGAGGAAGAGAGAGGGAGAGAGAGAATGACACAGAGGGCCGGGGAGAGAAGGGGAGAGAGAGAGGGAGGGAAGGGAGAGATTCCAAAAAAAAAACAAAAAAAAACGTGGGGACGCATCACTGCCAGCTGAGTCAGCAGCGGAGGGGAGGCCGTCGCAGGAAGATGGAAACAAAAAAAAACAAAAAACGAACCCCAAGATGGACGCTCTGCGACGAGCCTCCCGTTTCCTGTCCAGCTCGGCCCTGGCGGAGGGCGCGGATATAAATATCTGCGCTCCGTGGTGCGGGCGCGCGGTCCTTCCCCCTCTCCCATTGTCCCGCTCAGGAGGGATGACAGGCTGAGCAGTGACAGTAAGCAGGTTTCTGTAACAGAAGCGGGGGGGAGGCCTGGGGACCCGCGTTTTCTGTATTGTTGTCTGTTCCTTCTGGTGGGGGCCGGTGTGGCATTAGCCGATTATCTGACAAGGCTCCCGCTCTCCACCCCCATGCTGAGGGCCCCAGCTCAGCCGTGCGGGCAGCGTTTGGGCAGCCCGGCCCAATTTAATATCAGCTCAGCCCCCGTTACATCCACTTTCGCTCAGCGCCACCCACCCCCCCCCCACCGCGAGGGGGCTCATGGGCGGCGTACGCGGGGTCTGCTCCGCGGTTCCGGCGCTCCGGGGTGCTGCACGGCCTTGGACCGGGAGTGG